>CM028383.1:41114295-41334071 GCA_013146195.2 Codonopsis lanceolata
ATGTAATATTCCCTCGGGACATGAAGCTTGTCAATTCTCCTTTTGGAGATATGACCCAAACGCTATGCCACAAGAGTTATAAGGTTTTGCTTGAAAACTTTCGTTTTATGCCTCGAGAGTTAGTTTCATTATTATGGGACTCATTTAATGAATTGAGTGTCAAGTAAATATAGATTATCAATGTAAGACAAAGAGCTAGTACCAAAAAGTTTTGAATCAAAATATAAATTGCATTTATTATGCTTTGAAGATACATGAATAACCTTCGATCTAATGTAGTGACGGAAATCAAATTCGTCTAAAAAGATGGAATAATAAATACATTGTTCAAAAACTAAATAATATCCAGATCTAAGAGATAATCTAAAAGTCCCTATGCCCTCCACCTCTACCTAGGCTTTCGGCTCCATGTAGATGAATCTTTCACCGTTGGGCGTTCGGTAGTTCAGCAACCAGCATACATGAACTTATGTGAGTAGTTGCACCGAGTCTAACCACCATGTATACGAAGGAATTGAAACTAAATTAGCTTCAGTACAAACAAAGCTAAATGACATACCTTCACCATTGGCGATACTTAGGGCGTCGGGCTTCATGTGAGTGGGGTCCTTGCAAAAGAAGCACTTTTCACTTTTTGATCATTTAATGATCCCTTAGGCTTCTTTGTCGCAACCGCAATCTCCCTTACCTTTTCTTTAATCCCACGAGAAGAGGTAGATGCATAATGTGCACTTTCGGGTTGGTGTGTTTCAACCTATCTTCTTCCTCCGTGACATGTGAAATTAATTCATTAATATTCCACTTGTCCTTTTGACAATTATAGGTCGTTTCAAAATGACCAAATTGTGAAGGAAGAGAAATTAAAGCCAAATGCACAAGCAAGTCTTCCGATAAGTCCAACTTGAGTGCTTTTAATTTCGTTGATAGATGAAACATCTCCATTATGTATTCCCTTAGATTTCCGGTGTCCTTATACCTCATGGAAACAAGCTTCCTCAAGGTAGCACTTGTTTCCGATTTATCGCTTTTGCAAAGCGTTGTTCTAGGGCATCTAGGAAACCTTTTGCACCATCATCCTCGGAGACACTTTGTTTAGAAATGTCTCGGGACTGCATTCTTAATTATGCTTAAGTGGCCAGCGATTAGAACGCTTCCACCTCTCGAACTTAAGCGGTCTTCGCGGTGCTTTTATCGATTAGAGGCGAGGAGCTTGTTCTCTTAATGCGAGGTCAAGGTCCAAACAGCTAAGACCATAATAATCTTGTTTTTCCAAGTTTTAAAGTTTGTCCCGTTAGCAAAGGAATTGAGTTTAAGGCAGTAGTAATGTGTAGATGAAACAAGATCAAATCGAATGAAGAGAACAAAAGAATGAAACAAAACATATATAAGAAACTACACAATGATTAATTATATCAAAATGAATTCCATCATAGTAAAAGATAATCAATATGACATCAAGACTAATCTTTGGATTGCGAATTGACTCACAATTTGATTTATCTTAGGGTAAACAAATAGCTTAAACAACACATTATAAATACTTGCCTTCCTTTGGGCCGGATCAAGTATAAAAAAATGTCCTAAAATTTAAGGTATTTGTTCCCCGGTAATAAAGAATATAAACAATTCACTTTAAACACCCGCCTTCCTTTGGGATGGTTCACAGCGTTTAAAATGATCAAAAGTTTAGTTCAATTATTACCCTATGAATGCAAATACTTAGTCAATAACAAGGTCTCCTTTGGGAAACAAACATGTTATCACATATCAATATTTACATTCATCACTTTAACAAATTTGTATTTAAATAACGTAAATTGCTTTGGCAACATTATTATTTAAACAATGAATAAATTTGTTTAAGCATATAATTAATCATACTTTAGGACACTTAAGACTTTAAGGTAATTTCTGAAAATTTAAAAGGTAAAGAAATAAGCGAAATTTATTAATAAAAGATAATATCCTTTTGTTCTACCCGTCCATTCTTAAAGTTTAATAACTCCAAGAACCACCGAAGCGCGACTGGTGTCCAGACATTATAATTTATTAATAGATTATCAAAATTTTGGGCAACGAAAAGTCACCAATTATACTCAAAAAGTCACCATGCCTTTTAACCAACGAAAAGTCACCAATTATACTCAAAAAGTCACCATTAATTTGATGAAGCCTTTTAACCAACTTATATTCAATTAAAAGTCACCACGGTTGGACCATTGCCTTTTGATAATTTGATGAAGCCTTTTATGAACAGTCTTTCAACCAAATTTTCATTTTAATGCATTATAATTATTGGCTATGTAAATGGGACAAGTTTGCACTTTAATTAACATGATTCAAACAAGTAGACCTAGATTTACACACTCCAAACACATGATGTTGGCTATGTAAATGGGGTAATCTTGTATGAACCATTGTGTCTCTTAAAACTTGATCTTACCATTATTGCCAGAAATTGAATGAAGTTCTTAATTTAATGGTGACTCAATTTTTTTTATTTTTTTTTTTTCAACCAAAGTAAGTAGATCCGCATACTCACAACACATTTAAAAAAAATGTGTGGCTATGCATATGAACAAACTCATAACGCATCCAAGGATGGTGGCTATGTTCAAAAAATGGGATAATCTTACATTAAGGATTGAAAGCCTTTTGAGTAAAACCAAAATTCAGAAATAGAATGAAGTTATGAACATAATACTCTTAGACAAATGAGTATTATGTACAAGAACAAAACCAAGTGTAATTATACATGGATTACAAACTTAAACAAATTAAAGCACAAGACTTTATAAGAAATTCAAACTCAATCTAGTATATAACCTGGCTCTGATACCAATTGTTGGAACAATTACGATCCATTAAACATGAACCGACTCATTACTAGATTAAGAAGAGAAGAAGAAGAAGAAGACGGAAGCGTGTAATTACCTTGTGATTCCATGTTCGTTCTTAATCTTGTTCTTGTTCTTGAGTAAAGATGATGAAGTAAGAAGATAGACTTCAAATTAGGGAGGAGTAGATCTTCTAAATGATGAGTGCCCTTTAATCTCTTTATTCTTCAATTACTTAGGAAGAGTTTTTGACTGAATGAGAATAATCTAACTTGTAGATCCATAGGCTTGATGGATAAGCCTTTATATAGGAATCCAAGGGGCACTTCATTTAGGGACTACACCTATAGATATATAAGATATTACCATTATGCCCATCATTTAATGGTATACTTATATTATGTTGAGTTCTATGCTTTATACCATATATTATAATATTGATCATTATATTATTAAGTATTTATATGTTATATTAATCCATGTTCTTACAGATAGCTGGTTCCATGGCATTACTTGAGGTAATAATTATAATTATTCTATAGTTTTATGTTGTGTATTTACTAGTAAAGTTAAAATGTTTTATTTGATACTTAAATCTTTAAAAATGTATATTTTATTGCTTTCAGGCATGGATCTACTTGCGGTTTCCATATCTGAGGCCACCTCATAATGTTGATTACGAAGTCTAGATACCCGCTTGCACGTAGGTGGATCATGAGGAACCGGGGAACGACAGCCCGTTTATTAGCATCACGTGAGCAATTAGATAGATTGACGAGCCGTGCGTGAGTATACGTATTTTTCTATCAATTTCAACAACTTTTTAATATTAGGTTTCGTATTTAAAGTTTTTGACTTTTTGTTGGTCTATTGTTTTAGGTTGACTGGCTTCCTTACGACAGTAAGGTCAGGGACCGGTTTCCATGGCATCGGTTGCCACGTATCTAGGATGCATACAGATGGGCTATGTTGTCGAGCCATACCATCCGAGACAGAGTCCCCGCGACAGGTTCGGGCATGTGCAAGCGATTAGAGGACAATCATTGCTCGAGCTGCGGCCCTCGAGATAACTTCGAAGGCCTTGCATCCGTGGCTAGGTTTTCTTTGAGTGCTTGGTTGACGTCGATAGCCATCTCCTATCGAAGAAAACGCGCTCGGCGGGCGTGCCTACGTGCTTGGGATTGTGCTCTGGTTATTTAGGCGAGTGCAGGGAGTGTTCACATGTAGTCGTACAACCCGTGGTAGATGATCCGGATACGTTAACACCACTACGGCGATCTTGCGGCAGGCTCGGATGAGGATATTGGGAGTTGTGAGGACTATGATTGATCCCACACGGCCTGGAGATATGGTGACCGATCTATACCATATGTGGACTTGGGCTCCTTGCTTGATAGAGTGCACACACGATTATCAACGGTCGGTGATGACACGGACCGTCTCATAGGAAGGAATAGTGATGTGGACTATGTTTATGTTTTTTTAATGTTATGTATTGTAAAACAATTTTTAGTATTTTTTGTGGTAATGAAACTTGTAGCAAACTTTGTATAGCAGACTATGCTTTTTGTGTGACTTGGTTTTCATGTTATTTTCTTATTGCAAACTTTGTATAACATAGGACATTTCATAGCAACATAAAAGAAGCATTAGCAGACGACGAATATCATACATAATTTAAATGGCACGTTCAAATACATGTTTTTAATATAATACAATCAGAACTACTCCAAATGTATACTATCAGAACTACTACCAACAACTCTAGCTGAGCCTACAGATTCACTATATGAAAGTTGTCGATTAATATATAGTAATTTCCACGCATTAGCAACCGACGAGCAATTCGGTCCCAAACCCGTAGCACGTGCTAAGGGTAACCATCACGTAAAAAACCTACAAATAAATTGAGATGTTGTCAATAAATAATTTAAACTAAATAATATGTCAACCAATTGTAAATAAGTGAAGTAAAGCAATCGAAAGTGATCAAACCTGAATAAAGTGATCACCGTTTACTCTTCCGATACAAATAATATGTGGATCATTTGGGGGTGCGGTCCTCAATGGTAAGTAAGTGAAGCAGTGTTTTCTATCTAATACCATGAAAGCAATGTTGTAATATGATGCCACCAAATGTCCCATATCATTTGCATCAAACCAATATGCCTTGGGAGCACTAATGTCATTATATTGTAGACTCGCGTTCACTTTAGGCACACGATTACGTTCAATTAAGATACGTGTGTATAATTCCTGGTTTGACATCAACTCCATCGACAAGTCCGCTCGAACCACCGCTCCATGACTCTTCATTTCTATACATAAACCCAACTACGACACGAAAACCACAATGACCATCACCAATGATATTCGTTGTGCCCAATATGAAAGGCCGAAATTCCTTCGGGAATTGTTGGACGTAATTACCACTAGCTTTCCCGGCCCTCGTACGTGGTCGCACAACCTATTGAAAGTTAAAACAGATTAAATTCATAATGTATATATATATATATATATATATATATATATATATATATATATATATATATATATAACAAACCTTATATAGCAATCCTTGAAATATAAGAAGATTAATACCGGAATCTTTTCGTTAATTTGGGCAAGCTGTAGTGAGCGTGGGAGGTTCTTTGCGATGGACCAACCTCGTATAACAATCCTTGATCACAAGGGGAGCGATTATCTATCATCGACTCCACATGCTCAAACAAACTAGGATCGCGCTTGGTTGATTTATCTTTTTACCTTCGCGAGGCGGACGACCACGAGTGCGCACTTCATCTGTGGAACAATCAAGGAGTTTGTTCTCGCGTCTTTCACCTCCATCATTCTTTTAATGATTAACAACTTTTCAGTCTCAGGAGCGTTCTCATAATATTCACGAATCTCATCATACGTGTTATTGAATCGATTGTCCATATCCAGCTTCACTGAAACTTCAACATTCTCAGGAGTAGGTAACATATCTAATTTCCTCCAAAATGAATCAACCTGATCAAGGGGAATTGGACAGTCATTTCTTATATACTCAGCAATCTCATGACGACAACGGGTCTATATAACCATCTTCAGGTATATTAGTCATCTCATTGTATATCAGACTCAATGCATGAGTAGACACCAAACCTCGAAGTTGTTGAAATATAATTGATTTGTATTTCGGAAGAACGACTGTAAGGCTTTTCGTGAATGACACCTTGATTGCAATGTGAGATGTCTCAATCAGGGTGTGCAACTGTCTCCAACATGTCTCAAAGTCACCTTGACTTGATTTCAACTGTCTTTTTAAAGCTGCATGTTGACTCTCCACCCTAAAATAAGATACAATTAATATTTCTATTACATGACAAAATTTATGGAAAACAATGAAATGTTGAAAACATTTAAATACCTGCTTGTTGTGTTGTTGTCGAAGTGCATTACATTATTCGTCCAAACCGACACAAACCTTTCTTTGTACGGCCGTATCCATTGCTTCATGGCGTACTCAACCGCATCAGGATAATCAATAAAATCCATCTGAAACCTCTTCAGGTATTCTTCATATATGTGCTCATTTTTTGCATCCACCAAAAAATTCCAACAGATGGAAAATTGATCCCATTGCACTTTTGTGCGAAAGTATTTCTTACAATTCGCAAGGATGTTTTTGTTGATATGCCATCGACAAAGTAAATGTTGGGAGGTAGGAAAAGTTACCTCAATTGCATTCATTAACGCAAGATCTCACGTCGATTACTATCACGGTTGGCAAGGATGATTGATTCATCAAAGCTTTCAAGATACCAAGCGCCCAAATGTAGTTATCTTGTGACTCAGGCCCCATATATGCGGCTCAACCAAAAATGTCATATTTGTCGGCGTCACACCAACAATCTCCAACAAGGGTAACTTATATATGTTTGTCTTGTAAGTGCAATCCATGAAGAGAACCTTGGGAAAAGAACGTAATAGCTCAACGCTCATTGGATGAGCCAAGAACAAATCTTGGGCGGTGTTGGTTTTCTCACATCTCTGTGATGGTAGTAATATCCATGCTCATCAATTTTGCTACAAGGCTGCATTTGCGATCGACCATCACGCTCGATAATTTTATTCTTGCTACGAGCATTGTAAATAGTCCGTATTGAAGACTTATTACTTTGAAACTTCTCGTGTAAACCTTGCAAAATATCCTTAGGCCTCGAATTGGCATGCGACATGTCAAGAACATAAGCCTTCTCGGCTCGATAATCGACCAACAAATGAGTGGCCATGCATGTGAGGGCCTCGGCATGGTTATGCAACCCACATTCAACTGAAGTTCCCATACTCCTTCACATAATTGTATACCCTTCAAGCGAAATGGACACCCACATTTTTTCGATCCACGTTCTCTCTTGCTATTCTTTGTTACTTTACTCGAATCATCCCTTTTTTTGACGAGGTTGCCCACCACGTTCACAACCTAAAGTCAACCGAGGTCCTCTATTTGCCGTACCACTATCGGACCTAGTAATTACTATCACAAGTCCATTCTCCTTCCGGTGCGAACCCAATCAAATAAGTCATCCGGGATGAAAAATATGCGTGATTTACAAACACATTCTTTGTAATCTATAACAATCTGTTGTTAAGAGGAATGATCGCATCATCTACGGGACCAACGACACTATGCTCGGTAGGATACGTGTTTGCTTCACGAAAATTAAGCAAAAAAACATGTTAAAAATTCATGATTACGCTTGTTCATAGGCATTCGGCGGGATGAGTGAGCGAAAGAGAGAGTGTTCGGCCAGGCTGAGATGAACAGCATTGAGGGTGTTCGGCCAGGATGTGATGAACACAACATTTGGTGTTCGACCAGAGTGTGATGAACACCCTTAATGGTGTTCGGCCAGTGCTGGCCGAACATCCTTAAGGATGTTCATCACACCAGAGCCGAACAGACGTAAAACCCAGCTCGAATTTTTGGGCAAAAAATCAAATTTTAATGGAAGAAAGTCAAAGAAATACTTACATTACCCGACCCCATGACTTCTTTAAGCTCCTTATAATGTTATTTTTGACAATGTGATTATGTTTGGTGTTGGTTTTGAGAGAGTTTTTTGAAAAAAAATTAAGAGAAGAACGCAAAATGAGGTCCCCTTGTAAAACATGTATTGGTGGTTTTGAGATTTGGGGTGTAGATATAAAATAATGTGGTGTAAAGAGTATTATTTGTTTTTAGTATAATATTTGTGATTTTTAAAATTTGGGGTGTAAATATAAAACAATGGGGTGTAGGGAGTATTATTTGTATTTTAGTATAAGGGTATTATAGTTATTTCAGTGGGGTGTAGAGATTAATTAATGGGGTGTAATGTTTAAAGGGGCCTTTTAGGTCATTTCACTCAATGGTATTTTTGTAATTATTTTAAGTGGGGTGTAGAGATAGCTTTTTGGGGTGTGAATATCCCTTCCCTTCTCTTTTTCTATCGACCATAAAATACTCTCAATTATAAAGTCTTTTATACCCTTAATAAATATACCACTTCTTTTTTTCATAAACGTAAAAATCTATAATTAAATCTCTCGTCTCAAATAAATATATTTTCTTCTTCCCAACTCTTATAACCAACAAACAAACATCTTTTCTTCTTAACTACTTTCTTCTACATCTTCTTTATCTTCTCTATTGTTGAGCATCTTCTTTTTCCTCTAACAAATATACCTTCTTATACCAAGATATTTTCTTCTCATTCATCTTCTCCTTCTTTTTTTATCAAAACATTTCCAAAACTTCTCAATCTTCAAAAACCTAGGAATTTAATATTAGGCTTGAAGAAATCAAACATGGAACCAAAAAATGTCAATATCACACAAGTGGTAAGCTTTTAAAACTTTTTTTTTGTTTTAAATATTGTTTTAAAAAGTGTTTTTTTTCTTGAAAAAATAAATCTTCGTCATGATTTATTCAAACATGGGTGGATGAATGTAGAGGTTTTCTGCTCTTCAAACCTTCTTCAAAAGGAGATGGATGTGGAGGTTTTCCCTTTTTTTTCTTCTCTTCTTTGTGTGCGTAATGGGGGAAGGGGAAGGGGGTTCACGTTTTTGGTTGGGGGTGGGGGGTTGGGGTGCGTGGGTTGTGAAAAAAGTAGTTTAAAAAATTAGGAAGACAAAATTGGTAATAAGGGGGGGTAAACAAAGTGTTTTAAAGTATTTTAAAATTGGGTAGGGGTACACTTATAAGGGGGTCAACTTAAAGAAACCGGAGGTCTGAATAGTGCAACTCGTCATTTTTTGTGGTTTATTTTTTCAAGTCGTACTTATACGCTTGTCAGCTTGTGTGTGTGTGGGCGTGCAATTTCCCTTTGCGTTGAGCTTGTTATCGAGCTAGGTTGGGTCAAAGGTTCTCTCGAGTTGAGTCAGATTTTGTCATTATCGTTACAGATAAATTGAAAGTCGGTCCACTTTGCAAAAAAAAAAAAATAATTTAAGTTTATTTTGCAACTGCTAAATTCACTTTCATAATATTATTTCTAAATTGACCCTCTGCCTCAGTTTCTTTCTTCAATTGAACACATAAATACTCTTTTAAAACTTGCTTATGCTAAAACACCCCTAATAGCAACCCAGATGAGTTTCTAATTGATGCACTTATCAAAACCAAAAAGGTATAAAAGTGATTTGGTAGAGCGCAATGAACATCCAACTATGAATAACACTGAACATCCAACATGAACAAATTATTTGTACTCATGGTATATTATCTTTCAATTTGTTTGATGATCACCGATAGAATTGAAATTCATACTATCATAATAGAACATCCAACATGTTGACGCACTTATCAACATGTTCTAGTCATATTGTTTCTACTTTACATCGTGATTTTGTTCTATATTTTGCTTTCGTTATAAAGCTATGTAATTCTTCTTTTTCTTTTTCTTTCATTATGTTTGTATCTATAATTCAAAATAGATTCATTTGTGTGCGTATGTATGTAAACTGTTCGATGAAATGTCGAATAGGAAGTTGTTCATTGTTGGATACCTTTTGAAAGTGTGATGCATTAATTTTGAATCACGAGGTATCATTTGTGAGATGCATAGTTTGGTATGATATTGATACACATTTTGGATTTACGATGCAAAATTTGGAATTGGAATACAAAAGTAAATTCGATACACAATTTTATTTTCCGATACACAAAGTAGATTACTGTGAAGAAATTTGCGATGCACAATTTGGAATAAGAATACAAAAGTAAATCCCGATGCCTAATTTTTATTTTCCAATGCACAAATAGGCTGAATTAGAATATACATGGTTGTCATTTATGTATTAGTTATTTAGCCCGTGCTCCGAACGGATACAATGTGGGATACATATTTCTTTTGTAATAATAATATAACTTTTGGACATTATAATTTGATTGTTAAACTCTTCAGGGGTTATAATAATTTAATTTATTCTAATGTTACTAATATTAAACGCGTTTTTTAGCTAAATACTTTTAAAATCAATATAATTTCCAACTAACGTGAAATACATATTCTCTGTTGGTAATAAAAGTAAAAATATTTTATCTAAAGAATTTTAAAACTGCCATCTAACTTGATAATAGTAGTATAAGTCTTTTTGCTAAAAAGTTTAAAATTATTATTCATTTCTAAACAACATGAGATACTTTTTTATATATTTTTATTGGTTATAAAAGTTTATGTGTTTTATCTAAATACTTTTAAAACTAACATCAGTTTTTAACTATATGGTATACATATTTTATATTGTTAATAATAATATTTTAAAAGCAACACCAATTTCTAATAAATGTGAGATACATTTCTTCTATTAGTAATAATATTAGTATTTTTAAAAAAATTTAAACCAATATCAATTTTTCTTACCAATGTAAATATTTATATTCTATTGGTAATAATGGTAGACTTTTAACACTCTCTAACCAATGTGAGATACATCTTTTTATTTGGTAGTAATAGTATAAGTCTTTTATTTTAAAAAATTTAAAACCAACATCTCTTTTTAATCAATATAAGATAAATCTTTCTATTATATTGATGATAAAGTTAAAGTCTTTTATCTAAATACGTTTAAAATCAATATCAATTTTTAACCAATGTATGATATATCTCTTGTATTAGTAATAATAATCAACATCTATTTCTAATATATATATATATATATATATATATATATATATATATATATATTAAAAATTAGTGAGGAGCACTATGGTTGTGCCACCTCAACCAACTTTTAATATTGTTGAATCTTCAAACCTCCACATCACCTGACTTGAAACTTTTCATTTTCTAGTCATTAGTTAAAAATAATAATTAATAGTAGCTAATATGATATTACGATATTAATTAATAATTTATTTTTAATCTCTTATATTGTTAATAATAATGGAAATCTTATATAGAAAGACTTTTACTATCAACATCATTTCTTAACCAACGAATGATAATATTATTATATTGACATTGGGTGAGTACTTTATTCTAATTACTTGTTTCTAACATCATACTTTAAGCATTGATATATTATTCATCAAAAACTCGATTTGGACAGATAAATATATCATTTTGATACTCTCACCGAGTATAGCACATTTACTTTTGCCAACAAACAAATGACACGTAAAAAAAATTAACGCCTAAAATTGCACAATTTTTTTACTAAAAAAACTAATTTTTCAACAAGTATTAGATGAGTACTTGAATGATTTCTAAAATTAACATTAATTTATAACTAATGTAATATGCATCTCTACTGTAATTACCAATAAAAGTGATGTAACAAACATTTCTTGAAAATTGATATTTGTTTAAAAAATATTTAGATAAATGACTTTTACTAAACTAACAAAAGAAGATATATGTCTACAATTGTTAGAAGTTGATGTTAACTTTAAAAGTCCTTAGGCAAAATATTACCAATAAAAATTATTTGTTCTTCATTGGTTACAAAGAATTATTTTAGTTTAAAAGTTTTTTAGATAAAATTATTTTACGAATAATAAAAGATATGTATCCCACACTACATAGAAAATAATGTTGGTTTCAAAAATTTTAAGATAAAAGACTTTTACTATTATTATTAATAGAATAGATGTATCCCACGTTCGTTAGAAAATGATGTTGGTTTCAAAAGTTTTTAGATAAAAGACTTCTAATAACTTTTAAAACTAACATCAATTTATAGCAAATGTAAAAAAAAAATCTCTTCTAATTGTAATATTAGTAGACATGTATTTCATATTGATTATAAATTGATGTTGATTTTAAAATTCTTTTGAAAAAAGATTTCTGTACTTAACACATAAAAGAGATATATTTTACATTGTTTATAAAAAAATGTTAGTTTTAAAAGTCTTATATTAAAGACTTATACTCTTATTACCAATAAAAAGATGTATCTCATATTATTTAAAAATAAAGTTGGATTTTAAAATCTTTAGACTAAAGGCTTTCACTTTTACAAGAGATGTATCTCACATTGGTTACAAAATATTTTAATATTATTACCAATAGAAGAGATGTTCTGCATTGATTAAAAATTGATGTTGGTTTTAAAAATATTATTATTAATTATTAATAAAAGAGATGTATCATACATTGGTTAGAAAGTGATGTTGGTTTTCAAAGTTTTTTGATAACATACTTCTACCATTATTACCAATAGAAGATGTATATCTCACATTGGTTAGAAAATGATGTTGAGTTAAAATTATTTTAGATTATATAAAAGACTTTTAATATTATTAGCAATAGATCGATATATCACACATTTGCTATAAATTGATGTTGATTTTAAATTAATATTATTACCAATAAAAGAGATACATTATACATTGGTTAAAAAGTGATGTTCATTTTAAATTTTTTTAGATAAAAATACTTATATTTTTATCATTAAAAGAAGAGAAGAAAAAATATGTATCTCATTATATAGAAAGAAATGTTGGTTTGAGATTTTTTTAAGATAAAAAACTTTTACTACTATTACCAAATGATGAGATGTATATAGAAAAACTTTTACTACCAACATCATTTATTAACCAATGTGAGATAATATTATTATATTAGCATTGAGTAAGTATTTTACTCTAATGACCCACTTCTAACACCATACTTTAAACATTGGTATATTATTCATCTAAAACTCGATTTGAACAAATAAATATATCATTTTGATGCTTTCACCGAGTATAACACATTTGTATAATTATATTTGCCAATAAACAAATAACACGTAAATATAATTCATGCCTCAAGTTGCACAATTTATTTCACTAAAAACACTAATTTTTCAACAAGTATTAGGTGAGTATTTTAATGATTTCTAAAATCAACATTAATTTATAACCAATGTAAGATGTTTCTCATATTCCCATGACTAAATAACTAATACATATATAAAAAAATTAGGGCATTTTTTGAAACTTTTAATTGTGAAAGTACACTCTTTTTATTTTCAACTGGAAAAAGTTGATGGCAAAATGGCTACGATTCCCTTGATGAGCCGTAGGCGCGTTACGGAGGTCATTATTTTTGTACCGCGATTCATCAATTTTATCACATTATTTTTTGCGCTGCGGTTCAATAGTGTAACTGCTAGAGCTGTCAAAATCGAGTCCGGCCCACCCGACTTTTCAAGGGCCTGGGCCTCAATTTAGAAGGCCCTAAAAAGCCAGGCCTTTTTGGTCCGGCCCGTCAGGTCCATGGGTCGTGGCGAAAGACTGATCCGGTCCGATCATAAAGGTAAACACTTAAACTTAATTACAAAATTAAAAACTAAAACACAAATCTAAAAAGAAAAAAACTAACAGACATTCATTTAGACCTTTTTTTTTATTTTGGTTAGATAAATTTATGACACAATATGAAATATTTCAAAATCATTGTTCTCTTTTTGGTTGAAACTCATATTCTAAATTGATGGAAGTGACATTTACAAAGAGGAAATTGAGTTGATATTCCAGGTTCTAATATAGTTTAGTATGGTTGTAGTTAGTAATTTTATCGAAAATGATCTATTTAATTGAGTATCTTTATATGATTTTAGCTAATAAAAAGTCTCAATAGTATAAACTTGATTTAAAAAGAAACTAGATTGTGTCGGGCGAATCAAAAAATGAACATTTGCTAGTTAGTATGGTTTTGTAAACTAGAACCCGAAAAACTTTGTCTATCCTTAGAAAACACATATTAAAAATTGGGAACAGTATGATGAACTTCAATTTGGTTATAAATTTTTTGAAAAAAAAATACCCTTCAAGTAGCACATGTAGTTTTTCGTTGGTCTATAACATTATAGTTTTTCTAGTTTGTGTTTCGTTCAATTGTTGAAGTTACTATCTTTGTTTATATTTGTTTTAGTTGCACTTTTGCGTTGTAATTGTATGAGTTAGACTAGTTAGTATGCGTGTTTTGAACCTTTGATGTGTTATATAACATTTATTAGCTAATTTGTGAGTTTTTTAAAATAATAAATAGGGGGAATTTCAAGTGGGTACAATTTTGAAAACATGTTTTCATCTAGGACCATTAAATTTTTGCACATTTCATAAAACTACAAATTGCTTGTCAAATGACAAAAATGCCATTAATGAAAAATCTGATGCCAAGCCTTGGCATCATGATGATTAATTCCAGGCATCAGGATGATTAATTCCAGGCATCATGACTCTGATGCCAAAACTCTGATGCCAAAAATATTGCTGATGCCAAAAATGCTGATGTCAAATCTTGGCATCAAGTGAAACGTTGATGCCTACAATTGTTGCTGATGCCAAAAATATTGTTGATGCCAAAAATGCTAATGTCAAATCTTGGCATCAGGTGAAATGTTGATGCCTACAATTGTTGCTGATGCCAAATCTTGGCATCAGGTGAAATGCTGATGCCTACAATTGTTGCTGATGCCAAATCTTGGCATCAGATCTGATGCCATTTAAATATCACAATCTCTTGCATCTCTCCACAAGTTACGATCAAACTCTCAAAACAAACAAAATTGCAAGCCTACGAAGATATCTTAACAGATTCAATGTATAGTCCAATTCTCACAAAATCACGATCGGCCGAGCCGTCGTAGAAGGTTGTATCGATTCGGTCCACTTGTTGCACGGCGGCCAAGTGGCGGTCATGACCCCACCAGTGGCCGCGTTGAAGATACAGAAGGTTGTTCGAGGATTTCTGGTGAGAAAGAGCGTGAAGACGATTGCATCAATTCGGAACGAAATTCCGGGTAAAATCGTAGTCGATGGAAGGCGACTGAGCCCAGCAAAATGAAATAGAAAGATTTTGATGCGCACAGATCTAAGCCAACCCCGAACGAAGGAGAATTGTGTGCGAGGAATCTCTGATATGCCGCCGAGGAAAGCTTGCATTTCCGGCGAAACTCTTCGGGGCTTCATGATGCCGCTTTCTGGAGACTATTCCGGGTAAAATCATAGTCGAGGGAAGGTGACTGAGCCCAGCAAAATGAAACAGAAAGATTTTGATGCGCACAAATCTAAACCAATCCCGAAAGAAGGAGAATCAGTGAATCGTACACAAATGGGCAGACAAGTATTTTCGCCAAAAAATTGTACCTAAAAGAAATTTGCAAAAATAGGTGGATTCATTTGAAAACATGTTTTTAAAAATGTACCGACTTGTAATTTCTTCTAAAAAATAGTTATTTTTTTGGCCCATAGGCCCGAAATGCGCATGGGCTGAGCTTGAGTTCGATGAGGCCCGACACTATTTTGGGTCGTCCCGTCCCGTCCAGTCGTTAAGCAATACCAGGTTGGCTTGGGCCGGACCGGCCCGTTTGACAGCAATAGTAACTGCTAGTCTATTTTTGTATCTCTATTCATCAATTTTTGTGCATCAATTCAATAATGTAATTGCTAGTCTATTTTTGAACCGTGATTCATCAATTTTAGTGCATTAATTTTTGCACTGCGATTCAATAGTGTAATTGCTAGTTTGTTTTTGAACCGTGATTCATCAATTTTAGTGCATTAATTTTTGAACCGCGATACAAAATTATAAAAAATTAAACCACATCCTCCACCTGCTTCTTCCATCTCCTCCGTCGTAAGCCTTCTTCTTTCTCCACCTTCATCTCAATTGAAAATTCTTCAACTCAACACAAATCCATTATAATTTCGTATTTTATGAATCAAAAACCTCATTTACCTTCTTTTTTTTTTTAAACTTGAGTCCTTATTAACAACCCCAAAATCAATCCATACACCCACACACTTTTTCATTATATCCGACCCAAACTTTTTCCCAATATTCGTATACCCACCTTACCTTGACCGGAGAAAAGGCTTGTGTCCACTCCAACTCAATCAAGCCTATTGAATTTCCTCTCAATTTCTTTGTGTTCCTAAGCTCATCCCTATTAATGAGATGTAACTTTCTCTTATATCCTCAATAATTCCCCAAAGGAAAATGGCACGGGATGAGACATGAGTGAGAGGAGAGAGAAAAGGGAAGGAGAAATAAAAAGATAAGAAGAATAAAATAATGGAAGTATGTGTATTTGGTCTCTAATTAAGGTCTATTTAGTCTTTTCCTTGGATGACATTTTGCAATTAAATTTAGGTATATGTTATAGATTAATTTTTGCCTTTTTTACTCCTTGGGTTCCCAATAAAGAATCCATATTTTCTTTCTAGGTTGTTCTTTGAAAAAATGTTTATTTTCTAATATTTCCTTTTTATTTGTCACTTTTACCATTTTATTTTTGATTTGAACCATACTTTCATTAATAGTCCCAATATTAAATGGTCATTATAAAAAACAATTTATTTTTTAAAATTGTGTTTCAAATTAGACTGAACTATTTTGTAGGAACGAATGTATTTTTTTTAATTATTCATAAACCCACAGTGCTGAGAAAAATTCAAGTACCATCGATCTTAAAACCTTTACTTCCTATAGTTTGACACAAAAAATAGTTAGATTTTTGTTTGATATTGTGGCATGTCTTCTTCATTTTTAGCAAGAAAATAGCTTGTCTTTCACTCTTCACTAATTTGATTTTAACCTATTTAGGATTTTTGTTGGTCTTTCCTTGACGGTCCATTTTTCATCCCGATAAAAACTAACACCAATCTAGCTCAATGACCTAAATGACACACAAATATGTGTTATTCTTCACTTTTCAATGGTGTGTGAGAATTTGGAAAACACTAACACTCATTCACACATTTATACCCCAATCGACCATCTCCCTTCACCTACCCTAATTTTTTTCTCCAATAATGTGTTAGAGATAGTACAGAGAAAAACCATAATTAAATCAAATACAGAATTAAAACAGTTGAAAATGGTTACTGTATATAAACCACTCAAGTTTTTGTTAATCTTTCAATGTGAGATAAACTCACTTCCAACAATCACACTTTAATTTATCATAACTTATTCATCCAAACATCAAATTGGACAAATAAATATATGATTTCGATGTTCTCACAGAGTAAAACACGATTCCACAATTACCCTTGTCATTACACAAACGACATGTGAAGAAATCCATACCACAAAATTGCACAATTTCATTCTTTAAACACAATTTTTCTAACAATAAAATGGTTTGTCAAATCGGTTATCTACGAATAGTACGATGGTCAAAAAAATAATTTTCCTTACATACATGACATGAATGACAAAAAAGTTAAAATAAAAATAAAAATAGTAAAAAAACTAATCGAATCATGAACCATAATATGAAGAAAACGGTATATTCAAAACACACACTAAACGTCGCACATCAAAAATACTAAACGACACACCCATTTAAATGACTTACTATTCTACCTTTGCCCTTATTTAAAACAAAAGTCACCCATTTGTTATATAAATTGAATTGAATCCTAATCATGATGACGATGTTTATAATGATGATCTTAATCACATTGATTCGGAAATGGATGAATCAATTAATTTTTTTTTGGGTTGCAAATGGGAAGGTTAGACACATGGGGCAGAAATTGTTGGACACATAGAGCGAACATTAAAAAATGAATTTTCTTTCGTGAGTAGAAAGAATCCAATAAGGGTGTAAAAATTTATCATAAAGACTGTGTTTAGGAGGGAAATTGTAAACAAAAAAAATGCATTTGTTATATAATAGGAGCGATGATAGTACGACAAATTACACTTTAAATGGTTGTAATGTTTAGTGTTTGGGAGTGCGACGTTTAGTGTGACTCATTCAAACTGACCCAAACAAACTAGAATAAGAGATGTTGAAACTAACTTAAACTATAAGGCTCAATATTGTACTAGACCATTTTTTGCCGCAACTTCAATCGTTGTACTGCTAGAGTCTTATTTGTTCTTTTTGCTTCCCTCTTCATTATTTTCTTCCACTCATAGCCCTCGTTCTTACCTCACACTCATTATGCCTTGTTTTCGACTGCGTTTCTACTAAGAAATATCTTAGTTTCTTACATGACAACAAATTGAGGGTAACCGATTTGACAAACAAACTTTTCATATTCAAAATATGACCAATCGATGTGATCCCGTAGTTAACTCATCATCCAATTTTATAACATTACTATTGATGTTGACTAACGACAATACTTTATTGAGGATATTTTGTTTATTTTGTAGCAATCATGACCGTAAAAAGTTAGATATACTTCATTTTTGTAACGTTCTTAACTTCTCATCTATGACCACTATTAAATGGACAATAATACCCCTCGTACAGTCCATTTGTTAGTTCACATCAACAGTATCGTTTATGATGAATTAACGATATGGACTATCACACTCAAATTACAAATATATTGGTTGCATTTTGAAAATTAAAAGTTTGTTACCCATAATATGATTGTCAAAAAAGTAAACGGGTGCATCGAGCCGAAACGAATTCGATCGAGCCTTTCAACGCCGGGCGGCTCATCTTAGAGCACATTGACGAAAGATTGTGTGGAAGCTCAAGCTTAGTCAAAGATTAAGTAATCAAAAGGCTCATATGGCTCGGCCTAGTTTTAGACGCGTCCTTCGTCTTCTGAATTTCCCATTTCCAGGTGCTGCCTATATTACACATCATCCACACACATACACACACTCTTTCTCTCTGTATCTCCCCTCCTCTCTCGAATCTCCTTCGATTCCTTCTGAATTCACTTCCCCCGATCTCTACTAAATTCAATTCAAGGGTTTATATCCCCCATCACCATTCTCGTTGTTCAATTGGAAGCTCGATTTCGATTTCAATTTCCATGGGGATCTGCGACTTTTTCTAGTCCCAGTGCGCTTCGTAACTCGAGAGATATTCTTGCGACCTTCTATTCGAAATCTGGTGCATGATTTTACCAAATGCAAGGGTAAAAGAATTTGCCAGACAGAGATGATGTGAATAGGTTTGGTTTAGGGTTAAACTAGTGATCCTTGTGTTGTTATTGATTTTTGAGATCTGAATTAACGGCTGTGGCTTTATTGTTTGCTGGATGAAATATTTTGGAAATTGAGGGTTTGAAGAAGCAAGAAACGTTAGAAATGGATATGGATTACAATGGCGATGTGGCGTGTCTTGACGCTGAATTGTTGCAGCTCCCGGAGCTTTCCCCTTTGGCCATTAAGGCTAATCCTTTTATCGCTGAGAAGCTGTTTGACCAATGGCTTTCCCTCCCCGAGACCACTCCCTTGGTAATGATAACGATTATAGTTTTAATCTCTAAACTTTCTTTTTTTTTTTTCTTATTGGGACCATAATTGCTCTAGTTGGTATTTATATTATGCTTGTATTATGTTTAAACATTCACATTTATTGTTGATTGAGTTGGGAAAATAGTTCATGTTTTTCACAATGTTAGATCAGTTTTTCTTGTTGTCACTTGTTTCTTGGTTTGCTTGATGATATTGAACCATTTTCTTGTTTGAAAGACTTGGATCCGAATGTAAATGATAACAGTGTTACATAAACTAACCTATTGCAAAGTGATGGTGGACATTGCAAAGGGAGACACCTAAAGAACAGTGTTATCAACTTACCATAGAAGCATCTTCATAATTTTATGCTTGGAACAAAGAGGGCATTTGATGTGACAGTTCATTGGAAGAGAGAGATACTTGGCCAGTAAGGGCAGTTAAGTACATACCTATATATAATTAACTAAAAAAATGCAAACTTGTTCCCTAACTTCTTTAATATAGACATACTGAGGATGTATTATGGCCATCACTGTCTTTTGGTTCACAGATATGAGAATAAAATCATATAAAAAATGAGAGGACAGCACATGAAGGAGAACCAGTACTGCACCCAAATGAAAAAAATACAAAATTTTGTAGGTTTGTGTGTGTGTGTGTGTGCATGAGAGAGAGAGAAAGAGAGAGAGAGCTGGGCAATGAATTCTCACAAGAACACCTTACTAAAGAGTAAAGACAATAACTCCTAATTCATTGAAAGAAAGATCAATGAATGACTGACACAAAATGCTATGACTTCTTAATGTTCTGAACGAAAGACCACATGTTGGCTTTGATTCTGAAAAGAATTTCACGTATGGCACTAAATGCTAGATGATAGATGATGAAGAATTTGAAAGGAAAGCAATGAGAGTGTAGATGGAGAAGTACCTGAGAAAATTCAAAACCGGATTATGTTTATAAAGGGGAATCAGGAAACCTGGAAGCGCGCAGCTTGCCCAGGTCGATAATTAGTTCACGAGGTTTTAGAAGAAAAGGAATGGAAATTCCAAGAGAAAATCATCCTCTATGTACATAATTTAGAAATTGGGCTTTGTCGAGGTGGAAGCATGATGAGGATGCAAGGAAGGAGAGAAGCAAGATGAGTATCCCCAGCCCAAAGTTACCTCTGAAAGTGTGATGTTTGGAGTTTGGACAAACATCAACTTGATAGCGCATTTGAAGCCATATCCCGAAAAATCTGAGCGATGAACTTCCAGGGATTAGCAGGAGTCACATACACACTGGCCTTGGCATATTTGAAACAAATGTGGAAAGATCCCTGAGATGCTCTTCCACAGTTGCATGAGTCACATACACACCGGCTTTCGCATAATGCCCCTCATCGAGTTGGCCATATTTGCTCACAATTGGCCATGAAGGTTCTAAAGGAAGATGCTAAATCGTATGTTACATTGTCAAGATGTTTTTCTTATTATCACAAAAGAAATTTGGGAGATGTTATTGTAATCCTAATTCTGGATGCTCAATGCCTGTTACCCTTTAAATTTTAAGACTGCATCTCGCTTTGTTGTTACCCTTTAAATTTTAAGACTGCATCTCGCCTTGTCAAATAAGCGATTGTTCTCATCCTCTCTAAGTGGTGACCAGCGAGGGTCTATCTTTTAATCTTTCAAACCACCGAAGAGGAAATATGGAAGCTCAATAAAACCACTCCAACCCAATAGAAACAAAATGCTGTTGCCTTCACTGAGATACCAAAATAGGTCAGAGCCAGTGTCACCCAACTAAAGTGGCTCACTGGCTATTGGCTTATAATCGCTTTGGAGGCCCACAATGGTGATTCCTGAAAAGGTCCACAAGCTGATCATATGATGGCCTCCTGCCTCTTGCCATGAGTATCGTTTCGTATTCTAATAAATGTGATATATGCATGTTATGTTGACTTATTCTTGTTTGTTACTGGATTCTTTAATATGATTTTACTATTTTTTTAAGTGTGAATTATTTCTAGCTTTAAAACTATTTTATGAGATTCTATAGATAAGAATAGAAAGGTACAAGAGATGGACTAGAAGTCAACTGAAAGACTAATACAGAAGTAATAAAAGAATAAAAAATTTAAACTAATTTTTTTGAGGTTGCAACTGCATTTTAAGGATACATTTACCTTTTCTTGTGTGTTATGTTTGTGTGTGTGCGTGTGTGGTATTCATGTTTATTTTTATATAATGCCTCTAAGGGAAATGAGTTTTTGAGTAGAAAAATGGAGTGCTTTCTTTGGTGATAGCATGCACGATATTTTGTGTAAATATTTATTGGAAGTCCGTTTTTCTTGGACGGGATAATGATTTTTCACTCATGATATGGTCTAGTAATTTTTTCCTTTTTTGGAGCATTCCCGCCCCCTCTTTTGGTCTCATTACCTATACTTTGTTATTTTGGTCCCTTTACTTACATTTTTGGAGCAGTTATTGGTATGCGAATTGGAACCAAGGACCTCAAGGTCTTTGCCTGAGCGCCCTTGCAAGGTTTCAACAAGACATTTTGCCTTGGACAGAAAGCTTGGGAAAAAAAGGTTCACTTAGTTGACCCATGTAATTGGAACAAAAGCCGAGTAGATCCTGGCACCCTAGGTAATGTTTCATTGGGTGGTTCTTGAAATCGCTACCAAAAAAATCAAAGATTAAAGCTCTGAACCTTGGTATATATTGTGTTTTCGAAGATGATCCCCTCATATGGATTAATAACCCCAACTCCCCAAGTATTTGAGAGAAAGGTTGAGTTGGGTATGAATGAATGACATTTCTGGTAAAGGAGTCTACCAGGGACATCGAGTGTTATCATTATTATATGAACTACTGGCTCCGACTCTCACAGGAAGGTCCAGGTGCTGCATGGGTCTAATTCCTTGTTTTTCATTTAGATATTAGGGGTATCGGTGAATGGTGGTCCACTTTTACTCCTAATTGACCTCAAGAGTCTTTGTGGGAGCTTTTAGATGTGTTTTGGCATTGGAATGTATCCGCCACCTCTTGGGTGGCTGGCGTGATTTAAAATAGTAATGTATTGAGAATCTTTGTCGCGTAACTTTTTGGCTTGTCAACGCTTCTGGATCCCCTGATTCTGGCTTTTTCTTTATTGAAGGGGAGAGCATCTTGTGGGATGTTCATTTCATACAAATCTCAAGAATTTGGTGAGGTAGCAGCCCTTCTTTGGGTGATTCATAATTTCTCTCCACCTGATGGGCGAATCTTGGTTCTTGGCGCTGCCGGGTTATTCTCCCCTAGAATTTATATGGTCTATCATTCGTGCTTTAAACCTGTCGGTAACTTTTCCCCTCTTGGCGCTTTTCATTACGAAAGCCAAAGTTTTTTCAAATTGAAGGCTTTTGTTGGACCTAATTGATAACACGTTGAACACAATGAGGACGATTATATGCTCTTATCCAGAATTCTAGTTGATGACAGGTACACTAGGATATTTAGGGACCAGCTTCTGCCTATTCAGCCATACGATGGTGGGTATTGGCTTCATTATGGGATTTGGCTTTGGACTCTTTTCTAGGAGTTGCATTTCAAATTCATGCACGGAATGGAAAGCTGTTTTGGTTTTATGTTTTCCTTTGGGTTGTTTCATCTTCGCTTCTTTTGGGTCATAATATTTTTTTCTTATTAAAGAAAAAGAAAGAGAAAGAAGCAAGTATATGTTTATCACTGTGACTTGGGCCTCTGGCAATAGCTCCAAAACCTGTATATCGTGCCTTGCAGTTGCATCTTTGTGGTTTTTTTTTTTTGATAAGTAAAAGTTTATATATAAATAGCGCCAAATT
The DNA here is from genome assembly GCA_013146195.2 of Codonopsis lanceolata. NCBI lineage: Eukaryota > Viridiplantae > Streptophyta > Magnoliopsida > Asterales > Campanulaceae > Codonopsis > Codonopsis lanceolata. Next base: position 41,137,644 of record CM028383.1, read on the forward strand.
AGGTGACGCATCCTTTGTACACTAGATGTATACCATCAATAAGAGACAGTCAAGCTATACAAAAACTCTACAAAAGAATTAGACAATCTCGAGCTATCCTCAAAAGGTCTCATCTCCAGCGAGCTCCAGCAAAAAAGAGTACAAAGCAGGGAATCTTTAACTGCCGATATGGTTCCTTCCACCCCATCAAAAACCCTCCTTTTTCTTTCCCGTCAAATGACCCAAAACACAGCTAATGGGGCAGCATCCCATACCTGACTTATTCTCCTGCTCTTGCATAGAGACCAACACCAAAAGAGTTCCCTACAGACCTCGGCATCCCCCAAGAAAATTAAGAAATATTAAATAAGCTAAGGATCAAGGACCATAACTCTGAGAGTACTGGACAACCAACATAAGCTTAACTTCTACCAATATTACAAAATTAACCTTCCTGTTTAGCAATTTTAGCCTTTTCTGTTTTCAAAAATTGTTTTATCCATATGTCCATGCACTTTATGTTACTGTTTACAATCAGTTCGCCACATCTATGATACCAACAGAAAAAGCTATGAACACCATCTGTATAGAAGAGTACTCTGTAAAAGACCAGAAAACCGAAATAAGCAAGCTAGTCCTACCTAAGCTACTAAATCTATAGGAGTTTTGAACTCCTTTTAGGAATATATGAACATCTTACAAGAAACAATCACGTGGATAGTGTATTTGAACTTAGCAATGAACACAAACCCTGATGTTGATGAAAATAGAACATCTCATAAGAAATCATCACGTGGATTAATTTCGTTGGGGACTCTTTTAGATGTCTACGAGAAAGACTAGCCTCATGATAAATTTATGCCAAGTATGTGCTTGAGGTTGTGCCTTTGGTTAGGTCTACTTTTGATGATCGGAAGCTTTAGTGCTATACACTAAGAGACAGGTAATAGAGAGGATGAATACGGTTATGTTCAGTTCCCAACTAGTATTGCAGACCTTTTACTTGAAACCATGCTATTTATAGGAAAGCATTGAGTAGGTTCTTTCATTTGAGGTTGCCATGGTCCTAGTTATCTGGTAAGATAATTTGATTGACTGATGTGGCTTAACTACCTTACCATTCATTGCACTGTTTGATCGGCTACTTTCGCCTAAGCGCCTGATCTTTCATGCACTATTTACTGGATTTCCAGTTTGCATAAACTGTTATGTTGGACGTAATAATTTGCCATATTCATTGTTTCTTTTTCAATGAAGAGGAAGATGGTAAGGACAATGGCTGAGTTGCCAAAGTGGCAAGTTTCGTGGTATGATGCTTTTGTCGTGATATGCTCATGGTAACACCGTAGTCTAACATGAAAGATAGACTTGAGCTTAGTTTGCAGACTTCATTTCCACTCTACTTCAGTTTTTCCTTTGTTTTCTTGCAATTTTGAGTTGAGATTCAAGTAGTTCTGAAACTGTTGAAGACGCTAAGTTATTTATTGACACGATTATGGTATATCGCTAGATCAATGTAGTGTGACACACTAACTGTATGCCGGTGATTGTGTTAGCCAATGTATGTTTCTTGGTGTATATGGACAAGAAGAAAGCTAGAATATGCAGAGATCAGTCTCATCCTCTGAATTTTTCAGGGACATAATCTCTCTATGCACTTTTTTTTTGATAAGTAAAAGTATTATATACGAATAGCGTCAAAACAGGTGACGCGGCCTATGTACAATACTGCGATGAGAGAAGTTGTGGTTTGTGTGCTGATACTGGTTAAAGGTTATCACTTTTGATAGTCTTTTTTCCCTTTTCCTTCATTTTCGGTGCACCTCTTGTCCTCAGTCCTCCTAGTTTGTTTGCGCCTTTCTCTTCGTTGATAATTTTTTTCACAAAAGTTTCTCCCTACAGTTTTTCGATGGCACAATGCATTTCTTGTCTGATAGTACGAGTGGTCTTTGTGATATTCTACCATCCTTCAAGCTTTTGAGTTTATTTTTGGGTTTAAGATTAATCTGTCCACCTCCAACAGTACATCATTGTCTTCTTTACTCTGAGTTCTGAGATTTCCTCTCCTTTATATAGGGATATCTTAGTGGACAATCCTTGATTGGTTACTTTTTTGGGACCCAACATTGGGGAGGATAGCTAGGCGTCTTGATCAGCAGGAAGGGGATTTCTTCTCTTTGGGAGGAAAATTATTTTTATCCATTCTTCCCTTTCGAGCATTCCTACTTATTTCTTCTCTTTATTCAAGATTGTGGTTCAAGTGACTTAAGCTTTAGAGATGATAAAAACTTTTCGTTGGTAAGGGTACGAAAAAATCTATGTTGACCTAGAATACAGTGTGTAACTTGTTGTGGGGGGCTATAGGCATGTCGAACTTGGCTATAATAACTGTTTCTTCCCGAAAAAAAATGGTTATGGCAATTGCCGTTGAACCGAATTCGCTTTTGCATCATGTGATCAGGAGCAAGTTTGGACTTCTTTAGAATGGGTTGGAACGCTAATCCATGTGTTTATGTCACCCAGGTGAGTCCATGGAAATTCAGGTCAAACAAATTTCTAATTTTCTTCCCTTGGGTTTCTTACTCTTTGGGTGATTGCGTCGGATGGTGGAAGGCCTTTCAACTATGTCTCATGTTTTTTTCCTCAGTTTGTCATCCTTGCACAGTGCCTCTATTTCTAATTTCCTTTGGATGGAAGAGGATATCTTCTCTTGAAATTTTCACTCTTTAGGAATGCCCAAGGGAAATGATATCTTTTGTTGCTAGTTCCTCTTATGGGCGCTGGTCCAATAAGTGAAAAATTATCTATCGTTATGAAATTAGTCCGTTTGTAATGTTTTATACTTTGTAGTTGTTGCTAGTACTTCTTTGGGTTGCTGTCTGAAACCCTTATTCATTTCGATCCTTATGTTTTTTTCTTTCAGTTTATCTTTGGAAAACTGAAGTTCCTTTCTTATTTGAGCCTTATTTGGTTCCTTCTATTTGGTAAGCCTAAGGTTTACCAAAAAATGAAATAAAATTGGTAAGCCAAATACTAGTGAAGTAGTGATTGCAGGCAATTGCGATGGCCTTGTAAAGCAATAGGTCGGATGTGTCTTAGGTGTTCCGAGGTTTTTGAATTACATTCCCATCTCTTTCTTCATCGTAATACTGTTTTGTATATGTCAGGTAATTTGTTTTTGGTTGGTATTGGGCCTTGGATTAGTCCTATGGCGGTGGAGGATTTTCTTGTCAAAAAACAGAATGTTTGGACATGGTGAACATGCTAAGTTTCTTTGCAGATGTGGGATGTATGCAGTTCTTTCTTGCATCTTAGCGTAATGAAATGCTAGAGTTTGATCGATGAAAGTTTATCCTTCACATTGATTCAGGCATAGTGTAGTGTACATTGTTTCCTTTGAATCAAAGCCTGATTTTCTAGGGTTTGAGCCTTTTTTGTTTTGTTTTCCTCTATCCACACATTTGTAAGATATCTTGTCCACTGCTGCTTTGGTTTCAGGTTACTTGTAAAATTCTATCTTTTTAATGTAGTTTTTTTCTATTTATAAAATTCCATTCGTAACCCCAAGAGAAAAAAGGAACAAGAAAAAGAAAAGAATATAGAACTTCTGAATTTGCCACTGAACTGCAATCACCAAATTCCATTTCTCACTATAGAAATTGAAATTTCCATTGTTTAATCAATGGAAAAGTTTTGGGTTTCCTTCAGCTATCACCATAATTTTCCTTAGTAGTTTTGTTCGTGAATGTATGAAATACATCCTACTCACAATTATGTCTCTATTCAGGTAAAGTCTTTACTTAACAATGCGAAGGCAGGTGTTCCTTTAAATGTCTCTGGATCTACTAACAGCCCAAAGGCTACTTCAAGCAATTCGTTACCTTCCATGTTCCCCGCTGGCAGTGCACCTCCACTTTCACCAAGAAGTTCATCTGGTTCACCTCGTATCATGAAACAGAGGGCAGGCCCCTCTGTTCTAGGTTCTCCTCTGAAAGTACTAAGTGAGCCAGTGCGCGAGTTAATACCTCAGGTTGATAGATCTCTAGTTTTCTTGTTTGTATGTCTTGTTACATTAGTTTGTTTTGAACATTCCTTTAGCCCGTAGGCATGTTGATTTTCTGGTTTTGACTGAATTTTTGCAATGATTGCAGTTCTACTTTCAGCATGGTCGTCCACCTCCAAACGAACTAAAAGAACGATGTTTGTTTAGAATTAACCAGTTCTTCTATGGACACATGGACGGACTACAAATACATGGTGAGAAATTCTTGCAACGTATATTCAGCAAGTCTTTTCTTTGTTATTTTGAAACTTTTGGGATGAATATTAGTTGCTTAATTTGTGCTTCTACGTGGGATGCTAGAATTCAAGCCAGTTACAAAGGAAATCTGCAAGCTTCCCTCATTCTTTTCTACTGCTCTTTTTAAAAAGATTGACGTCAATGGCTCTGGCATTGTTACCAGGTATGGGATTTTTTCTTTTTATTTTTCAGAAAAGATATGGGCTCCTTTTCTGAATTCGTGGGAATCCACCTGATATGTTGGTTATGGTTTATTTCATGCATCATGTTGATTTTCGGCTCTTTTATTTTTAATCTTGTCAGTACTGTGAGTTTTGGCTGTGAGATGGGAGCCATTTTTTGTCTGCCTCATCTACATAGTAGTAAACTTCAGTGATTTTATCATTTTCCTTTAAGTTGACATCTTTGGTCACTTGAGAATATCTTACAAGTAGATTATAAATTTTCTTTTTTGATCACACGCTTATGTAAATGTATTTCTCTACCTTTTTATGTATGCAGATAAAGGAATATTAAGATTCTTTCCTCACTATTGTTTTTTTAATTTTGTTATATATGATTGTCCTAGATACTATTAGTTTACCTTTAGATATTATCTAAAGAAGTAGAATATAATATATTCTCAAGGATAAAGAGATGCATAACCAACATATCTTGTCTAGTAAAATTCCTTATTCATTTTAGGGTTATTGTGAATTGTTGGAGATGATGAATATTGGTCTACTGCCGAGTGTCCCATAGCTTTATGTTTAGTCGCTAATACCCTCTGCTGGGTTCATGCATTGCAGTATGCATATTCTGTTTGTGTAAAGCACATGTTTTTTTTTTTTTTGATAGGTAAGTGTGATCCCTTGTTGGTATGGGGATTGGAACCAAGGACCTCAAGGTCTTTGCCTATGTGCCCTTTCCATCTCTCCCACATGATTCAAATGCCTAAGATTCATGCATTATTTTCAATCATGTTTGCTTACTTCAGGTCAAAGAATCTAACTAGTGGTGTGTGCTATACTATGAAGCTAGCTCATAGCTAACTATGAGTTCCTACCTCTCCCATGTCAGGGTTGAATCGAACCTTTCTTGAATAAAGGTCATAGAAGTTCTAGCAAAGCCAACTTAAAAAAGGAGAGACTTTATGGTCAGTGGGAGCTGTTAGCGGAGAGTTATCAAAAATTGCCCCCTCCACAAAACATTACAGACTTTAAAGTATATTGATAACAAAATTGTAGGAGCTAGGTGGTTGTTGACAACACAATTTATTATGGTAATGACTTTGTTTCTAGCAATTGGATGTGTGGTGAGAACATGCAGGTGTGGTGAGAACATGCAGGAACCAGGCTTTTTTGATATGACATTCCATTTTTTTTTTGTTGATATGGCATTACGTTTGACAAACTTTTTTGATACAATATTTTACATAGCAATAGAGTTTCAAGTGAAGTCAAATGATAGGAGTACATGCATATCACAAAGGCCTGATGCAGATATAAGAACACATTACTCCTACCTAAATCCAAAAAAGGGAAACAATCAACCTAAAAGGGGAAAAACAAAGAGAAAAAGAGAGAAACTAGTGCTTCCTACTTATAATTGCACCGACTCAGAACAGAAAAGACGACTGACGAAAGAGCAATGTGCTTAATGTGTGTGCATATAGAAAGAAAAACGCACACACAAATGATGTTGGCTTCTTAGACAAGACAGGAATCTTGAATAACATCGGAAAAGGATATATTGAAGCTAGGAACGATAAGAGACTGGCACGAAAAAAGGAGGAGATATCTATGCCCTCCTGATTCCTGAGATGCTGTTTCAACTTAGTCACTCAGATGAGTTGCCAAATCTCTGATTTGGTCAAGTTTGCGCTGAGTGTTTGTAATACGCCCAACTCACATCGGTTAGATGTGGGCTTGTGTGTGCCTTATAAGTGGCTACCCACTAGTACTAGGCAGTAGGCACCAACATCATCCATGTACTTTTGAGTGGGCTTGTGATGGACGTAGTTGACCCAGTTGCTTAGTGGGCCAGTTCGTGGACTATGCGAAGAGGACTAGGCTTTTGGGCTCGAGGAGTTATAAATTGTATCAATGCGGGTCGCGGCCGAAGATGTGTTGAATACATCGCTCGGGGTACCGATCCTTTGGGCCTTGACGGGGTCGCCAAGAATTTAAGTGGGGGAAATTGTAACACCCCCACAATCCACACTGCCTGGTGTACCGATCCTTTGGTCAAAACGTTGAACCATGGAGTTGAGTCTCGCTAGTGACTCAGATAGACTCGATTACCTACCAAGGCTAAAAACATTCAGTAGTACTCGACTCTGTCAACCTATTCAGGTTGAGTTATTCATACCTGGTTTGGACAAAAGCCTTGGCTAGGTTGCTGTTGTTGGGACATAAATAGACTTCATTTAGAAGTAAAGCAGAGTGGGGTATTTCCTTGTCGTTTTTCATTATTGAAGTTTTTGAAGATATTGCCATTAATAGCTGTATATTAATTTTTCTTACTTTGTCTTATGACATGCATGCAGAGATGCATTTGTTGATTATTGGGTCCATGGCAACATGTTGACAAAAGATATAGCCACCCAAATATATACAATCTTAAAGCAGCCAGATCTGAGACACTTGACTCAGGTATCATATTACTTGAATGTTTGGTATGGTTGGTCTGTTTTAGAACTTAAGATCAGAACTAAACATTGTTGCACGTCATCTTATTAGAAATAACCCTCCTGTGTGTCAATGGAAGTTTGGTGCATTGTTGTCCGCTTTTCTCTTCTTATTTCGTTCCATGTCTCTTACTTAATGTCTCTCATTATTATAATAGGATGACTTCAAACCTGTGCTTCGCGAACTTTTGGCTACTCATCCTGGGTTAGAGTTCCTACAGAGCACACCTGAATTTCAAGAAAGATATGGTATGTTCTGTACCAGTTAATGAAATTCCTCATAATTATAGCTGGGAAGTTTAGGATGCTGTAAGTTAAAATTTCTAATAGTAGCTTATTTGATTTGCCCACATCTTAACAATAAAGTTTAGGATGCTGTAAATTATGAAATTCTGTTCAAATTTTTAAACTATAAACTGCAGCGATTGACGATTGTAGGCGTATGTTGGTGGACTCATAACTTTATGGTTTTTATTTCATTTTATTGGGGGGGGGGACTATGAACTGGAAATTGTTGGTAGTTTGGTGTGATTGTTTTTTCATTTTTATGCTAAATAGATGAGATTGAAATTCACACTCCTGCCTGCAATGCAGCACACATCTTGTTGCACTCTCAGGACCAAGTATAGACTCATAATATTGAAGAATATCTGTAAAATAATGCATTGAGAGTTTCTATGGGAGCTTGATTATATGGTTAGGTGTTAACAATTTAGAGAGCAATTCTTTAATGGTTTTTTTTATAAATTATTTTTGTTGGAAATCAAGACATATTATCACTTGAGGATTACATATTCTTGCATCAAAATATTCCATTGTATGGTTTATTTAGTCCTTGCAATAAGCATTAAGGCTTAATGAATTGATTTATTGTTTGGTAAGAAGTGTTATTCAATTTACCATTCCATCTTCCCGATATGATATTTATTGGTTTCCAATCCAATCAATACCAGAGATCCAGAAAAAGCTTTCTTACACGAGCCTATTTTTCAGTTTGCTCGTCCTCTGCCTCCCAAACTGCTTTAGATTTAGGGACAAGGCTTTGCAACATAATTGTTGTTATATCCTCACAGTACCCAAAAAAACAACTTGATGTAAGAACCTTGGACTTCAAATAAATTTGGCCAAGAGGAAAGGAGGAGCAATTGGGAACGAATGGAAAAGCATAGGATCTGCAGGAAGAAAAATCCGGTAGGATCCAGGATTCAAGTGTACCTATTAACATCAGAGAGAAGAGTAAGCAAAAAAGGATCACCTCAAATGCATCCTTGTGAAGTCTATGACACTAAAAATTTCATACCATGGAGGAGCCCTTGCACCTAATGAAGCTAGATGTGTGACCTCAGTCTGGAAGATGGAATTCCACTGTTGTTAAGGACCTTAGGGCTTATTAATCCAAGTACTATTAGTGCCCTCGCTATTAATCCTCTCTTGTATATCAGGGGTAGTTTTGAGATTACAAATGTTAATCCCAATTTTTTTAGTGAGGGCGCTGATAATACCACCCTCCCCCTTGATATTAATAATGAGGGGATAATGACTTTATCCGGATAACTCGTGCTATTAGTCCCGACCACCTGTTACATACCAGACATCATGCAACTCGACTTATTAATCCTATCTGGCCTTAATTCTGGCTACCAAACAACACCTTAAGGTTTAGCGTAGAATGACAAGTATATTTAACTCGATGATCCTTCCGAAAGTTGATCCATGAGCTATCTCCATGGGATAATGGGATATTTGTTCTAAATGATGGATTTCTAGGGGCTAGCATGGTGAACTTTAGGACGCGTCACCTGTTTTGATGCTTTCATTTATATACCATATTTACTTATAAAAAAAAACCACCTTTAGATTCTCCCACGTGTACCTCCTTTTGAAGAAGAACTTTTTTCTTATCACCTGATGAAATTTTGTATTGAGATGTGCTTGTAAATCAGGTCTCCTAGATACAAACCTGTCCCCAACCTAGGATAACAATTAACAAACCCAGCTCAGTTTACAAGATGGTCTCGTCGCCCACTCCACATACTGACCAAATCAAGTCTTGTGTCAGTATCTCAACCCACTCCACATTTACGTAAATTATAAGAAGGGTGAATATCTGACCACCAAGCTGGCATAATGGGCCCCAAAAGAAATATGTCCTTTTGACCTCCCAGTCCCAGCCAATTAGCAATCTTTTCCAAATGTCAAAAAGCAGCTGATCTTGGTTTACCCATTTATGGGGTCCCTTTGATAACCGTTGACTCGATGGATCAATATCAATATCAACATACTGTATTTAAATAGGTACTTTTATCTGAAGTGTGATAAAGGGTCAGAACATGCTCAAAACCATCAAGTCTCTCAGGCATGGAAAAAATGGAATGAACTATACTGACCTCCTCCCTTTTGTCAAGCAAAGGGCTCAAGCTGTCCTGGAGACCGAACCTCAAATCTTTAGATGCCTTCAACCAGCTTTGAGGCTCTCCATCAATAATTAGCAGCTGAGATAAGGATAGGAAGCCACATGTTTGAAGTCCTGACATTCCATCTCTGCAGACTCCAGATCTATCAGAGGACCTTAAAACTAAGAATAAGCAGATGTTCTAACACCCTTCATCATTTTACTGGTGACCAGAGCAGCTTCATGGATTTGACGACCACTGCAAATGCATCAAGATGTCGGATTATCTCTTCTAAAGAATTTTCATCTTTCGTTCACCTATGCGAATCCTCATACTCCATTCTCTTTATGACGTCTCTTGTTTCTTATTAAATGATGGAATTAAGGCTGATCATTCATCCATTAAAGCCTGAGCTTTTGCTTTATTTAGAGCCCCTCTTTTCTTTTTAAAGGGATCAATAGTGGTTCCTCACCTACACCCATGGTGACCGAACCCCCAACATATTTTGTGTAGGTGAAGCGTCTTACCACTAAGATACTCTTCATTGTCTTCAGAGCTCCTCTTGTGCACGATTACTTTTTGTGATCGGCAATATTAACTATTGGACAGCTAGTCGTTCCTTTAATTGACACTTTCGCTAAAACATGAAAGTTTTCTTACTCCTTCCAAGGAAACTAATCCAGCCCAATTATGTGCATTAAATGAGGAGCTAGGAGATAGTGTCTATGCCACAATTTTTCCCTGAAAGAAAAGTACATGCTATGTTTTGGACTTACATACTTCAATATTGTATCATAGTCTAAGGGACAGGGAAAAACTTATCATTCTCCAGTTCAATGGCATGCAACCATCTTCCCAGTCATCCATTACATTTAACATGTGTTAAAGTTGCGAAGTCCTTTTCCTTATTGTCAGCCTTCTTATCTGAGGAAGGAATGGGAAACAGGAAGAGGAGTTGAGAAAAACAGAAATGAAATCACTAAAGAAGATGGGGGAGGTCAGTCCGGTGAAGAAATATCATTTGGTTAAGTGGGATTCGATTTGTTCCAGTTTGATAGTAGGAGGCTTGGGGGTTAGAAAGCTCAAGGTTTTTAACTCAGCCCTGTTGGGCAAATGGCTTTGGAGATATTTGAGGGATAGTGAAGTGCTTTGGAAGAAAGTTGTAGTGGCAAAGTATGGAACAGGTAATCATTTGTGGTTTCCTAATGAGGTTCACACCTCTTTTGGAGTTGGGGTTTGGAAAAAAATGGGTCTTGATGAAGAGGTTGATTTCCTTCGCCATTGGAAAAGGGGACTCAGTTAAATTCTGGCGCGATAAGTGGAGTGGGGATTTGGAGTTAAAGCTTGCCTTTCCTTCTTTGTTTAATTATGCGATTAACAAAGATGAGACGGTAAGCTCTGTTTTATCATTTGTTGGTGATACTGTTAGGTGGAACCCGTCGTTTAGAAGGAATTTGCAAGACTGGGAAGTGGATATCCTGGGGCGGTTTTTTGAACATCTATACAATCAGAAGATCAACAAGGATAATGAGGACACAGCTATGGGGGAAGAGGTGCAGAACAGGTCGTTTTCTGTGAAGTCTTTTTACCATAAAATGCAGATTGTGGATAAATCTATTCCGTGGAAGAACATTGTGGATAAATCTAGTCTTCCTGTCCTCCCCACTCCCTTCCCACAAAAAATCTCGTTCCAGCTTTTCTAGCCTTTTAGCAACGAGGAAGGAATCGTAAAGATAGACATGAAGTATGTAGGAAGACTAGACAAAGTGCTCCTGAGAATAAGTCTACCACCTTTAGAAAGAAGTTGTCTCCTCCATCCTGCCAAACGCCTTTCAAATCTTTTGATGATTGAATTCCAAACTGTTGCATTTTTAAACTGCGCACCATGAGATAATCCCAAATACTTAGTCGGAAGACTCCCAGATTTACAGCCAAAGAAGGAAGCTAGCAGCTCTATGTTGACAACCTTACCCACTGGGATGATTTCACATTTCGATATGATGATCCTCAAACCTGAAACTGCCTGAAAGAACAGGAGAGTCAGACGAAGATACCCAAGCTGTTCCTTATTCGCCTCGCAAAACACCAGAGTATCATCAGCAAACAGCAAATGAGACACCTCCATAGCTGATACACTGTCTGATCTCGCCTTGAAACCTCGAATAAACCCCCTTGCAACTGCCTTCTCTAGAAGTCAACATCGCCTCCGTAATCACTACAAACAGAAAAGGAGAAAGAGGATCCCCCTGCCTCAAACCTCTCAAACTGGTGAAGAAACCAGTAGGCTCCCCATTGACCAAAACTGAAAATCTAACTGAGAAAATGCAGAATCCAATCCAACGCCTCTACTTTTCCCCAAAACCCATCCTCTCTTCAAATAGATCAAGTACTCCCACTTTACATAATGATAGGCCTTCTCAATATCTAATTGGCTATCAATGCCGCATCCAAGATTTGCCGACCTGCCACAAATGCGTGCTGGGACTTTGACACCACTTTACCTACTACCTTCCTCAACCGAATGGCTAAGACTTTCGAGACAATCTTATACATACCTCCAATCAAACTAATAGAGTAATAGGTCTGAAATCTTTTAACTCGTCCGCTCCTGCCCTTTTCGGAATAAGAGAGATAAAGGTAGCATTTAAACTTTTCTCAAAGCCCTCACTGGAATGAAGAGAGTGAAACACCTCCATAATATCCTTCTTAACCACATCCCAGCACTTCTGGAAGAAAGCCAATGTGAATCCATCAGGGAGCTTTATCTCCTTGCAAATTTCGCACCGCTGACCACACTTCCTCCTCTGTAAAGACCCCTTCTAAAAAGATGTTATCCTCAAGACTTATGGGTTTTAAAAGACATACCATCAATCCCTGGCCTCCACCCTTCCTCCTCCGAATACAAATCAGTATAGAATCTTTCAATCTCTTGTTTAATAGGAGTCTGATCTTTCGTCGCTGTGCCATTCACCTTTAACGAACTGATGTGATTTCCCGTCTTATGGACACTCGCCATCCGATGAAAGTACCTAGTGTTATTGTCTCCCTCCTTAAGCCAAAGGACCCGTGATTTTTGTCTCCAACTGATTTCTTCACAAGTGAGAAGTCTTTTAATCTCCATCCTCAGCTCTTCCTTTCGAATTCTCCCCTCCCTATTCAGCTCCCGTGTACTCTCGATTTCATCCAACCGGTGAACCTCTTCAAGAGAATCTTTTAACCTATTGTCGATATTCCCAAAAATGTCCTTATTCCACACTTTTAGATCCTCCTTTAACAACTTCTATTTCTTCACGATCTTGAAACACGGCTTCCCCTCAACATTGTAGGAACCCCCCATTGCTCTTTGATCCAATCCAAGAAACCCGGCTCCGACAGCCACATATTCTCAAACCTAATGGGAGTCTTCCCTTTGCAAATCTGACCACAACGGAGCAAAATCGGAATGTGATCAGATATCATTCTTGGCAGACAACTCTGCAAAGGCCCCCAAATACCTCTGCCCAATCTAATCTGAGGAAACCATGAACCTATTCTGGAGCATTGTAAACTGTCCCCACCCCTATACCAGGTGTATGCTCCCACTGCTAAAGGCAAATCTATTAGAGCCTCTTCGTTTATAAAATCATTGAACACCTCCATATCTTGAGAAATCAGCCTTGACCCCTGTTGATCATTTGGAAAACGGACCACATTAAAAGCCCCCCCCCCCCCTATACACCAAGGAAACTGCCAAACCTGCCTAACTGACTTAAGTTCTTCCCACAGAGAACTACGTGAAGTATCTGAACTCGGACCATAAACTCCCGAAAAAATCCAGTGTCCTCCCCCTCCACCTTAAACAAGCAAGACACCAAGTGCGAGCCAAGCCTCACCCCCAACTTAGAAAGGAATCGTTTATCCCATAAAATTAACCCTCCCCCCTAAGAACCCACGGCCTCTAAATGCTCTCAATCTGCCCAATTGTTACCTCCCATGCTATTAACAACCTTCCTGTCTACCTTTTCCATTTTAGTTTCTTGGAAGCAAACAACATGAGGCTTCCATCTTCTTATTAAAGCCTTCATAATCTTCAGTTTATTCAAATCATTAAAGCCACGAACATTCCAGCTAATAATCTTTAAATCCATATTAAGACACATTTCTTTTTCTCCTCCCATGTTCGTTCACTCCCCCATCACCCTTCCAATTCAAGTTACTGCCTAGGTGTTTCAGCTCTCTTAACCCCTTTGTTCCGCTATTTTTGGGTCCATTTCTTTTTGCTTTCCCCACTGAGTTTCTGTTCTTTTCTATCTCCATCAGCAGTTCCGTAATTTTCTCCTTGAATCCATCGCAGGAAACTCCCAGAAACCTTCCGAAACTTTTAGCCTTTTCTTTCACCCAATCTGAAATATCAATACACTCCTCTCTGTGGATCACCAATTCCTTTCCTACCGACTCTTCTGGTCTAATCATTCTCAAGGTGACACAGTCAATAGGTTCTCCCCGAATTTTCTCGCCAACCGCAACTGGTCTGAATCGAAGCAATAACCTCCATTGGCTTCTTCAGTGCACTGACCAATTCTCTCCTTCTCTGAGAAACAACCCTCCTTCATTCCTACGTCACTTACGCCCATACCAAAGTCTTCTCCTAAACTTCCCTCAGTCTCTTCCCCTTCCCCTGCTGCCTCCTTTGAGCAGCCATCTCCTTCGTCACCCACTACAGCTTCTGTATTTGTCTCTTCCATATTCTCGATTTCCAGCCCAGGCTCGTCACCTGAAAAACCCTCGTATTTGTCTCTTCCACTACAGCTTCCGTATTTGTTTCTTTACGTGGAAGCAGCCAACGAAGCCATTTTGACAGGAGATAAATTGAGGAGGAGAAACAAGATATACACTAATTGGTGCTTCATGTGCAAGAGGGATGCAGAAAGTGTAAATCATCTCCTACTTCATTGTCCAGTTGCGAGGGATCAGTGGGAAGGAATTTTTCCTAAATGTATTTCAGTTGTCCTGGGTGATGTCGTATTCGGTCATTGATTTGCTTCGGGCTTGGTCTTTGTATGAACGCAAGAAGAGAAATTCCTTTTGGGATACTGTGCCGTTAGCAGTGAGTTGGACTATTTGGACTTTTGAGAACGAAGAAAGGAGCATGGCTGATCTTAAGGATCAAACTCTCCATCTGTTGTCTTTTTGGGGTTACGAGGAGGTGTCGCAGGGTATTAGCCCTTTTAGTAATTTTGTGAATTTGTGAATAACTTAGCTTATAGTTAGTGGTGGTTTTTTGTATACTTCCCGTGTACATAAGATGCGTCTCCTTTTTTGATGCTCATTATATTTTATAATACTCTTACTTGTCAAAAAAAGAAGAAGATGGGGGAGTTTATAGAGTATCTTTGGTATATAGAAACCTCCAGATCAAATAGGCCCTTTCCCGGTCATTATGATAATAAATTCAATAATAGCGCGTACGTTTGGTTGTAATTAGTGATCCAAGTGGGAACGACTTGACTTTATTTTATAGTTATATATCAAGATATTTATTTTGATTATAAATAAAATTTCTGACCGTCACAAAATAAATCTGTATGGCCATTATCTTCGGTTACTGATTTCCATTCCATCATATGGAGCAATAGTCTTGCTGTCATTGCAGTATGGGTATGGGATTATTTGGTAATCAATATTGTAACTTACTGAAGAAAAAGTTTTTAGAATTATTATATTTTTGTATTGGTTGTATTTCATTGATGGGTATGAATCTTTAGTCGGGATTTTATAGCTAATGATAGATATTTCGCTATGTTCTTTTCCTCTTTAGGAACTTAGTTCACATTCCTGAATGTGCCTTCCTATTTTTATTGTCATCATAATCCTTGCTTGCATAAGCCACAAGCATTTCTTGCGAAATTGGGCTTAGCTTTGACATGCTCTCTCTTTCTAGTGCCATGAGAGGATATACTCTATATGATTTTAACGTTTAGTTTTATTGCAATGCCAGCTGAAACGGTAATATACAGAATATTTTACTACATCAATAGATCGGATAATGGCCGTCTTACACTCAGGGAGCTGAAACGTGGAAATTTGATTGCTGCTATGCAACATGCTGATGAAGAAGAGGATATTAACAAAGTCTTGAGGTAATAGCTTAGCAAGAAATTCATGCTTGGCTCAAACAGAGCTCATGTCGGTTTGTACTTAGGTCATTGATGAACCAAGCTTGAGTACAAGTCACAGGCTCGTAGTGGCAGGCTTGTTTATAAAATGCGTCTATTAGCATGACATTGCGCTCATTATTCAGCTCATGAACAAGTTTTAATGATACTGTACTGCTTAACCAATGAATTTCCATAAGGTCTCATATCAGTGCTTTTCAGGAATTTCCAGTTGTGGAAATTACAAATGGTTAGAAATTAATTTTTAAATGTTGTATAAATTTACTTAGTTGTTATTGTTAATTAAGCGCATCAGAGGTTTATTACCCTCAATATATGTTAATTTTTCACAAGTGATGAAAAACGATGTCCTTTGCCAAACTTTTAGAGTACATAAACTATAAGAAGTATTTCCCTTATCTTTTATGACGATTAGTTAATGTTTGGTGTGCTTACTTGCTTATACTCTCAATGGTGGGTGGATTGAGCTTGAGTTGATTGTTTGCTGCATTATCCAAGCTTGATTAGAAATTTAGGATATAAATTAACTGGATCTTCAACAAAACTTTGAGATGTCCAGCAGACACCCTCTTGGCTCTATATGTTTCACTGGCTCATTCTCATCCCCAAGTTACTGCTACTTTATTACGTTCAATATGAAATTCTTCATTGTTTTTTTCCTTTGAGTACAGTTATCTGGTTGACAATTACTTGTTGACTCTGAAATTATGCCAACCCTTCTTAATCAGATAACATGAGTTTCAGTCTTGAGGCCATTAAGAGTTTTTTTTTTTTTGATAAGTAAAAGTAATATTAACGCAGCGCCAAAACAGGTGACGCATCCTTGTACACAGGAAGTATACAAGATCAAAAGAATTAAATCTACAAACTAACTTAGCATTTACAATAGGCCATCAAGAGTTATATTAACTATGTCTTGCGTTTACCTTTTCTTCGATCTTTTAGGCATTCCAGAGAGTGTTTTGTAGACAGATATCCATTAAATTAATTGATTTTGAATCTATTCTCTTTCTCATCCTTATAGCGCTGAATCTCGCATCATATGCTTGTACTTACTTTCTCTCTGCAGGTACTTCTCTTATGAACACTTCTACGTAATATATTGCAAGTTCTGGGAGCTGGATACAGATCATGACTTCTTGATTGATAAAGAGAACCTTATTAGATATGGTAATCATGCACTTACCTACAGGATTGTTGATAGAATATTTTCTCAGGTTTGTATTATACTGACTCATTGTTTAGGCCACACCATTTATTTTGAAGAGAAAAAATGAAACATCTTATGCGGCTTAATTGAATTCCGCTCTTCTTTCCCTGTCTTTTTCTTTTGGTATATTTTACAGAGCCTTCACTATTTTCTCAGGTTCCAAGAAAGTTTACCAGTAAGGTTGAAGGAAAGATGGGATATGAAGATTTTGTTTACTTCATATTGTCGGAAGAGGATAAATCATCTGAGCCGAGTCTTGAGTACTGGTATGATCATACTTTTTTGAATATTTGTAAGGGGTACTGTTACAGCTTCCATGATGCATCAACAGTAGTAATTACCGATGATTGAAGTGCATTTATTTGGGTGACTTACTAAGAAATTGTCTTGGTGCAATAAATATCTGGTGTAGTTATTCATGCTTTTTTTTTTCACCTCCCGAGTCAGGTAGGAATATGAGGGCAATTAGTAGATTTTGGATTTGTTGGTATAGGTGAGATTTGTAAGAATGCATAAGACGTGAATGTTAACATGATAGTCATGCTTAGAATGGTTTGGTATTAAAGACTAGATTGAAAATGTGTATGAATGAGAATTGTCATGCAAGAAGATACCTAGGCACTTGGCTAAAGTGTCTTTAACCTCCATCCACCCTCTTTGGACCTGCATGGACTATCGCATATGTAACAGCAGTTTGCAAGAACGTGCTGATCCCAGATTATCTCTTCCTTACATATGATTCAACGAGTCTCACAGAATGAAATGATACTTGGAAGGGGAACAACCTAAGTGCAAGCGTGCTGGAACTACAGTTTGATAAAGTTGATTTTAATTACTCCCTCCATCCCAAATGGAGTGTCCATTTTTAGTTTTTCACAAAAATTAAGGAAGTTAACTTTTGAGGGCATTTTAGTTGCACATTTACATGAATACCCTTAGTGTCCATGCTATACCATTGCATGTGAACACTAGGACAAGATAGTTACCAAAGGTGATTTTAGTAAAATTATACAACAATGGACACTCAATTTAGGACAATTTTTTTTTTAAAACACTCATTTTGGGAAGGAGGGTGTATAAATGAGTCTATGAGACTGTTAGCCATCTCTAAGAATCTACCCCTGACTAGATTCAATCTTATTCATGAACAATCGACGTGCTCAAGCTTTCAATTTTGAGTCTCTTAAGAAGTGGGCTACAAATCACACCTTATTCCATAACCACCAACTAATCTGCAGAGGGATCTTAATCATTAGCAATGCAAATTAAATTAGGGATATATTATTGCTGGGAGCCAGTTTTGCACTCTAAATGTCATGCTAGAACAATGCACCCCAAAAATGCTATTTGGTGGATCGTCAATCCTAAACCTTTCAATATTCTTTCAAGCGCAAGCATGTAAGGAGGTCTTCAATCCAGCTTAAGCTCTAGCATGATGTTGCTTATTTTAATCTCCTTCAGAGGACTCTTCTTGCCTATTTACAAAAGCACATTGACTTGTGTTCCTTTCACTCATTTCTCTCGTTCTTGTCCAGCATTGATTTTACTAATTTGTTGAAAATGACCTATTGATGTTTCCAGCAAGTCATGCTCCTAATTTGCAGATAAGGGCATCCTTCCTACTCGTTTGCCTTCTGATCTTTCTTGTACTTCTCTTTAACAAAAAAATGTAGGGGTTAGGGGGCAAGTGGTGGCTTATGTCTTTGTTTGTGGTCTAACATGTCTCATCTCTCGAGCCTGGGCATCTTTTGTAATGAGGTCACTCATGTGTAGTTCATGTCTAGGTAGGTTGTTTGACAATTTCCTTCATGTTGGGGGGGGGTGGATTATTTTACAGTTATTCGTTTTTGGATGACAGGTTTCCTTTATGCCATTGGACTGTGTATCCTTGAGCAGATAATTGTGTGCAAGGCACATCTGTCCATACTGTCACGATACTCATATTTATAGGTTTCTTTTGCGAGTATTTGGAAATGTTCTTGGTTTTGTTCTGGAGGTCATCTCTAGGTCCAGTGTGTGACGATCCCAGGTCCAAATGAGACCGTGTTCGCCAGGTGTTCCCAAAACGCAATAAAAAATAATCAAATCAAAAGCACTTAACTTGCTGCGGAATAAACAAATAAATGATATTTTCTAAAAATAAACAATTTTATAAATACATAATTTTATTACACTTTTAACGATATCCAATAATAATACATAAATATTTTATATCAAAACCAAGCACTCCGGAGAACCTTCCTTACTCCACACGCGTGACTCCCTTGCTGCAAACTAAGGAAAACAAATATTAAAAGGAGAGTCAAAACTTTGTAAGGTTATACAATACTTGTGCATGTTATGCGTGTATGCAGCATAAACCGTGCCATGATGCCATATAGAACAGTTCTTAACACAATTTCCAGTTAAGTCACATGTAGCACATAGGAGCATAAAGTAAACACTTTTAGTATACATGATCGAGATACATCTCCGATCAAAACCACTTCCAACCTTGTTACCCCACTATTGTTGTTGAAGCTTGTTTATCACGATCAATCTCTTACTAGCCCGGGCAACGGTCATTCACAAGGCTAGGTCCCTACAATCTCAGATATGTCGTGAAGACTAAGATGATGTTGTTGTTATTCATCCACTTGGCCAAAGTGGAGGGGCTAGGCTGAGTTAGGGTGCCGCTGTTAACTAGCACTTCACTCCGCCGTGTCACTAAGTTAGAGGTACCCCTAACTCCCCTGTAGTTGATTGTTCACATGCACATGTTGTTGTTCACTTTGGTTGTTCATGCTATTGTTGTTCATACTCCGGTTATAATGCAAATAACGAATTTAAACACGCATAAAGAATCAATGAGTTATAAAGTACACTCATTGATACTCCAAAGTAACATATTCCAATTAACACATATCGTTCTCATACTTGGAGGATTCAAAGGCACAATTTCAACATGTTAACAAGTATTTTAAACGTCATTCTCAAGTATATAGTCCATATAACAACTCAAACTCCACACCAAAGTTACACATAACATGAAAATTGAAAACATGGTTCATAGCATGGATTACTTCTCAACAACCTCCAATTAACAATTATAACATGATATTATGAACAAACATAAGCAAGTAATCCCCTTTCCAAAAATGAAGATAATAATCTACCGGTAAAAACATATTAAAAACCTTCCATAACAATCCTCGAGTCAAACCCGCAACTTCGATGGAATGAATTCATCAATTCTTAGCCAATTAATTTAACACCCCCGATTAAACTCTTGTTCTCTCTTGGCAACCGACTGGGGAATAAGGATGAAGTGGATAAGAGTTTCCTCTGCTGTAGTTGGCTCCACTCTTGCAAAAGTCTTCAATGTTTACTAAATGGTTCATAGGGATATACTGCTCACCGATTTTTCTCCCTCACTCACTGCCGGGTTATTGAAGAAAGGAAGAAATAGAGTGGTTTTTGTTTCCTCTTGCTGCCCCCGAGAGATTACTTCCAGTGAAATCAATTTGGGTGAGTCACTAGATGAGGTGTGAGCTGTCCAAAAGGGTAAGAGTCACCTATGCGTTAGTTTGGTTCATATATATAGGATATGTACTAAGTAATAATATTACATAAAATTAACGAGTAAGCAAATAGTCAACCAAATATGATTTAGTCAAACGTAGTAGACAAAAATAAAATTAGTTTATAAAAATGAGCTCAACTATAATATTTTGATTAATCAAAAATTACCTAACAAATAAAACAAAAGCGGTATCAGATTCATTTATTTATAAAAATTAAAATAGAGAAAATATTGGGGTATTACAGTGTGTGACCACTTCGTTACTATGTTTTGTACTTCCCTATTAAGTTGGCATCATTTCCATTCCCATTTTAAAATATGCAATTGTCTTATGCTGGCTTCCAGCGGTTAGTTGGAATGGCTGAGCATGAGGTCTAGGGTAGGAAGGCTTTGTGTTCATGTTGAAAATGACTTGAAAGAGAAGATGATGGTTTGAATTTGAATGTTTTCAGGGACAATCCACCTTAATAAGATTTGTACAGGCTGTCTAGACTGAGAGGAATGAGGGGAGCTGCTTTATGTCAGCTGTCAAGGATTGGACCTCTTTTGAAGACTCTTAAGTAGATGCTTCTGAGAGAGGGCACTAGTTGGAAGCAGAGATCCATAATTAAGTAGTTTGAGTGAGAAAAGGGATTGCAATGGTGAATTTTTCATGAATTAGCTTGAGGTTATCGAATGAGGAACTTTTTGATGCAGATTAAGACATGACAGTTGGTGGGGGTGGGGGGAGGAATGGTCAGTAATCCTAACTCGGGGGCAGTCAAATTTCTTGGTTTTTATATGGACTTAGATCAAGGGCACTCAAGGCAAAGACCTTGAGGTCCTTGGTTCCAATCCCCATATCAACTACCAAGGGGGTCATACTTACCTATCAAGAAAAAGATTTGATTGATTCTTGATCCATTATTTAAAGGTCCTTGTAGGTTTCTAATACTCAATTATCTCAAAAAAAATTTATCTCACTCACTGGGATCCAATGAAGGTCTCATAGGAGTACTTTGGGGGTTTTCCTGCTTATGCAGTGGGGGGAGCGTCATTCCTTCCATTACCCTTCTTCCTAAGAAGGTTAGAAGAATTAGTCTAGAGGCTTCGACCAGTAATTCTGATGACTAGTCTGTATAATATTTGAGCAAGGTGCGTGGAATAGACTAAGAAGTCACGTTGATTCCATCGGAGAAGCTAGGCATTTGTTGGTGGAGGTCGGCTAGAGATCCTGGATGATGCTATTGTGGGTACGTGGCTGTAGAGGATCTGAATAGAATGATCTTGTTCTTAGGCAAGATCTTGAGCATGCTTATCATAGGGTTAATTGATGGTGATGATTTTTATTTTTATTTTTGATGCTGAGGCTACTTGGATCTTGAGGTGTTTTAAGTCTTCTTCTTTCTATTGTGGTGGAGAACCCACATCATCCTTCCAGGCGTGAAGAGGCTTGACATAGCAACCCATCATCCCCCCATCATTTTATCCTTACCATAGATCTGCATAATGAGTAGTATGATTGTAGTGAAACAGTGGGTCCCATTGGTAGAATAATTAAGCGTTGGTTGTTCCCTCAATTCTTTTACTCCTTTAATGTCCTGGCCTGCTGGGCCCATTTACTTTAGGTGGTCCGCTTAGGTAAACTGAAAATCAGAAATCTGAGAGGTTGATTGCCAGCATGTAACCCAGTATTCAAAGCATAGTGTCTGCACCTAAACATTGTATTTATTTCAGTATTTTCAAGTTCTTTGATGGTTTTCTGCTCGATAGGTTAGTTGTAAGTATGGCACATGAGTTGTTGAATTGGTTTTAAAATCTCCAATATATCTGTAAGGAATTCCATCATAGCATATTTCACATGCAAAATGAAATTCTTGATCAGGTTCAAGTGCATAGATTTGGATGGAAATGGGGTTGTGACAAGGAATGAAATGCAATTCTTTTACGAGGAGCAGTTGCATCGAATGGAATGCATGGCTCAAGAGCCTGTGCTTTTTGAGGATATCTTATGCCAGATCGTTGACATGATTGGACCAGAGGTAATCCTTTGTATTCTACTTTGGATTTGATGGTTTTGGATCTTTCTTTTTGCGCATTAGGAGTAGGAAATTGTTTTTGTGATGGCTTTTTATGGCCAGCTGCTTAAGTACTTGCTATGCTATTGGCTTGCATTTCCAATATTTTTTTTACAACTGTTGCAATATACAGAAGCATTACACCCACTAGAATGAAATAGTTCGTAAGAGTGTGTTACACATAGAGTAGTGTTGTTATTACCTCCGGAGTATGTAGTTCAATATCAAACCTTTGCTATTGCTTAAAGCTTATCTTCCCCTAGATTTGTAGTAAGCACTTTTTCAGATCCATACTCACTTATCCTGTTAGATTGAAGCTTGCAACACTTAGCTTGTGGAACTTGGGAGCTATTATAGATTAAGATATGGTATCATGCTCCTCTTTATTTTGGAACATTTCTTATATGGTATGCAAGCTGGCCGTTACATGTGTTCTTAAAGAGTCTCGACCAGATGCCTTCAGTCAGTATTTTTGTTGCAAGTTTATACTGTTCAAGCTGTATCATAGGGGAATATTTACTTTTGCACATAAATAGGGCTGTGTGTGTATATATTATATACATGTATCTATATACATGTAATTTGAGAAATGTATAAACATACACACAATTATATACGTACATATATACTTGTTGGATTTAAGGATTCTTAATACAACTTTGTTCTTCTTTCAACAGTTTCATATTGCATGTAAACCAGTTAAGTATCACACATATACAAACTGATTTGTTTTTCTCGAATGTGGCAGGACGAGAGCTACTTTACTTTACGTGACTTGAAAGGGAGCAAACTTTCTGGCAGTGTTTTCAATATCCTCTTTAACCTTAATAAGTTCATGGCCTTTGAAACTCGTGATCCATTTCTAATTCGCCAGGTTAGGAAGCTATTTTTATCAATTAGTATTTTACCCGTTAGAAATGTTGGATTATAACCTAGTTTTTCTTGCTGAAATACTTTTGGTATGACCTGTAATGGTTCTGCACTGTGAACAGGAGCGTGAGAATCCAACATTGACAGAGTGGGACCGATTTGCACACAGAGAATATATTAGGCTTTCAATGGAAGAAGATGCTGAAGATGCTTCCAATGGAAGTGCAGATGTATGGGATGAATCGCTTGAGGCTCCTTTCTGAGTTCCAGTTGGTAAGTTACTTTCTGAGGTTTCTGATGGGAGTATGCTTTGTACAATATGTATGTACCCTTGCTATTAGGGTATGTACACTGGTATGTGAAAATGACAGTTGATAGTTTAGTTGCGGAAATACTGACCACCATTTCTTAAGCTTCATTTAATTGCCGTGTTGGACGTGGCATGAATATGATTGTCTCTGTCAGCAATTATGTTAATTGTATTGTAATTTGCTAAGTGCAACTAATGAATTAGCGTGATGGACTTCCTCATAGTCAGTGTCTTGGCCCTGTTGTTTGTGTTGAAGATTTTAGGGGAAATATAGTGTTTTCTGACAGTATGCTTGATAATTAATCTCACCATTTGGCTTTAAGACTGCTTGCGTTTGGGAATGTCCCAAAGCAAGGGTCAAGAGTCTGCCTTTGCGTGTTACCTTTATACTAGGAGCAAGATGCCTCATTTACTTATTCTCTCCTTTCCAATGGCAACCCGAATGAAGACCCCTCCAGTTGGGGATTACCTAAACAATTGAGTCCACCTTTACATATCAAATATCATTGAAGGACCTTTGTTTGAGAATTTGAATTATTCATTTTGTTCAATCTCTCTTTATTTCCTAGCAGTGAGAGGAAGATATGAACCGTACGGTTGGGTCGCCCGGTCAGCTTATTCAATATCAGGATCTTTTTGTACTCATTTTGATCATCTACAATCTTCTTTGTGGCTAGTTTGGGAGAATGATCGAGGAATGTGTGTATTGAGTAGGACCATGATGTCTTAGTAGGTTGTTAATAGTGGAGAATGTATAATATGGATAGTATCAAGTGTTTATATCTGAGTTAAGTTGTTTGGTTTGGCTACTGTATGAGGTCATTTTTCATGCCATTGGCTCTCTATTGATTAAGTTCATTAATATGATAATTAACTTTGGCCCCTTTAATTAAGCGAGTATGTCCCTGTTTTTCTCTCCGGGGATGGAGGAGATCAAAAGAGAGTTTGAGACTTTTTGGGCTTCACTGCTGTGATGTTGGTGCTTGATTAACCTTATGACATGTGCACTGCGGGTATGATTCTCACCTTTAAGAAAGCTAAATTAAAGGTGTAAATGTTCCTATCAAGTCTCACTCTGTGATAGAGGCTCTAATTATGGGCATGTATGTGTGCATTCTCGTCCAGACAATAGTGAGCCTGGGATGTTCTTGCGGATGCCATATGTGCAATTTGGGTGTGGAATGCTGTTGCCTGGCATTGCATAGTTTGCGGTATAAGCCAAGCCCATAGACGTTGGTGACTTTGGTGGAATATCCTACAAATCCAACAAAGTAAAGTACATGCAGTATGCAGTTTGGCTGAAATGGAAAGTGAAATATAAGTTGCTTTAATGAACGTAGCTTATTGATACTGGTGTCTATTGTGCATTTCGAAAACATGTAGATATCTCTTTGACCCTTCATTTCTTAGATTTGTCTCTGTTTGCAGGTGTTCTGTAGAAAATTCTTTACCTGAAGCTGGCCACCCAACCCGAAGGCCGTATAGTTTTTGGCCTAGTCACCGAACGAGACCAGCCTGATGCGCTTAAACCCCACCAGATATGTTTTTGATGTTGACAGTGAAAAAACTTGATTGATTTGCAGAAACATGCCAGCCAAGGAAAAAAAAAACGGGTTGCCCAAGTTTCTTCATTATTGTTGGAAGAATATCAATGACTCGAAAAGAGTGGGTTACTCGGTGACAGGTCTTCAACTAGAAATGGTTCAGTGTTTTTCATCATTAAGGCGCTTAGCACTTTCTAGCTGTAAGGAACGTTGTTTTGATTACTACCATTAGAGCTCAGTTCTGTTTGCTTTCTGTATTACAGTTTTCTCAATGGGGGATTAGCGTTGTGAGGTTTTGGGCGTCTTGTTCGTCGGTTCTTTATTCTCTCCCTCCCAGTAATTTTTTTCTTGTTTCCTTTCATTCTTATCCCTTCTAATTTGAATCTGTAGTTGCCTGTATGAGATTTATGTTATAATCAAACTTTCTATATCAGCCTGTTCTCAGTTTGAAGTCTAAAATGTTTTTAACTTTTATTTCTCTAATAATAATTTACATAAACTCAATTATTTCGAGTCTTCAGTTACTCCATTGAAGATTTGATCTGATAGGCTAATAATAATAATATAATAGATTAAAAAAGGCGTAGCCCAAACACACCCAAGCACTGGCAAACATTTTAGTTGAGGTCATATGCTTGGCAACGAGATTAGAATGCAAATTTTGTACAAAGAGTTTGTATACCCTATCCTATCCTTTTACCTAAAAATTGAAGGCATAAAAGTAAGAACACCAGAGGACAGATAAAGAAGAAACATATTTAGGGACGGATATAAACAAGTCATACTAAAACATTCTAAAAATAATTCTTTTATCTAAAAGCCTCAAAGTTAAACTTTTAAGAGAAGATGTTGGGTGGTACCTTTTACCTTTTTTTTTTTTTTTTGTAAAACACACCTTTGGGACATTGTACTTTTAAAAAAATTGCAATTAGGCCACTGAGACGTCAAAATTTTTGGGATGGTCATTGTACCAGACTTATCTTGCATGTTAACTCAATTTTTGTTGGACGTTAAGTTTGAACGTTAATTTATGTTAAATACATATTTTGCCTCCATCTTCTTCGTCATTATCTTCTTCGATTTTTTGGCATTTTGATTTCCAGATCTGAAGTTCTTCTGCAATTTTTTCAGATCTGGGTTTCGCCTAAAATCAAATTGAAACCGAGATCTAAAATCAAATAAAAACCCATATCTAAATTTCACCTATGTGAATCTCGATTTCATCACCGTTGCTTATATAGACTCAGAGGGAGGGCAGCCATGGCGGAAGACGAAGCAGTGGAGCATATAAAATATATGGGTTTAAATCAGCACTCAAAGCTTTCTTTTGCGCGAATTTCGCTAATGTACGAGCCAAATCCTCGGCTTGGACGCCGTTCTCAATTCCCTCCCTGACAAAGTTCTCAATCTCTGCCACATACACATTATCAAACAACGCATCCGTTCCAGCAACAATCACATCTCCTGGCTCTACCGGCAAAGTTATCTCTAACCCAGAATCAAGGCAATCATCCCCTCCGTTCTTCCCCAACTGACACGACCTATTAAACCCATGTTGTTGCACTGGTGACTCATACACAACCACTCCAACACGAACCACCAAGAACCCACCATCTTTGACGTTCACAGTATGCAAGAAATCACCTTTGACCGTCAAAATACAACCAGTTGAAGACCCTTTCGCGTTAGTACGATTGAATGCTTCTTTCAGTGTCAGTTTAGGAACAATGTATTTAGTGGGTTTGTGTCGAATTTCACGAACACAGTTTTCCATTAATTCTCGAGCGTACTCTCTGGCATCAATTCCTTTTAGAGCCCAACCGCTAACATCGTCTGCAATTCCAATTGATATGAGTTTTGATTTGATTTTAGATCTCGGTTTAGATATGAGTTTCGATTTGATTTTCAGATCTGGAAAAATGGCAGAAGAACACCACATATGGAAATCGAAATGCCAAAAGAATCGGAAAAGATGATGATGAAGAAGACGGGGACAAAATAGGTATTTAACATAAATTAACGGTCCAAACTTAACGTCCATTCAAAAATTGGGTTAACATGCAAGATAAGTCTGGTACAGTGGTCATCCCGAAAATTTTGACGTCTCAATGGCCTAATTGTAATATTTTTAAAAATACAATGGCCCAAAGGTATGTTTTGCCTTTTTTTTGTTACAGTCTCTCGATATTTTTTTTTCAATCGTTAAAGTCCATTTTTGAAATATTACTAGATCTTCATGCTCGTGCCTATAACACGGTGCCATTATATCTGATTTCGTCAATTGAAATGACAGTGTCTAAATAAAATGTTCGATTTAAAAAAATGTTACAATTGATGGGTACATTGCTTCAAGTGATAGTTGATGGATTGATATTTTATAAGGGGTGACTGTTCAGAAGATTAATCGTATGATGCGACTTTGTAATATGAAAATAAAATATAGGGAGAAGAAAATAGAGTGATGCTTATAATATTAATTGTAGGGGGTGACTTGTAATAGGGAAAGAAAAAATAGGGAGTTAAAAATGGATAATTACTTACACATGTGAATGCGAGAGTGAATCTCAACCGTTAAATTTTTAAATATAATTTAATCTCAACCTTTGAATAGCTCTAGTCAATTACCTAGACTGTTTTATAATATAGATTCCTATAAATGCCTATATCGTCTTCTTCTACAAATTCGACCAACACTTTGGAGTTCGAAAATCATGATTGTTGCGCAACGAAACGAGGATCAAATATTTTTCAGTAGGGGTGAAGGCAGAGGAGGTGGATAAGCCTGGTTCATTACGATTATGCCATTAGTTTTTGCAGCACGATGCAAAATTGGATTATAAAATTAAAATTGATGCAACATATTACAAAATTGGATTATGTAGTTAAAATTGATGCATCACAATACAAAAAATGATGGAGCACTACGCGAAAATTGGATTAGGTAATTAAATTGATGCGTCACGGTGAAAAATTGATACAACTCGAATGCATTTGAGTGAGTAATCCATAGTGCGCCTCAGACTTATTAAGGGTATCGTTATCTTTGTGCCACCAAAAGTGTATTTTTCCGATTAAAAAAAAGGTTCTATAGCGATTGAAAAGTTATCGAAGTAGAGCGACCCGAATTTATCCCAAACTTTTAGTACGATATAATCCAAAACTTAACATTTTTAGTAACATCGTTAGGGTATATGTGGTTTTATTTTAAAAAGAACCTTGAATTTTCTTTGATTTTGTACTATTTTTTAGTTAATTATGTCTTGAAAATATTATTATTTATGTATTTGTGCTTAATTTAGGTTTCTAAGGTTTAATCGAACATTTATGGTATTTAGCATGAAATTTGATGCAATTCCAGTTACAAAGTTGAATAACAAATCATTCGGTTAAAGTTCGTTGAGCTCCGTCATGCAATCCAAGGCAAGGGAGAGTTAACGGAGTTGAACAGCACTAACGACTGATTTAAATGCCAAGTCTGGAGGAGGAAGGATTGCGGTGTCCTTTCTGAAGAATGAATGGTTACCGGAGAAATATTCATAAATCTAGGGAGGCCGGCGCATTTTCTGATTCTCCCTCAATTTTGTGTTGTTGGTCTCCAGGCCGGCCACGTCACCCCAGCGCTCCTTCCCAGTTCCCGCAGTGACCCGCATCCCTCCTTCCTGGATGCAGTCCTACGCAGCCTACAAGATTCGCCTACCTGCCTGGTCCGCCCAATTCCAGCAAGCTCTAATTCCAGTTTTTAACACCCTCATACCTCCATTAATTGATCAACGTCGAAGGTTTGGCGCTTCAAATCAAAACCTAAGGAAACGATTTTAAGTGATTTCAATCCTGAATTTGCATTTTGTTTGATTTAATTCTTTCAATCTCTATTTTATGATAGTTGTTAGGATTTTTAGGGTTGATTATCTTGTAAATGTGAACAATCAATTTAATAGTTGGTGTTTTTGTGACACGCACCGATAGCCATTGCAAGACTTGGTTTGATACGCGATCAATCCACCTTAGCTATTCGCGAGCTCGGAGAGATTAATGTTGCTATAAGATGCGAGAGTCCGTAGTTAACTAATTTAGTGCGTCAGACTACCAAGACTTGAATTACAAAAAAGTAAAAAAAAAAAAAAGAATTAATTTAAGCATCGGCTATACTATAAATATTGTACTCCTATATTTTTAATCTTGATTTGATGTTGTCAAACCACTTTTGTGTTAATGTAGATTTAATTGTTTTCCTTAGTTGTTTATAAATTTAGTTTTAATTCATTTTCTTTTAGTTCAAATATAAATTAGTTAGCCCGATTTTGGTAATTAGTTGGCATGAGAATTACGTACATTCTCTATGAGATCGATACTCGTACTTATGTACACTTTAGTACTTGATACAGTCGGGTATTCTTGTCAGAGTTGTGTTTTGCGCACATAAGCGTTGCATCAATTTTTGCATCGCGAGATATCAATTTAAATTACTTCAATTTTGCATCGCGATGCCTCAATTTAATTACCAAATCCAAATTTATATCGTGTTGTATAAATTTTTGCACCGCAATGCATTAATTTTAATTACATAATCCAATTTTTCATCTTGCTGCATTAATTTTTGCACCGTGATTCTTCAATTATAATAATTACCTAATCCAATTTTGCATTGCGCTGAAAAAATTGATGCATTGCGCTGCAAAAATTATAATGAATCAGACATTCATATACCTTTTTTCTAGTACATAATCAACAAATGATTTCAAATTGATGCATCTTTCCTGCATCCCTAATTCAAATCGATGCATCACGATTCACAAATAATACATCGCGATTCAAAATTGATTCATCCAGATTTAAAAAGGGTATCCAACAATGACAAATTCCTATTTGTGTATATCATTGAACAATTTACATGCATAGCGACACAAAAACAAAATGATTCTATTTTGAATCACAATCACAAAGACAATGAGGAAGAGAAGAAGAGAATTGAAATGTTTATTGGCGTACTTGAAGGGCAACTAACATTAAATAAGTGCTTTAGTGAAACTGAACATCGATAGATGAAGAGGAATATGATGAGAAATTCAAGTGGTGGAGTAATCGAATTTAAGGTGAAGACATATGCGTTCTTCTTCACCGCCCTATCTTCCCACTCTCTTGCCGTTCTTTCTCTTTTTAGGAACAATTTAACAAAATCTAATTTAGCGGTTGAAAAAAATAAACAAGGTACTTAAGAAAATATTTTTTGTCAAATATTGTTTATTTTAAAACTAGATTTTATCTTAGTTAATATATACACGTTTAACTTGATTGAAACTCATCAATTCTCATCATTTTTTATTTACATACTATTTGATTTATACCAGTTATTCATAAGATAATTTTGTGTTCATTTATTTCTTATTAATCTATTAGTCTATATCTATTCATTATTAATTACTCCTAGCTAGCAGAAGCCACATGACAAATTTCTGTTAAAATGA
The DNA here is from genome assembly GCA_013146195.2 of Codonopsis lanceolata. NCBI lineage: Eukaryota > Viridiplantae > Streptophyta > Magnoliopsida > Asterales > Campanulaceae > Codonopsis > Codonopsis lanceolata. The sequence continues at coordinate 41,168,157 of CM028383.1, forward strand.
CAAATTTCAACAAATAATACTAATTAATCGATATCAATAAATTATTAATTAATTTATTTTTAAGTTCTTTTTAATAGAAAATTCATACGCAAATCTTTCAATCACCATTCATATCCATTTCAATATTTACTTTATTTACTTTTGTTTAAACTATTCTAATTAAAAAAAATTAATTACTTATAACAAGTTTAGAAAATTATTATTATTATAAACAATATTTGCAAAAAAAATATCAAAATTGTGCATTGCACGAAAGCTATTAATTTATCTATTACTAATTACTATAACAACAATGCTGCCACATGACAACTTTTTGTGAAATGAGAAACCTTTAAAAAAAACGAGTGTTGCCATGCCACAATTGTGGCAACATCTTTCTGTTTTTTTTTTTTCGTATTTCTATTAGAGTTGCGCAGACCCCCCCAGATCCTATAAGTTGACCTCCCCTATGAATGTACCCCCTACACAATTTTAAAATACTTGAAAACATTTTGTTTACACCCCCTTATTACCTATTTTGCCCTCTTAATATTTTGAAACTACTTTTTATACAAACACCTCCCTCCCTAACCCACCCTATCTACACTAACCCCCCACCCCCAACCAAAAACATGAACCCTTTCCCCCCACTTACACACACAAACAACAAAGAAGAAAAAGAGAAGTAAAGAAGAAGAAAAAGATAAGTAAAGAAGAAGAGAAAGAGAGACTTACTCATCAACTCCATCTCCTTTGTTGATTTAAAGAAAAATTGACAAAAATATGTACAATTTCTCTTGAATTTTTACTTGTATTTTGTTACAATGTAAGTTTAGGGTTGAGATATCTTTATAGGATTACTTGTTTTGTTGATTGTGAGTAGTTTTAGGTCACAAAAGATAATTTTTCTATGAATTTTTGAAAAATAATTGGGCCTGAATAACATAAGTAAGGCATATTGTTCAAACCTAGTATGCCGGAAATTTCTTGGCTATTCGGAATAGTCCTACCGAAAATCCAAAATATTTTCGGCCTTTCACAATCGAAAATATCTTGGCAGTTCGGACATACGCTATCGATTAATTCTATGAATTTCGGTTTCCTATGGCCAAAAATATAATGGAATTTTGGCATGCTAGGGCCGAACATTGTTGTTTTGTCCTCTTTTAATTACAAACGTCAATGAACTCACATGTGATGAATGTCATGTCATGTACATATAAGGTTTTTTAGATGAAGAAAAGATCTACTGCATCGAGTAAGAAAGTGAAGGCCGACCAGAGGCCCAGGCATGGGCAGAGGTTGAGGCACGAGAACGGGCAGAGGTTGGGGCACAGTAGATTACGGGCATTGTAATGATTATGATGAAGAGGTGGAACCAATTATTTTTCCATGTCTTGGCGATCCATTAGATACAAGTGTTTTGCTTTTGTATTCAAAACACGTAGCTGTAATGATGTGGGAAGGGCGAGAGCGGATGTTGCTTAAGGTCAACAATCACAAACAAAAACTTTTAGATTGGAAAACAACAAGATCCATATGTTTTCAATAATGGATTGACTCACTACGATCCACCCAACTCTCATAGTTAAAGCAAATATTATATCCCAACAGCGATAAAGTGTTGATCAATGCTTTTGTTGAGCGGTGGCACCTAGAGACCAATACCTTCCACGTGCCATTTGATGAGGTTACGATAACACTTGATGATGTCTTTTACCTTACTAGTCTTCCAATTGCCGAGAAATCAGTCTTTTTGGAAGGCCCCTCAGCTCGACGACTCTGACATTTGAATCTACCTGTCATGAGGTTTCTATGTATCTGTAAGTCCAGTTGGCAACTAACACGGCTAGAGGGGGAGGGTGAATAGCCTTTTAAAAACTTTGAGGGTTGACTTGTAAAACTTTTGAAAGTTGGCAACGGAAATTGAATTTTTGTCAGTCAGCTGAAGTTGGTCAGCTGGCTGATGTTTTTATAGAAACTCAAGCTGATAAATATTGGTCAGCTGGCTGACACAATTGTTTTTAAGAAATTACTTTTGGAGATAGATCACTAGATATAAAGAATGAACTGAAGAACAATTTATCAAAACAGATAATTAAACGATTAATGTAAATAACTGGCTGACACTTAAGTATATCAAGACTTCTTAAGTGTTAGATCAGTTTGTAGGAGCTGATAAAATAACTGACAAGAGAATTGAAGTGGTTCACAGTAAAACTGCTACGTCCACTACCAACTTGGTCAGACTTGGATTTTTTAAGTGCACTAATTTTATTAAAAATCTAATTGATCTCTAATGGATCAGTGTACAACAAAAGATCAGTGTTTATGGAGAATGATTGAATAACAATCAAACTCGTGAGACAAACTAACTGATTTCTAAAGAGTATGAAACGAATCACTCAGTGTTTGTCTAAACAATAACTAGAAAGAAATATTCAAAGAAGGGTATCTAGCTAAAGTTTTTCAAGAAGACTAAGGCACAGAGAGAATTTATTTGAGATTAGAAAGGTTTAGACTTCTATGTCTTTTCATACTGCTTCCTGTGGGTATTTATAGATGTTCTTGAAGAGTAACTCATTAGGAACACATTTGAATTTGAAAATGTGTTTGGCAATGTATACGTATCTTTACAAGATCACAAGGATCCTGTTGGAAAGATATCTTACATAATATCTACCAAAAACACAAAATGAGAAAGTGTCAGTACAAGGAAATGTTCAAGTAAACGAGGTAAACAAGCTGACACTAAAACATTATGGTCAGCTGAAACAAGTAACTAACAAAGAATCTAAATCACAAGTTGACCAAAATGAAATAACTTAAAAGTTCTTGGCTGACAACAAGTGGAATGATTTTAAGAAAATTTTATTTTAAGGCAAGATTCAACAATCTCCTCCTATTTGCTTAAAACCATTCACTTGAAAGCAGAGAGCCAAAAATACTTATGTTCCTGCAAAATAGATGTTAGTAAGCCAGACAGATAACATATAAAGGAAGTAGCTGGAAATTTAAAACTAGGGGGAAGATAATTGTTTGCTACAAGTAAAACATATGTCTTAAAAGTTCAAAGGTTTGAGAGCGAAAGTTTTGCTTCATTCAGCTGGTGATGTGGATCCTTCAGTGGGTTTATCAGCTTGAGCAGCATCGGATGGACCAACATCAGCTTCAGGTGCCTTTTCAACATCAACTTCTTTCTCAGCATCAACTACATGTTCATGTTCAGTATTCTTGTTAGCATCAGTACACATTTGTTTTTCTGCTTCAGCTTCAGTTACAGGCTGACACAGCGGTGGTTGATACTGGAGTGGCTGACACAACTGTGACTGACACATGAATTTGTGCAGGAATAGGAGCAGTGACTGGAAGGACCGATGATGAGGCTACAACTGTTGGAGTAAAGGAAGGTAGTGAGATAGGTTGCAGAGTACATGTGAATCTGGGTGCAGGTTCAGCCGAAGTAGTTATAGGTAATACTGTTGAGGAGACAACAAAAGGGACAGAAAAGGGAATCACAAAAGGAACCGTGGGAATTGACTCAGAGATCAAAGGGGCAGGGTTACTTGTGAAGGCATCAGGGAATGCAGTTCTCAAAAAAGCTCCTCATGACATGAAGGCCATCTGTCTGTGTAACTCAATATATGTTTGATTGGATGTATTGGCAACATCTTACACATACTTGTTGACAGCCCTTTGAATTCGTGCAAGTTTAGCTGGATCTACTAAGGGTTGTTCCCAGTCTTGGTTCAGCACATCATCTTCTGGCAGATCAAGTCTTCCTACCAGATATGGATCATTGTGAGGTAGGGCTGGCAGTTCATGCACTTTGCTGTAAATGGTCCAGGCCAGAAATACGAGTTCATCCTGAACAAACCTATCATTTGATAGGTAGAATCTATTCCAAAGCAGAGGGAGAGGGTCAAAATACTTCTCATAGTTGGCTACTAGGTCTTCTTGGGACAAATTTGGGGTAACTGGATAAAGAACATAGGGTCTTCGTTTTAGGTTATGGTCAATGTATTTGATGGGATTGACAGGTGGTTTTTCATTTTTCTTCTCCTCATGGAAAGAGATAAGAAATTGTACAAAGTATGGAAGATGATCAATTGGGAATACCCAATTTAGAGGAATGGGTACATGATTTGCCTGGTAGTATGAATGTCTTGGATGGAAGGTTGGATTTCTGATAGGAGGGAAAAACTTGATTGGGGCAGTGTTTGGGGATCTAGGATTGGAGGGAGGAGAAGTTGGAACAGGATCAGTTGCAAGAGTTTCTGGTGCAGGAGAAAAAATAATAAAATTACCTGGATTGAGATCAGGATTCCGTCTCTGCCTTTTGGGGGCAACTTCAGTAGCCAAGGTCATTCTTTTTCTTCTAGTTCTATAGGATACAGGAATTTGAGAAATGTCAACTCCTTGCACATCATCTGGTTGATCAATGTCAGTTGGCTGACCACCTGCTGACTGACCAATTCCTGGCTGACCACCTGCTGGCTGACTAGATGATACAGCCGTGAGAGCCTGAGTCCTTGTTCTTCTAGATCTTCTGCCTGTTTGAGCTGTGGAGATTTCCTGTCCAAAGCGGCTTGAAACATTAGCCCGCTTGATGTCATCTGCCAAATACATTTTGATTCTTACAGGTTCCAGGTCTCCAATAGTAATGAGATGATGCTGAAGAGCTGGAAGAGATCGAAGAAACTGGTTGATAATTAGATGATGGGTAAGTCTTTGGTTTCCTGTAGCCATATTTTCCTTATACTTGGCTATATTCATCTTCACACATTCAACCAAGACTGCACCCCAGTTCATCTCACAGTTCTCTACAATGGCTTCCATGAGAAACAACTGAGATTTAGTAATCTTGCCATGCCCTCCAGATTTGATGATAAGACACTTGTCCAGAACAGTGGCTAGGGCATAGTGCAGAGGAGCAAATATGTGCTTGTGCCTATCAAATGCAAGCTCAATAGGTACTTCTCCTCGCATAGTGATCCAACATGCTTGTTGGGTTTCTTCTGGAATGGTGTAGGTGGTTGAACCATCATCGTACAGATCTGGAAAGGCAGCTGTGATAGATTCAGAGTCGAAAATTATGGGAATGCCTCTAATAGTTCCAGAGAGAGAGAAGGGATCAACTGGGTTTTCTTCCATTGGCATGAAAAATTCCTCAGTTAACTGGCAACTATATGTGCGAATGTTGAAAGATAGAAGAGGCATCAACCCAGAGGCTGTCAGTAGATGAATGAGCTCAAGCCCTAAGGGTTCCTCATTAAGTGATACTATATCCAAGACACATCCTACGGCTGTATTGGATGCCATTTTTCCTGCGAAAAGAAAAAAATAGTTAGAGAAGAGATAGAACGAAATAAAAGAAGAAGAAAGAAGAAGATTTTCTTTGCCAGAAAAATTTTGAGGTTAGGGTTTGAAGAAAGAAAGGTTTGAAGAAGAAGAGGTTTTAGAAAGAGAGAGAGTGAGAGTTGAAAAGTGAAGAAAGTATATTTCTAAATATATGAGGGATGTTATAAGTACGGATGCTTATAAAAAGGTAAGTGATTGGGTTTTAAAAGTGAAGATATGACATGTAGTGAAAAAGTACACATAATTTTTGGTTTTTGATAAAAAGATGATTTATGTCAGAAGGTTATCTTTTCAATAATAAACCGTAAGAGTTAGTGGAATAGTGGAGAAGTCGTTTTGACTTCTCAAGGAAGCTTCGCGAGTTCCTAGGAGAAATAAAAGCGGGAAACAAATAAAGAAATTTAAAATTATTTTTAAATTTATTATGAATCTTAGCTAAGATACGATCAGCTTTGATTAAGGATAAAAGACTACCTGAACGGTGACTATAATGCCAGTCACTGTAATGTCAGCTAATAGATAAGAAATTATGTCAGCTAAGTATCTTTTGTCGGCTGATGAAATTTGAAAGATGTCAGTTAAGAATTTCATTCTCAACAAAGTTCCAAGCAGATGCGAAGATCAATTTTTGTTAGCTGATGACTGACAATATTTGTTAGCTGGACAAAACTTGGCTGACCAATCAAAATTTCAAAGCTGAAATACTTTATATGTTTGCTACTGACTGACCATATTTGACAATCTTCACAATGTCAGCCATTGCCTTTGAAGAGTATAATTAGAAGGCTGGAAAATGTTAGCTGATATAATTTTGTCAGCTAGTTGAGTGTCAGCTGACAAACTGAAAAATACTGTTGATCTTCTCTTACAACTGATCTAATATCCTACAAAGATTAGAAATTCAAAATATCTTTCTATGATATTATAAGCATTCCCAATTCACCTCTCAGAAATTCAAATCTATCAGATTTTAGAGCTTTTGTAAAAATGTCAGCTAATTGAAATTTAGTAGGAACATATTCTAGCTGAACATTACCTTTTTCAACATGATTTTTTAAGAAGTGATATCTTATGTCTATATGTTTGGTTTTAGAATGCATAACAGGATTTTTAAAAACTGAAATAGCAAAAGTATTAACACAATAAATAGGACATGTTCCCATTTGCATCTCATAGTCCAATAGTTGTTGTTTCATCCAAAGAATTTGTGAGCAGCAGCTTCCAGCAGCAATATACTCAGCTTCTGTAGTTGAGGTGGAAACTGATGCTTGTTTTTTGCATGCCCAAGATATCAGTCTGTTACTAAGGAACTGACATGTTCCACTGGTGCTTTTTCTGTTAACTCTACAAACTGCAAGGTCAACATCTAAATATCCAATTAAATTAAAAGAAAAGTCTCTAGGATACCAAATACCAAACTTTTTAGTATTAATTAAATATTTAATAATTCTTTTTGTAGCAATCATGTGAGATTCATTTGGATTGGCTTGAAAACGAGCACATATACACACAGCAAACATAATGTCTGTCCTACTAGCAGTTAAATAAAGGAGAGATCCAACTATACCTCTGTACTCAGTTGTATTAACTGGTTTACCTTTTTCATCAGTGGCTAAATGACATTCAACTCCCATTGGAGTGCTTGCTGAATTAGCTTCTTGAAGGTTATATTTCTTGATCAGCTTTCTTGTGTATTTTGATTGATGGATAAATATCCCTTCTTCAGTTTGCTTAATTTACAAACCTAGGAAGTATGTGAGTTCTCCCATCATGCTCATTTCAAATTTTCCTTTCATAAGATTTTCAAATCTCTTACACAACATTTCATTAGTAGACCAAAAAATAATATCATCAACATAAATTTGAACTAGTAAGATATTACCTTTGTGTTTTAAAGAGAAAAAAAGTAGTATCGATTTTACCTCTTTGAAACCCTTTTTCCATGAGGAATTTGGATAGAGTTTCATACCATGCTCTTGGAGCTTGTTTTATACCATAAAGAGCTTTTCTTAGCTTGTAAACATGGTCCTTCTTTTTGAGGTCAAGAAACCCAGGAGGTTGTTCAACAAACACTTGTTCTTGTAGATCTCCATTTAGAAATGCACTTTTTACATCCATTTGGTATACCTTGAAATCCTTGAAGGTTGCATAGGCAAGAAATAGTCTGATGGCTTTCAGTCTGGCCACATGAGCAAATGTTTGATCATAGTCAATACCCTCTTTCTGTCTATACCCTTAAGCTACCAATCTTGCTTTGTTCCTTATGACATTTCCATCTTCATCTAGCTTGTTCCTAAACACCCATTTAGTTCCAATGACTTGTTGATCTGAGGGTCTTGGCACAAGTTCCCAAACTTTACACCTTTCGAACTGATTTAGTTCTTCTTGCATGGCCTCAATCCATTGATGATCTTCTAAAGCTTCGTCAATCTTTTTGGGTTCAATGGAGGAGACAAAAACATGTGAATCAAAAGTTTCATTTCTGGAGATGCTTCTTGTTCTTAGACCAACAAATGGATCTCCAATGATGTTTGAAACTGGATGATGTCTGGCTCCCTAATTTCTTTAGAAAGATCTGGAAGAGGTTCGGTTGGTAAAGGTGGAGAAAGAGGAATGTCAATTGACTGAATAGTTTCAGAACCAAGTATGTCAGCTGACTGGTCAGCTGTGACAGAATTTGGATTGTCAGCTGACTGGAAGTTGTCAGCCTGCTGAAGCTCATTTTGAATGTCTAAGGTTACAGCTGGAGGAATGGAAGATGAGGGATTATTTTGAGTTGAACTATCATTGTTTCCTGTCTCAAAAATCTCAAAATTGTTAGTAACATCAGGAGCCTTAGTAGACTCAAGTAAATTAAATTCATCAAAAGTAACATGCATAGATTCAACAATTGTTTGAGTTTTTCTATTGTAAACTCAATAAGCTTTACTATGCTTGGCATAACCAACAAAAAATCATTCATCATCTTTTTCATCAAATTTACCTATGTGGTCACTTCCATTGTAATGAATGAAGCATTTGCACCCAAAAAGTTTGAAGTAAGCAATGTTGGGTGTTCTTCCTCTCATAATTCATAGGGAGTCTTTCCATGAAACTTGTTTATGATAGATCTGTTCTGAGTGAAACAGGCTGTGTTGACAGCTTCAGCCCAAAAATATTTTGATAACTTTGCTTCAGCTATCATTGTTTTTCCTGCTTCAATCAATGTTCTGTTTTTCCTTTCAGCTATACCATTTTGCTGAGGTGTTCTAACTGCTGAAAAATTATGATCAATTGCATGATCATCACAGTATGTATCAATGCCAATGTTTTTGAATTCTGTACCATTATCAGATCTAACACTTATGATCTCACATTCTTTTTTAGTTTGAATATTTCTGAATAGAGAAGTGAGAATGCCATAAGTTTCATCCTTGGATTGCATCATTTCAACCCAAGTATACCTTGAGTAATCATCCACAACAACCAGAGTATATCTGTTTCCTCCCAAACTTGCAGTTGTAATGGGACCAAATAAATCCATATGAAGTAGTTCAAGAATCCTTTTGGTTGAAAGACATGGTTTAGGTTTGAAAGAAGCTTTTGTTATTTTTCCTAAAATGCAAGCATCACACTTCTTATCAATAGGAAAATTTATGGATGGCAGACCTTTCACTAAGTCTCCTTTTGAGAGTTTTGAAAGATATTTAAAATTTAAATGTGAAAGTCTTTTATGCCAAAGCCATGAAGTTTTTGAAGAATTGTTTGCTACTAAACATATTTGAGTATTGCTATTTAAGGCAAGTAAATCAATAGCAAAAACATTTCTTTTTCTAGAACCTGTAAGTAAAACTTCATTTGTGATGCTGTTTTTGATAAAACAGTGAGAAGAGGAGAAGGAGCAACTCATACCTTTAACACAAAATTGTGATATACTTGAGAGATTATGTTTCAAACCTTGTACCAATGAGACATTTTCAATTTTGATAGATCCCCTGATAATGGATCCATAACCTATAGTCTTCCCTTTTGAATTGTCTCCAAAAATGACAGAAGGTCCTTTGGCGTCGCAATAATGTCGAAGAAGTTTAGCCGACCCGCCATGTGCCCGAGAGCATCCATCGCCTAATATCCATATGTCAGTTGATTGATCATCTGCCATTAAGCATACCTGAAATATGAATATTTAAATCATGGTACCCTTTATACTTTTGGGTCCAAAGGGTTAGTTTTATTTGGTAGCCAAACTTGCCTAAAATTAGGCATCTTGACTCTGTCAGTAGGTTTAAATCTAAACAGGCATTCATGAGACTGATGACCAAAAGTAGAACAAATATTGCATTTGTGATAACCATGTTTATTAATCATTTGAGGTGAATTCTTTGATTCCTTTTGACTCAGCTTAGAGGTCTTAGCAGCTACAAAATTTATTGGCTTGAACTTGTCAGTTGTCTTTCTTCTGAATCCTCCTCTTTTGTCAGTTGGCTGACATTTGTCAGTTGGTTGACATTTGTCAGTTGTTGCATTGGTTGACAGATTTTGAGGCTTGTAACCAGAAGACTGACAACTGTCATTGTTTAGCTTATCCTTTTTGTTAATGGACTTCTTAAGCTGATTCATGCTTTTGGGATATTTGAAAGGTACATTGTTATAATCTAATCCCTTATCCTTTTTTAGCAGAATCTTAGGTCCACCGTTTGACTGTCTGATCTCACAGTTTCCATCATCTTTTGAATATCCAAGACCATGTTGGTCTTCATGACTTTTCTGTTGACCGATGATGGTTTCAACAACAACTTTTGACTTTGAGTAAGTATCAACAACATTGGTCAGTCGAAGATTTCTTTCTACAAGGTCAGCAATCTGGGCATCAGATATTTTTGCTTGAATCTCATGTTTTTCATTGATGCTTTTAAGTTGCAGCAATTCATTTTGATGTACTTTATAAAGCTCATTGATCTTTTGAAGCGTACAGTTTTCATCAGAGATTCTTTTGAAGTCCCCAGATAAAGAAACATGAATTCTTTTAAGTGTTTCAAATTTGGAATACGTTTCTTGCATTTGTTCCAGTAGATCATCAACACTTGTGTCAATAGCCTTCTCCTCCTACCTTTTTGACATATTGCTCATTTTGATGTCAGCAGTCCTTGGAGAAGTTGACTTGACTTTTCTTTCAGGTTGACTTATAAATCCTTGTCCATAAAAACCATTTCCTATTTTCTTAATCACAAACTGATCAGGTTTGATGACCTTTGTCAGCTTGGGGTTTTTAATATGTGAGCTTGTCAACTCATTATCAGACTCATTTGAATATTTTGGACTAGTAAAATCATTTTCTGAATCATATATGGCTGATTCTGCATCAAGACATAGATTTGCTTCTTGCACAAAATCAGTAGATTCATCTTCAGAATCTGTCTCAATCCATGTTGCAAGATTTTGATATTCATCAACCAAACCCTTTTGTTTTTCAAAATTTCGGGGAGCTCTTTTGTAATATTCATTTTTGGTAAAAGGACAATTTGATGCAAAATGTCCTGGTTTTCTACAGTTGAAACACAACAGCTTCTCGTTCTCATCCTTGTCTTCATTTTCTTTGAAGTAAGGCTTTTGAAAGTTTGAAGAAGAAGGTGAAAATGTGAGGAAAATTTTTGAAAATTTGCAGAAGGTTTTTAGAAGTTCCTTTTAAAAAATTTAAACTTTCTAAATTGTCTAGCAAAAGCAGCAAATTCATCTTCATCAAAGTCATCATCTGACAGGGATGTAGAAGTTTTATGTGTCTCTTCTTCAGCTTGCAAAAAGATACCTTTAAAGTTTTTTCTCAATTTCTTGAGTTTTGAGGACTTCCTTTTCATAAATCTTGAGACTTGCAACAAGACTACGTATATGAGTTTTGTTTAAATCTCTTGCTTCCTTTATGACAGTGACCTTAACATGCCATCTACTTCCCAAGCTACTAAGAAAACGCATATTCAAATCTTTCATGCTATAAACTTTACCAAGAGAAGAACATCTATTACTTACCTAGATAAATCTATCGTAGGCATTCTTCAATGATTCTTTCGGATCCTTTTTGAAGGCATCAAACTCTTGTATACATTCATAGAGTTTGTTGTCTTTGGTGTTTTGGTCTCCTTCGACATATTCAACAAGAGCATCCCAAATTTCTTTAGCAGTAACACAGTCATATATTTGTTTGTAGTTTTCATCAGGAACAGCACTTGATAGAATGTGTACAACTCTAGCATCCAGTCCATCAGTAATTTTATCTTCCTCAGTCCATTCTAATTGAGGCTTAAAAACATATTCTTCGATATCAAGAGCAAGAGGATTTATGGTGTCATCATCTGCAGTAGAAGATTTACCAACTTTAGTATTAATTTTCATTGGTTGCATAGGACCACCTCTTACACATTCCATTAATCGTTTATCAATATTGTTCATATATCTTGTAATTCTTTCCTTCCAAATATCAAAGTGATCTTCATAAAAAATAGGTACTTGAGAAACATTGTTTGATTGAAAAGCTTTTAAGGTTGCCATGATCGAGCTTTCAAGTTGTTAAACTTGGAAAAATAATAATTTTTCGAAAAAGTTAGGCTCTGATACCAATTGTAAGTCCAGTTGGCAACTAACAAGGCTAGAGGGGGGTGAATAGCCTTTTAAAAACTTTGAGGGTTGACTTGTAAAACTTCTGAAAGTTGGCAGCGGAAATTGAATTTTTGTCGATCGGTGAAGTTGGTCACCGGCGATGTTTTTATAGAAACTTAAGCTGATAAATATTGGTCAGCTGGCTGACACAATTGTTTTTAAGAAATTACTTTTGGAGATAGATCACTGTAGACACCCCAATTTCGTACCCCAAATACATGACATGATATAAAATATAAAGAACTGTTAAAACATTAACAAATGTCAAGTTACAGGGTCAAAATTGCAAAAGGACAAAGCAAGATGCACAAAAGGACAAACTACAGGGACCAAAGTGTCAAAAATGAGCATAGTTTGAGGTTTAGGCTTGGCCTATCAAGGGTTTGGGCTTGGCGCCCAAACCTCCAATAGGTGGCGCCCAAACCTTCTCTCCAGAACACTGTTCACTCAAAGTTTTCCGTAAAATGCAATTCGTCCAGCGCGATGTACAACCTACGATGCACTGGAGAGAAATCTCAAAATTCGGCGATGTCGGCCTCCTCCTATAAATAGAGTGTCGGCTCCTACATTCAGCGCTCAATTCATCCGTAAAATTTCTGCGTCTCGTTCTGTTGAAGAAATAAATACCGATAGATCACCCACAAAAGCCTCGAAACCACCGCCAAACCTCCGCTAAACACAAATCCAACCTAGGGTAGAAGTGTACCTTAGCCCCCGACTAGGTATCCACCCTTTTCCCCGGTCCAAAATCGTGGATAAGCAGTTGCTGCGATTTAAAAGGCGAAATAGCCATGTAAGTCGTTACTCTGCCCAAATTCAGCCTTTTCCAGTAAAACAAACAACCAGAAATAAACAGTTACCCTGCCCCGATCCCGAGGCCGAAAAGTAACTTTCAGAGCAGTTACGCTGCCCAAATTCACACAACACACAACTTCAAACCAGACCAGACCAGACCAGAAAAAGAAGACTCTCTCTCCCCGAGGGACAGAGCAAGCACACCCCTACGCCTTTTGTAAGCTTTTATTGTTAAAGTCTTTTATTTCTATGTAATAGTATTATTTCCAGTCCGGCCCAATATAGATATATAAGCAGTTGTGCTGCCCGGATTTTATTAGGAAATAGTACTAAATGTAGCCGTTATTATGGCAAAATGTTTTTAAATAAGTTTGTATTTATTTATTTCATTTATTCAATAAAGTCTTTATTTGTAAATGTATTATTTCCGTCGGTTCAATATCAATATATAAGCATTTATCTTTGCTTGGATTTTGTTAGGAAATAATACTAAATAGAGCCGTTATAATGGCCAAATATTTTTAAATGTGTCGTAATTATTAGAAAGAGACGCATGCGAGTCAAAGTAAATAATGTGGCCACGAATGTATTTGTTTAAATTTCCCTTGTCATTATAATACCTTATTTATTTGCTAAGTAAATGTGACAATAAGCATACTTCAGCCAAAAACCATTTTCGAGACCGAAAGGGCGAGTTGGGTGCCTAGCACCTTCCCAACTCGTAACTTAGCCTCCGAACCGTTTTTAAAATCTCGGTTTTCTTTTACGGTTTTTCTTTATTTTTGCCTTAAAATAAAGATGGCGACTCTAAAACTTTCGATCCAATGGGGCCTCGCAACATTCCCTCTATGCGCTTTCTGTTCTCCCTAAAAAGGGAGATACGGGAATGGAGGAGTGATGCATTCCCATATCCTCGGTATCCCTAAACAAGGGATAACTCGACGCGGAAGCCCATAGCTCCCATGGTTATCTGAATGGGCCATAAGGCTATTTTCAATAAATCCATAGTGGGGGCGTCGCAATATTCTTTCTTGCACTTCTCTATTTTCCCTGAAAGGGGAGAATGGGAATGGAAGAGTAATGCATTCCCATATCCTTTTATCCCCGAAATAAGGGATAACTTGACATGGGAAACCATTAGTTCCCATATTGGATACAAAATCCACTCAGGGCAACCGAGGCACATTCCAACGTGCTACTATAGATAGCACTCCTCTCGCACTTTGGATTTCGTCTTCCCCTAAACAAGGGAGGGTGGAGCAGGAAGGGTGGTGTCCCGCGTCCGCGCGTCGCCGCACCCCTATCAGGGCGCGAATCGCGCCAGGGAACCTCACAATTACTAGATATAAAGAATGAACTGAAGAACAATTTATCAAAACAGATAATTAAACAATTAATGTAAATAACTGGCTGACACTTAAGTATATCAAGACTTCTTAAGTGTTAGATCAGTTTGTAGGAGCTGATAAAATAACTGACAAGAGAATTGAAGTGGTTCACAGTAAAACTGCTACGTCCACTACCAACTTGGTCAGACTTGGATTTTTGAAGTGCACTAATTTTATTAAAAATCTAATTGATCTCTAATGGATCAGTGTACAACAAAAGATCAGTGTTTATGGAGAATGATTGAATAACAATCAAACTCGTGAGACAAACTAACTGATTTCTAAAGAGTATGAAACGAATCACTCAGTGTTTGTCTAAACAATAACTAGAAAGAAATATTCAAAGAAGGGTATCTAGCTAAAGTTTTTCAAGAAGACTAAGGCACAGAGAGAATTTCTTTGAGATTAGAGTGCTTCAGACTTCTATGTCTTTTCAAACTGCTTCCTGTGGGTATTTATAGATGTTCTTGAAGAGTAACCCGTTAGGAACACATTTGAATCTGAAAATGTGTTTGGCAATGTATACGTATCTTTACAAGATCACAAGGATCCTGTTGGAAAGATATCTTACAGAATATCTACCAAAAACACAAAATGAGAAAGTGTCAGTACAAGGAAATGTTCAAGTAAACGAGGTAAACAAGCTGACACTAAAACATTATGGTCAGCTGAAACAAGTAACTGACAAAGAATTTGAATCACAAGCTGACCAAAATGAAATAACTTAAAAGTTCTTGGATGACAACAAGTGGAATGATTTTAAGCAAATTTTATTTTAAGGCAAGATTCAACAATATCTATGAGTGTCTCCTGACGAGGCATTAGAGGATCGGAAAGGATTTCCTGCGAAGTTAGAGTGGCTACTGTGGGTTCCCGGGAAAACTCTCCCGCGCCCCGCGCGCCCTTGGATAGGGGTGCGCGTACGTGCGGATGCGGTGACATCCACTGCTCCCGTTCCACCCTCCCTTGTTTAGGGGAGGACGAAATCAAAAGTGCGGGAGGAGTGCTGTCGGAATAGCGCGTTGGAATGCGCCTCGGTTGCCTTTTAGTAGGGGTGGCAATTCGTGTTATCGTGTCATGTTCGTGCCTCGTTATCGTGTTTTAATATTATCTATCTTATTTGATCATAAATACAACAATAAATATTAATTTGAATATATTAACAATTTCGTATCTTTCGTGTCGTGTTTCGTGTTGTGTCGTGTCGTGCTGGGCTTATCGTGTCATTTGTCTCTGTAATCGTGTTTTATAATCGTGTCTTATTGGTTCGTGCTAACGTGTTGTGCCAGGCATTGCCACCCCTACCTTTTAGTGGATTTTTGATCCAATATAGGAGCTTTGGGTTTCCCGCATCAAGTTATCCCTTTTTTAGGGGATACCAGGATATTGGAATGCATCACCCTTCTATTCCTATTTTCCCTTTTTTAGGGGAAAACGTGAAAGTGCAAGGAAGGAATGTTGCAGCGCCCCCACTATGGATTTTATGAAAATAGTCTTATGGCCTATTTCGGATCACTATGGGTGCTTTGGGTTTTCTATGTCAAGGTATCCCTTGTTTAGGGGATACCAGGACATAGGAATACATCACCTTTCCATTCCCATTCTCCCTTTTTTTAGGGGAGAACGTGAAAGTGCAAAGAAAGATGTTGCGAGGCCCCACTGGATCCAAAATGTTTTAGAGTCGCCATATTTATTTTAAGGAATAAATAAATCAAAACCAAAAAAAAAAAAACCAGAGATGATGAAAACGGGTTCGGAGGCTAAGTTACGAGTTAGGAAGATGCTAGGCACCCAACTCGCCCTTTCGGTCTCAAAACGGTTTTTGGCTAAAGTATGCTTGTTGTTATATTAATTTAACAGATAAATAAAGCATTAACTGCCTGCAAATACATCCATTACATCTATATTATTTACGGACTTGCAATAGTCTCTTTTACAAACAATCACACATATACTTGAAAATATTTTGCCATTATAACGGCTACATTTAGTACTATTTCCTGACTAAATCAAAGATAATCTGCTTATATATTTACATTGGACCGGATTGGAAATAATACTCTTACAAATAAAGACTTTAATGAATAAATAAAGCAAATAATTACAAATACTTCTGAAAATATTTAACTATAACAACGGCTATATTTAGTACTATTTCCTAACTAAATCCGGGCAGCACAACTGCTTGTTTATCTATATTGGGCCGGATTGAAAATAATACTTTTACAAAATGAAAGACTTTAAAATAAACTTACAAACAGCCTAGGGTGTGCTCGCTCTGTCCCTCGGAGAGAGAGATAGTCTTTTTGTTGTTGTTGTTGTTGTGTGTTGTGTGTTGTGTGAATTTGGGCAAAGTGGATCTTCCGAAAGTTCGACTTTTGTTACTTTTGCCTAGGCTTTCGGGCGGTAATCTGTTTGTGTTTGGTTGTTTGTTGGCTTGAGGTAGGTTGAAATCGGGCAAAATAACGGCTTATTTCTGGTTGATTTGGCCTTTTAAATGGGGCAGAGCAACTGCTCTTTCCACGATTTTTGGACCGGGGAAAAAGGGTGGATACCTAGCTGGGGGGCTAAGGTTCACTTCTACCGGTTGGTTTTGTGTTTGGCGGAGGTTTGACAGAGTTTCGAGGCTTTTTGAGGTGAGCACTCACTATCTCACACCACTCCCTATTTCTCCAGCGTAACGAGAACGCGGAGAAGCTTTACGCAAATTTTCTGTTCTGAAATGAGGAGCCGAGCCTCAGATTTATAGGAGAAAATGGACATCGGGGAATTAAATTTCCTTCTCCGCGCATCCAATGAGTGTACACTGTGTTGTGAGATTTGTATTTTACGGCAAATGTTTGATGAACAGTGCACAGCAGAAGCATTTTGGGCGCCAAGCCCAAATTCATGGGTAGCCATGCCCACTATTCAAACTTTGGCATTTTTGAGCACTCAGTCCTGCAGGTCCTTTTGCGCATCCTCGCTTTGTCCTTTGCACTTTGACCCTCAGAATTGACATTTGTTAATGTTTTAACAGGTTTTGATATTTTATGTCATGTCACATACCAGGGGGTACGAAATTGGGGTGTCTACAGATCCCTCAACGATGGAGTCTACTGCAACCCGCAGCCGAGTAGGCGAACATCGTTGATAAGAATAGACTCTCCAATTTCGCTCATTTACAAAACGAGGGAGAAAGATGCAACAGTAGCGCTTATAATGCAAAGAATTTATCAAACCCCCATATCCTAGACATTTTTAGTCAGTTATAGCAGGTTATCGCAGTTTTTAAGCAGATATGCAAATTAAGTGCTCTGATGGTTGGACCTACTATAGTAGGCTGCCTACGTATCCCTTAATAAAAGGAATCAGACCAAACGTAGTTCGGCCTCAAACCGGGGATCAAGTGTTGCGGTGCAAGTGTTGCGGTGGTGCAAGTGTTGCAATGTTAAATGAGCAAGTGCTGCAAAGCTTTATCAAATGAGTGCTGCAAAGGTAAATAATGTGTTGTGTTTGGTCGTGTCTATCGAGATAGACTGCCTACGTATCCTTAGCCAAGGAATCAGACCAAACGTAGTTCGTCTGTGGCTATGCGGAGTGAATTTTTTCCTAGGAACTCAGCCTCTACTGGAGAACAAGACCTTTCCCTATAAATCCGGGGTTGTGTACCCCTTAAAGGAAAGTTTCCCACATAGCCAAAATGCATGGAATGTATTGCCTCCTCAGGAACTCAGCCTTCAACGGAGAACAAGACCTTTCCCTATCAATCCGGGGTTGTGTACCCCTTAAAGGAAAGTTTCCAAACATTATACAAATGCACTGTTATAAAGGAAAATACCTTCCTTTCCTTTACCTTTGTCGTGTCCATGCAAAGAAATTGTTCCGATGTTGCTTCTTTGTCGCTTGTCGCTTTGCTTGTTGTGCATTTTCTTTGGGATTTTTCTTTTCATCACTGTTCCAACCTTCGCTGGAAAATCTTTTCCTCTGTTCCGCTTTGTTTTCGGCTTTAGCTGGAAACTTTTCTTGATGCTGCAGCATTTTCTTTATTGCTCGTTCTAACCTTGGTCAGAAGCTTTCTTTTTCTTGTTGCAGCATCACTTGGTATCACTTGGTATCAGCTGATATCATCTTTTCTTTGCTGTTGTTTTCTTTTTGCTTCATTCTCTAGCTTCAGCCGAAAATTTCTTCTTCTGCCACCGCATTTGTTCTTGTTGCATGTACCTGAAAATTTTTCCTTTCTTGTACATGCATTTCCCCCTCTCCCGATTTTTTTTTGTTTTGTTTTTTGTTTTTTTGTTTTTTTTTGTTTGCCTGGAAATACTTCTGATCTGGTAGATTTTGACACCGTTTGGCACTTTTGAAGCGTTCTTGACTTTATTATTAATGCTTATGCATGTTTTATTTATGGCTAAATGATGCAATTAAGCAATGATGCATGAAATTTATATAATTTATTTTTACGATGCCTGATTAAGCTAGTGGTCACTACTTGACCTTATTATGCATGATTTATGCAAATGGGGCTACATGATACATGCTTATGCTGCAGGGACATAGTGAATGTCATAAAAATATTTATTTTTCTGATTGGGGGCATTTTATTTTCTTTTTTAGCGCATCCCTAATGCATCTTATTGGATAATAAATGCAAATGCTGGATGCATGTACTTACTTTATTTAATGCAAATGTGATGTCTAAAAAATTACGGGATGCTTATTAACATGATGCATGGATATTCTCCTATTCTATCGTGCATGCAATAATGCAAAATGCAGTACATATTTTTAAGATGCAAAATGCATTTTTACAATGCCTATAATGCAAAAACGTTTATCTAGATGCAAAAAAATACAAAATTTTTGTTTTTGTTGTTGTTGTTTTTTTTTTTGAAAAAAGAACCTGTACAATGCAAAATAATATGATGCAAAATAATATTAAAAATAATATTTAAAAAAAATTAAAAAAAAAACACATGCAGACTCAAGACGCACGCACAAAGTAAAACTATACCGACCTAACAGGTAATGGCACGCTGTTTCTCCAAAATGGATTTTAAAGGAATATACCTTCAGGTTTGAACATGCTTTCCCCTTTTTGTTTTTTTATGATGTGCGGGGAGAAGAAAAGGCAGATACCTCCTCATGTTCTTGGCCATATGTTTGTTGCAGGGCTATACTTGGCATAAGACTATTCTCACAACCCCTTGCATTTTTCTTCGCAATCAGACAGGACAACAGTGAATGGTCGGAATCCAAGTTGTCTGGCTGTTTCAGGACAATGGCAAAGCAGATGATAAATAAGACGAGGACACTTCTGGTGCTTCTCATTCTGATAAGACTGAGCCTTTTCTGTGCCTTGCAGAAGTAGCATATGGGCCCGGCCGGGCAGACGCCGCAGATATTGACGGACTGCTCCGGGGCTTAAGCTGTAAATGAAGGATAGTTTTGGGGGAAACAAAGGGGGTATAGGCAATAATAGATATGTACAGGTAATTAATGTATAATCTAAATTTCTTTAGCAATTATTCCTAAGTTGCACCTTAGGACCCGAAAAATTTATATTTTAGTGTTTTATTGTGAGCTTGATGTCGTGCTTTTTTTCTTCTATCAATCGAGCCCATTTGCTTGCTGAAGATCTGGAGGTAGGATGCCGAGGTTTCAAAGAGTGCCTTCCCTCTCCTTATTCTTCTGATATATATATTTTCTTTATTTGGCTCTAACTTTTGCCTAGGCCGCCCTTTCGGGTTTTCAACCTAGCGAGCCTTTATTTTTTTCATTCATTTTTTTATTTTGCTCTAATTTTTGCCTAGGCCGCCCTTTCGGGTTTTCAGCCTAGCGAGCCCTTATTTCTCATTTTTATTTTTTCTGATTTTTTTTATATATGCACTAACTTTTGCCTATGCTGCCCTTTCGGGTTTTCAGCCTAGCGGGTTGGAGAGGGAAGCACTTGCCGGATAGAGTGTCTCAAGCATAATACCTTTTAAGCTCATTGAGATTGGAGGGTTGAACAAGGTCTTCTTTCCTGGCTTGTGGGGAGTACGTCATCTCCTGACCGGATCCTTTTGACAATATACGGCACATCGTGGAAGAGAGAGATAGCAACCTTTGATAAGTAGCCCCCAGATTTTTAGCCTGACGACATGACATGATATGCATGAGGTCCCCGAGGTGGTGAATGAGGTCCTTTCTTGGTCTCCTCGCGCTTTGATTTGGCTATGGCCCAACATCTTTGTTGGACGACGGATCTGACTTTGTGAGCAGCAACTGCGTCTACCACAATATTGATATTGAGTAGAGAGAAATTATCTTTAGGGCGACACCTTGTTGAGGTCGCGAAAATTTACGCAGATCCCAGACCTTCTTGTTGGGCTTGGGAATGGTCACTATATTGGACAGCCAGATCGGGTATTTTTCTCTTTCTTTTACTTTCTTTTCTTTTATTTCCTTCCCTTTTTTTTGTGCTTTTTTTTTACCCGAATGAAGTTGACGTGCGGCTGTTTCATGCTTTCTTTTTTCTTTTTTTTTTTAGCTTGTAGTGACCATTCTGGCTTGATGCGGTGGAGCTTTTGTTTGATCTGCTGAGCATCCGGACATGTGGGGATCCGGTGTTTGATTATGGCTGGGTCTACCCCCGACACATCTTCATAGGACCAGGTAAACATGTCCACGAACTCTTTGAGGAGATCCATGAGTGTTATCCTTACAGGTAGTTGCCGATTTTGACTCTTTGATTTCATTGTCCGACCCAATGCATTGATAGTGGATCGATTTTCGATTCTTGTTGATGAATGATGTTGTTCCTGGTGCTCGACTGACTTTACAAGCTCAAGCAAATAATTATTATTTTTTTGTTCGGGGTCCTATTAAATGACTCATTATTATAATGATTTAATGTGTCTTTTAATATAGGTGCAACTAAGAAATAAGCAAAGACATTTAAATTATTAGTAAAAGCAAACCGTACAGGGTTTATTACATTATTGAGGACCTGGGGTTTGAGATCCTCAATTTTATGGAGCGGATCGGTAGATGACCAACCCGTAAAGCTAGAGAAAGGAATAAGGATAATATATCTGAAGCGGTCCACCAGATCTGCGGGTGTCAAAAGTGGGCCGGGCGTAGTATACTAGTTCTGCAGAGGCTTATTGGAAATGGACTCAAACTCAGCAGGGAGCCTTTTTTTTTTATTTTTAAAGAAGTGCCTTTATCCATCATACCCAGGAAGCTGTCCCCCAAATTTTCATTAGAAACTCCTTGGTTTAGAATTTTGAGCATCATGGCTTTCAAATTTTTGATGTCGGCCTTTATTTTGGCGGGTGGGAAAGTTGGGTTTTGGTATATGCTGGTAGGATTAGGGAAGGCTGGGTTGTTTCCTGGCTGTGGTGTCTGGTAAGGATTTTGGGCAGGATATGGATATTGTGTTGGATATGGATATTGGGCTGGATAGGGATTTTGGGTTGGATATGGATTTTGGGCTGGATATGGATATTGGGTTGGATAAGGATTTTGGATAGAATATGGATTTTGGGTAGGATAGGGATATTGGGTTGGATAAGGATTTTGGGTTGGATAGGGATATTGGGTTGGATAGGGATTTTGGGCTGGATATGGATTTTGGGTAGGATATGAATTTTGGATAGAATATGGATTTCGGGTAGGATCTGGATATTGGATTGGGTAAGGACTTTGGGTAGGATAAGGAGGGTGTGATGAAAAAGGGTTAAAATTTTGGTAATAATAGGTATTTGGTGGGTTGGTGTTTGGTGGAGAAATTGGAGAACATTTTGAGGTTGAACATGCTTCTTGGGGAAGGTTGAGAGGGAGAATTACTTCTTGGGGAGCTGAGGGGAAGAGATTACCTCACTTCTGCGCCATATTGCCATATTGCTCGGATGCAATTTTAAATGCGGTGCGATCGCTTATCGTCGATCTTGATACCTACGATTACGATTCTACGCACTACTTTCATGTATCAACCGGCCAGTACTATCTCTGTCTTTCCAAATTTGGGCCAGGTTTTTGAGGAAAATGGGTTATGGAGGAGGTATCGGAAAGGTCAGGAAAGGTGGTGAAGGCTTTGGGCTCGGGCTTAGATGCAGCGTGCCTTTATTAGTATATTTTATTATTTATTATTTTCCTACAATTGACCGGATAAGCACTGCTTTTATTTGGGTGTCTCGGGACTTTTCTGGGCAGTGGATTCTTTCTCCGAGTATAGGACCAACGTATTCCACATGCCTTCGACTCCCAGACTCCCAGATCGGGTGATCCCGGGCGAAGAACCTATACTCTTTCAGGGATCCACCATTCGAAATGATCTAGGTCGAGCATTTGAAAATAATAAATCAGCGATGTATTTTTTTTGACTTGCGCACATTTTTTTTTGACTTGCGCACATATTTTTCTTGGGGCCGACCCACGATTTAAAATGCAAAAAACCGGTCGGTCTTTGAAGTGTCTGAAAATCTACATGCAATCTAACGTTGGCTCATGCGAGGGTAGGTGGCCGCCATGGTAGGAGTAGGGTAGCGATTGAAGATATATTTATATGCGTATATTTATATGCATGTCGTGGTATCTAAAAGCAAAAAAGTTTTTTTTCGGATATAGAAATAGAAAATAAAACTAATATGGCCTGTCTTCTTTGTTATGTATGGATTTTCTCGGCTTTTTATTTCGAGGACGAACAAGCAAGCATACCATCAAGAAATAGAAAGAAAAGTGGGGAATCTATCTATTCTTATTTTAAAAAAATGGGTCCTAATCCCCAAAATAAAATGACAAAATGAATGCATATATATATATTTTTGCATAATGAAAATAAAAGCAAAATAAAATAATATAAGGCCGAAAATGAAAAGATTTTTTTTTAAAATAAAGCCCGGCCCTTTTGTTGTCTTTGCCGGAGGAAATTACTTGACGTAAAAATATTAGCATATTATATATATATATATATATATATATATATTTATTTATTTATTATTATTATTATTTTTTTTGCAATTTTTTTTCGAAAAATACGAATATTTTCAAATATCCGCAACAAGTATTTGAAATGAAACTGTTGCAAGATGGAGGATCATATCCACAAATATAGACACGGATGTTAAAGGAACGCAATATTCAACTGTTTAAATTAATATAACAAGCATACTTTAGCCAGAAAAAAAAAGAAAAAAAAGTTTTGGTTACTAAGTCTAGCCCTCCATTTTTATTTATTAAAATAAAAACGATCTCCCCAGCAGAGTCGCCACTGTGGGTTCCCGGGAAAATGCTCCCGCGCCCTGCGCGCCCTTGGATAGGGGTAGAGCCGTCAAAACGGACCAACGGGCGACCAACCCGCAAAATCAGGAAGGCCACAATGAGCGGGAGCGGACCAACCACAAAAATGGCGGGTGCGAATTCATTGGTCCAACCCAACCCACCTTGGGTGGCGGGCGGACCAACCCATCCAAGAAGGAAATTTTGTCTCTGACTCTAAGACTCAAACCATCCAATGATCCAAGTGAGATTTTGCTAGAAATTCAAATTACTTGTGATTGTGATTTGTGATACAAATTGTAAATTGTGCAAGGAATAGCCGAAAAAAAAAAGTAAAGAAAGAGATTTGTGATACATATTGGGAAGAATCCCAATTCGGGTCTCCTTGGTCTTGCTTCTGCTTATTTATACCACGTTTCTCTAATTCTTGGTGAGTAGCCTCCACCTACCTCGCTAATGCTTGCATAGAGCTAAGGAGTTTCTTTTTAAGAACGTGTCGTGTTGGTTGCCATCGGTGAGGTTGGTGTGGAGGTCGGTGGTTTAGTCGTGAGATAAAGAGATGGTGAAGAGGTATAGTCAAAGAAGATAAGATTGTCGTTGAGAGAGTAGCCATTTTAGTGTAGCATGTCGAGAGAGAAGAGACGACGGTTCTCACCAAATAAGGAGTTTCTTTTCCTGGGGATTTCTCTGCTGCTTTCTCTTGTAGGTAGATATGGAGGTCGATGGTTTAGCTCGCAGAGAAGTGGAGAACTCGGAAGATTGAAGAGAGACTGAGAGAGTCAGAGAGATATGAATTGAGATATTAAATTGAGTTTGAATTTTGAGACTTGAGTGAATGAGTGGTTTTAGGGGATTCTTGGAAGTTGGAATTTGTTTGGGTTAGTGAACCACCGAATTGTCTGTGATGTGAAGACTGAAGTTGTTAACAGTGGATTGGATGGGATTCACTTTTTTGAAATATACAATTATACATACACACACACAATAACATACTAGTCAATAGTCATTAGTTACTAGAGCGGTATAATTCTTTTTTTAGACTAATCATATATTTTCAATTTTTCAAGTTTGGTGGGTTACCGCCCGCCTTGGCCCGTGACCTTATGCGTGACACAGCGGAGGCTATTAGCGGACCTATAATTTATCAACCCAACCCACCTTTTTTACTTGGCGGGGCGGACCAACCCAACGGGTTTGGCCCATTTTGACGGCTCTAGATGGGGGTGGTGCGCGTAGCGCAGGATGCGGTGACATCCATCGCCCTCGCTCCACCCTCCCTTGTTTAGGGAGGACGAAATCAAAAGTGCGGAGGAGATTTGTCTCGGAATAGCGTTGGAATGCGCCTGTTGCCTTTTTAGTGGATTTTTTATCCAATATGGGGAGCTGTTTCCCCGCATCAAGTTATCCCTTTTTAGGGATACTGTGACGAGAATGCATCACCCTTCTATTCCCATTTTCCTTTTTTAGGGGAAAACGTGGAAAGTGTAAGGAAGGAATGTTGCAGCAGCCCCACTATGGATTTTATGAAAATAGCCTTACGCCTATTTCGGATCACTATGGGTGCTTTGGGTTTTTTCTATGTCAAGTTATCCCTTGTTTAGGGATACCAGACAAAGAATACATCACCTTTCCATTCTCATTCTCCCTTTTTTAGGAGAACGGGTGCAAAGAAAGATGTTGCGAGGCCCCACTGGATCCAAAATGTTTTAGAGTCGACATCTTTATTTTAAGGAATAAATAAAGCAAAACCAAAAAGAAAACGGAGATGATGAAAACGGGTTCTGAGGCTAAGTTACGGCTGGAAGGTGCTAGGCACCCAACTCGCCTTTTCGTCTCAAACGGTTTTGGCTAAAGTATGCTTGTTGTTATATTAATTTAACAGTAAATAAAGCATTAACCCGCTTTTGCAAATACATCCATTACATCTATATTATTTACGGACTTCAACAATCTCTTTTACAAACAATCACACATATATTTGAAAATATTTTGCCATTATAATCGCTACATTTAGTACTATTTCGACTAAATCCGGGCAGCATAACTGCTTATATATTTACATTGGACCGATTGGAAATAATACTCTTACAAATAAAGACTTTAATGAATAAATAAAGCAAATAATTACAAATACTTCTGAAAATATTTAACTATAACAACGGTTATATTTAGTACTATTTTCTAACTAAATCCGGGCAAAGACAACCGCCAGATATCTACATTGGGCCGGATTGAAATAATACTTTTACAAAATGAAAGACTTTAAAATAAACTTACGATGCCCCTAGGGTTCTAGGTGTGCTCGCTCGTCCTCTGAGAGAGTCTTTTGTTGTTGTTGTTGTTGTTGTGTGTGAATTTGTGGATCGCTAAGTTCGCCCCCTTCGAAAAGTTACTTTTGGCCTAGGCTTTTAGGGGCGTAGTAACCGCTTGTGTTTGGTTGTTTGTTGGTTTGAGGTAGAGGCGGAATCGCGCGTAATAACGGCTTATTTCTCCGATTTGCCTTTTAAACGGGCAGAGCAAATCGCTCTTTCCACGATTTTGGACTGGGAAAAAGGGTGGATACCTAGCTGGGGGCTAAGGTTCACTTCTACCGGTTGGTTTTGTGCTTGGTGGAGGTTTTGAAGAGTTTCGAGGCTTTTTGAGGTGATCACTCACTATCTAACACCACTCCCTATTTCTTCAGGGTAACGAGAACGCTGGAAGCTTTTACGCAAATTTTCTCTGCTCGAAAATGAGGAGCCGAGCCTCTGTATTTATAGGAGAAAATAGGGACACCGAAGGAATTAAATTTCCTTCTCCGCGCATCCAATGAGTGTACACCGATGTTGTGAGATTTGTATTTTACTAAGAAATGTTTGATGAACAAGGCATAACAAGCATTTTGGGCGCCATGCCCACTCATTTTGGGCGCTAAGCCTAAATTCATGGGTAGCCATGCCCACTATTCAAACTTTGGCATTTTTGAGCACTCGGTCCCTCGTAGTCCTTCTTTTGATCCCCGCTTTTGTCACCTTTGACCTCAGCGATTTGACATTTGTCAATGTTTTAACAGGTTTTGATATTTTATGTCATGTCACATACCAGGGGTACGAAATTGGGGTGTCTACAGCTACGCCATCGATTTGTGATAGATGAGACGTTTAAGGATCCGGAAAGATTGCCTGCTCTGTTCGGGCTTATTTGTTGTACACGTTGGGTTGTACAGTATTTGCTGATAAAAAACGGAACTCGGGCTAGCACGACTTACTTGAGGTTCCTGACTAATTTGGATGTCGTACATACATACTCAAGAGGATCAGCTGCTCTAGCCTTTCTATATAAACATCTAGGGAGTGATTCACAGGTCAAGACGAAGCAGATGGCTGGATATTCCACATTATTGGAGGTAATTTCGTGTATATATCTTAAATATATATTTATATATAAATAGTTAAATTGTAATAAAATGTGTGTATTTTGTTCAATACATGCGTGGATATATGAACGATTCCCGATATGTAGCCCTTCTCCTAACGTACACTATCAACAAGACGAACCACTTGCAAGGAGGTGAGAGCACGCAACTGGTTCGGGAGTGCCCATGGACCGATTACAAGGGATGCAGGAACAACTTGATGCCCTTTGACCAGATGTTGTTAGTATTTAATGTGTATCTAAATATTCTGTATGTTCTCTGGCATGATTTAGTCACTGAGGTTGTTATTGTTGTGTTCTTTCCGGTACTTTGGTTGCCGATGGTGTTGTTGCATGCCTGCATGCTATACCACTCCAGAAAATGTTATTGCACCTGATATTATAAAGAAAGGTTTGGTGACAAATAAGAAAATATTGGCCACAATGCTTCGATACTTCGGCGTTTGGAAGAGACAAGTCTTAACTAATAAAAAATTTGGGAGACAATGCGATAAACCATGGAATGTGCACCTGACTATATGGAGTGGTACAGTCGAGTATCTAATTCGATCGTTTGTAACCCCGAGAATCATTCTTTACATCATAGGATTGCGCCAGATGCATGTTTACCAAATCTATGGAGTATGATATCCTTAGCACGCGGGTTGTTGGAATTGATGGCTGTGTGGTATTGTTTGAGAGACTGAGATATGTCATATGATGAGTTGAGTTTAGCGATCCAAGGTGTGTACGTAGCAATGGGAGGTCAACAACATATAGAACCGTCTACAAGTTTCCCAGCATCGCAAGAACCATCTAGCTATCGTCGTAGGAGAAACACTTGATAATTTTCGATTTGAATGTGTAATTGAATTTTTTGGACAAATTTAATGTGTAACTTGAGGTTCAATTTAGATTTTAATGTGTACTTGAATTTGTTGGACATGTTTGAAAAGTTTGGCAATTTGTTGGAAAAGTTTGACAAGGTTGTTAGATTTAAAAAATAACCATGAACATGTAATTATAAACATTCATAATTACAACCATTCTATTCTAAAGTTATAGTCTCAGTACTACGACCAACACGACTATATCCTACACTATCGAGTACAAATGAAATCGAGTGCGAAACAAATATTTCCCCCCTGATGCAGACTGGTGGTGAAGCGAATCGCAATGTATAGACACCGGTGGTAATGTGTAACCCTCGTGCAACAAAAAATCAATATAATATAGAATATATATCAACAAGCTATATAATAGAATTGTAAAAAAACTTGCAAAACCCAAGTTAAATAATTTACCTCGATAAAATGATCTTCATTTATCAATCCGATACA
The DNA here is from genome assembly GCA_013146195.2 of Codonopsis lanceolata. Taxonomy (NCBI): domain Eukaryota; kingdom Viridiplantae; phylum Streptophyta; class Magnoliopsida; order Asterales; family Campanulaceae; genus Codonopsis; species Codonopsis lanceolata. Next base: position 41,196,286 of record CM028383.1, read on the forward strand.
AATAAGCTTAAGAGTAGATGTGGTTGCATTCTCTAACGGTAGATAAGTTACATACATATATATCAACAAACTATATAATAGAATTGTATTCCTTGACCTTTTTTTGGTTCCATGTTTGATTTCTTCAAGCCTAATGGTGAATTCCTAGGTTTTTGAAGATTGAAGGTTTTTGAGAGATTTTTGGGAAAGCTTTGAGAAGAAAAGAAGGGGAAGATAAAGGAAAAGAAGATATCTTGGAATAAGAGGGTATATTTGGGGGAAGAAGAAGATGCTTAACAATGAAGAAGATGAAGAAGAAAAAGAGGTTTGTTTGTTGGGAAGAAGAGTTGGTGTAAGTACAGTAGGCTTTATTAATAGAAAAGAACAAATAAACTTGAGGGAGACGGCCAGCCTTGCCCTTATAATTGGAGGACGGAGAAGCCTTACCTCTAAAATGAAATGACTCACAAGCAACAAGCAAAAAAAAATGATAGAAAAAATTACACCTAACATAGCAACTCAAGAAAGCCTAATATAGAGAGTCTTCGACTTATCGAGAAGCATCAAACCACAAACATGACTGGGAAGAGAGGACAAGGAACAAAAGATACTATCATCACCTTGGTTACAACCAATATTAGTAAAGGTGTCCGCCATTGAGTTAGCTCCACGAAAGCAATGCGTGAAAGAGGGTCTCAACAGGATCTGGATCTCCTGAATAGCTTGAATGAGGTAACCACAAGCCCACGGGGGGTGGGCCTTTCCCGTAACACAGCCAGATCCTTTACCAAATCCATCCATCGATCGATTTTATTTCTTTTTTACGCAAGTGGTTATTGAAACATGTGCCAATCACAATCCATCACGTGTGGTGTTGAGAGACCGTTGTCTTTTAAAGGGGTTTCTTCCAAAATAGCTAGGTCAAAGACATTCGATACACACATGACCTAACTTATTCAAGATGATCTTATATGATCCGATTTGAATTAAAAATCCTAAAATACCATTATTGAGTAGATTAAATGACTAAAGAGTTGATTAATCGACTCATGAAAAGAAGTTTATTAAAAATTTTAAAACCACGCATGAGTTGATTAATCAACTCATGATCATGATCGACTCAAGGGTCGATCAATTGACTAATTAATTGATCCATAAGTCGATCATGGGTTGATTAATCGACTCATGAGTCGAGCATCACTGAGGTAGAAAAGAGAGAGACGAGCAAGGTTAGGGTTTAGGGCTCTAACCGGAAATGGAGATTGCAACGCTGTAGTGGAGAGATAGATCGGAAAAATGGAAACACTTGAGATAAAGCTGGAACTGGCTTGTCAGAGATGTAAAGGACACAGATGTTGAAGGTGCGAGGGAGGCAAACAAGAGCGAGAAAGAAAAGGGGGAAACAACACACGCATGACGACATGAGTGAGACCATGAGAGAGGAGGCAGAGAGTGTGTGAGGGAGAAAGAGAGAGTTGTTTAGAATTTTGGTATATTTTTTGTAATTTATAAATATTTTTAATCAAAGATTATAAAAGATTAAAAGATTGTTCAAATGACCATGCTCGAAAGGGGTTTCTTCCAAAATAGCCATGTCAAAGCACACACATTCAAAAATGACCACACTTACTCAAAATTATCTTTTATGGCCATGTTTCATCGGTAAACCCCAAAATACCCTTACTAACTTGAGTAATCGTATTTTGAAAACATTGGAGCATTTCTGAGACCGGAGCACGGGTCGGGTATCCGACGTATATATTACCCATGACCCAAGCAGACAAGACAAGCTATCTTTGACTCTGTACGATGACAACTACAAAAGTCAAAACCCTGAGCCAGACCCTGTAGTGTCCCCGCCACCGCCAATTTTAGCATCTCTAATCTAACGGGGGAAAATTCCATCAACGGACCGGCGAATAGTGGAAAACGATGAAGGTAATAGGATTAGTCAGCGGCGGCAAAGACAGTTGCTTTGCTATGATGAAGTGTCTCCAGTACGGTCATCAGGTCCGTCCTCCCCTCTCTTTATATATGCACACACTAGGTTCAACGCTAGTATCTCTTAACCTATGATGTTTAATTTTGACCGCTGCAGATCGTTGCGTTGGCCAATTTACTGCCGGCAGATGATGACGTCGATGAACTCGATAGCTACATGTATCAAACTGTAAGTACTTTTATTTATTATTATTATAGCCACACACACAGGTAATTCCACATGTAGTGTGAGTTTATATGATATCAAAGGCATTTGGAAATTGGAGCTCAAATAGTAACAATGATAAACTTATAGAGTTCACAATATAGTATTTAAGTGTGGTTCTAGGGTACCCGCTCCCAATATCCATTATTGTAGTGGTCTGGAGTATTCCTGGTGGGTACTTTTTAGGGATGAAGGTGGCGTTGCACTCTGTAGTCTGCGAGTCTATTGGAGTATGAAAGAACGGGTGAAGATCGAGATACTTCTGAGTGGGAGAGAGAGATGGTTCTTTATCGAGGTATTTTCTGGTACATTGCTAGACCCAAGTCTAGTAATCTGTCAATCAAGCTTGCTAAGTTCTTGTGTAATGATACCATTATGTACCACCTGGTGTGGAGAAAAAGAAGGGATGGTGGAATTTATCAGCTATTTCTTGACTCGTGGCATTAGCTGGTTGGCTGTCTTGTGAGCTCATGCCATGTGTTTTTTTGGAGAGATCCCTTTCAGCTCTCTTCCTCAATCAAAGCATAGTTCTACAGTGTCATCATAGAGTCCATGGCGACCTCCTCCTGATCTCAACTGCCAATCTAAAACCCTATTGAATCCTAATGTCAATGCTTTCTTGTAGTACTTGTACGTTGTGACGCACATTTAATGGCTTCCTCTGGATGCTTTACCTGGGGTGCTCTTGGAGTTGAGGCTCAATCATTTGGCGCTATATGTTACTCATGTGCGACTGATTAAATTGTATGTTATTGGTTTCAAACATACATGTACCTAAAGAGCATCTGGACTGGCTTAAAGTTGAACCTCTAAATGCTTAAAACAATGTTCACCTCCGTATCTAGATTTATCTGTTTGTATGTTGTGTAATATTCATTATAAAATGTACATGTTTTATGAGCAATATGTTGTTGACGTGTCCTAGGATGCATCACATACTATCGTGTATCATTTGATAGTTAGGTTCTCCGGACACAATAAACATTGGTACATACTTGGTGCTTGTTAAGGATTGGTATTGCACCCACTAGTATGAACTTTCTGTGGTTGGTGGTGTTGATCATTACAGAAAAACTCATAGGCATAGATCATATGAATGAGACTTTTTATTTTCAGTTTATATTTAGTAGATGATTACAATTTCTTTAATGTTTCTCAGGTTGGGCATCAGATTGTTGTCAGCTATGCTAAATGCATGGGAGTACCGTTATTTCGCAGAAGAATACAGGGATCCACAAGGCAAGCCATTTAAGCGGGAAGTTTTTGGTAAAATCAATTTTCTTATTTGGGAAACTACAATCTTTTCCCTGTTGTAAATGGCTGAGAAAATCGTCAACACTTTTGTTCTCACGTGTTGAATTTCTGAAGCAACTGATACTCTCCGTAATGGCCTCATGCTGGTGTTAGACATGTGTTGGACTCTGAATTCGCCCGACACGAAGTGTTCAACACCAATTTGGAAAGTCAGACTATTTATTTATTCTTTGAAGCCTGATATGCTTTGAGTTTTAGGTACACATGAAAGGTCTAAATTGCAAATTCCTATAAAGAAAGTCTAAGTTAATCTTTTTTTTAATTATTAAAATATTATATACCAAAGCGTCTAATCAGGAGACGTGCCCTTGTACAACTAGAAGAATACACAAAAGGACTAATCTATAGAAAAACTATTAACAAAATCGATACAAGAATAGTTATGAATTTTAACTAATCTTTTTAAATAAATAAAGTAAGAGAGAAAGTGTCTAAATTTTAATTGGAATGAATCCCTTAGTGAGTTGGTCCTTGAACAACTGTTTCCGTCGTGATGTCAAATGGAAAGTCATACTGCTAACATTTTAAATATAAATCTTGAAACCAAGAAATTCTACCCTGTTAGAGGAAATATGTTGAACAAAATTTTCCAATGAGGTTCTTTGTTGGTGGAGATCATTCCACATGTGGTAAAGTAATTGAACTGTTTTTTTTTTCAACGCTGATTGTGGATGTATAGGCATCATGACCTAAGCTACAATGTCACTCCTGGTGATGAAGTTGAAGATATGTTCATCCTACTAAATGAAGTGAAAAACAGATACCTTCTCTCACAGCTGTGTCTTCTGGTGCAATTGCTTCTGACTATCAACGGTTACGTGTAGAAAGTGTATGCTCGAGGCTAGGACTAGTTTCTTTGGCATACTTATGGAAGCTAGACCAGTCACTTCTCCTCCAAGAAATGGTAAATGGAATGAATATGTGTAGCTCTATAATGCTCTAAGTCACATATACTAAATGTTCTTTGTTTTGCTCCAACCAGATAGAAGCCGGGATTGTAGCCATCATAGTAAAGGTACAATAATATATCTTCTTTCTGTGATGGTTTTAATTTTCCCTGCAACTTCCTTACAGAACTTCTTGGCTGAGCTTGAGAACTTTGTGAAGCATGTCTTTTGAATTCCACTAGTAATGTGACTTCATGATGATACATAATTTTGAAGTTTCCATTTCTGTTCTTATGAAGCTAATTTTTAATGGGAAGCAAACAAGGTGTAAGTACCATGTATTTAAAGCATCTAAACCTCTTGGACTTGTGATGAATCCAAAAATTTGAATCTTTTGAATTATAATTTTTGATGCATACTTCATGAAAGAAGCACAAGGTATAGACTTGAGGGATCAAAATTTTACCTTAACTGGTGCATGGTTTTAAAGTAATAAGCTGAGGATTTTGACAAGTAGAGGTTGGAATTGAGAAAAGCAAGTAACTTTTTGGTTAGGGTTATTTCTGTGCATTGCATTTTGGGGGTAGCAAGTAACTTTTGGGTTAAGGCTATTTTAGTGGATTATGTTTTGGGGTATTTTGAGATTTGTGCATGTTCCCTTAGTCATGCTCTTGAGCAACTCTTCTCTGCCTCAAATTAGCTTTATATTCAGCCTTTCATTTCAATTGGGCTACCAAATTAGCTCATATAGTTCCAAAGCTCACTGTCCATAAATTTGTACATATTCTGCTCAAAAGCATGCTATCAAGTGTCTTTATATGAAGCCACATTCCACCAGAATACTCTGCAATACTGATGAGTGTTGACTGCCCACTTATATGCTGTTTTGTGTTTCTTTTTGCATAGACATGTCAAACATAAACATAAATCTGTGTTTTATGTTTTCATTTTCGATATTTACAATAGGATGTGCTAAGAATGAATATATTTTAATGGTGTTTTTCAAAATTATGATTATGTTACAAAATGGTGTTCAAAAGTGATAAGTAAACACATATTTACTGATAAAAGAGTTCGAAGTGCAAACTAAATTTATATCTTTGAATATAAAGAGAAATCAGTTCTGGTACCACCAACTGGATTGGGTATATTGTTCTTGGACATGTTATGTTATGTCATGTCATGTGGTGTCTCAGTGATCAAGAACAGTCGTAGTAATTAATGAGTTGGAGAGAGGGATTCCCATTTTGAATGTCATGATGTCATCCCTATTAGACATTGGTGCAGTCAAAACAACTTATAGGGAACTATCTACCATTTTGTTCGGTTGTCTTAGTTTATGAAAATCTAAGGTTGTGCCCGTATGATATGGCTCCTCTTAGATATGCTCTCTGTTACTTTCATTCCTAATTTTGGTGTAGGTATCTATAGCAATTTTCATTAAATGAGAGTTGGTGTTTAGGTATCACTTTGTATACATGATTTCTCATTTGGGCATGTTACTCTCTTCAGTTTGTTATATTCAGAGTGAAAATGATTTTTACTATAGCAACTTTATCTGAGTGAAGGATTATGCATCGTGTATAATGGCAAAAAAAACTTAACTTAATGAGGAAGTGGGGATGGAAAGTGACCTATCCAAACATGGTCATGGATTAACTTTCACAAAAGTGAAACATGTTGTCTTCTCCTTTTTCATATGTTCTCTCCTCAAAGCTAATCTTCAGGAACTCCTGTTGAGGGTCTCACATCAACTCCTAATTTCACGCCCATAAATTACCATACCAAGATAAAATGAAGCTGTTTACCAGTCTTAACTTTGTGTTCTAGACTAACTTTTTATCTTGGTCTGTTCAATAACAGCGTAACTGTGCCCTTCAGTTTTATGTCTGATATCAGTAGCTTGTGGATTAATCCGAGACATGCTCCTTGGATGTAATAGGTATCAGCCATCGGATTGGATCCTAAAAAGCACCTGGGGAAAGAACTCTCAACCTTGAAGTCCCATCTACTCAAGTTAAAAGAGTATGTAGAACTAAAGTGTTTACTGCATGTACTTTATTCTGGAGACTACCAACTTAACACTTTTTGGCAGGATGTATGGATCAAATGTATGTGGTGAAGGAGGAGAATATGAGACATTGACACTTGACTGTCCCCTCTTCGAAGTAAGCATTCATGCTCTCTCTCTCTCTCTCTCTCCCTCCGCCAATCCTTCCCTTTTCTCCCATTGACCGCCTGATCCCCGATGTATGTGCTCTTTAATTATGCAGGTTTCATCCTTGTCTTTTTTGTAAATATGGGGAGCCATAAGTCAACTCCCATTTTAAGTTGTTATAATTTTAAACATATTATAAGCTGTACCTATACAAAATTTTCATGTGTGGGTATATTATTTTCTTTCTTGTCATTTCTATTGTGTAAAAGTTTCTCTCCTCTTACTAAGTTGTTGAATACTTCAATGTTCCTTGGATCTGCGTTCCTTAGATTTTCGGAGATTCGTACAAGGATATGCCTTGTCCTTTTATCTTTCTTTAACATGTTTGACCATTGTTATTTTTCAGAACGCTCGAATTGTGCTAGATGAATTTGAAGTTGTACTGCACTCGTCAGACTCTATAGCCCCTGTTGGTGTCCTTCATCCTTTGGCATTCCATTCTGAGTACAAGCCAAAATATGTTAATGGTGTCTGTCTGGAGGAAATCGATTTAGTAGTTGAAGTGCCAGGAGATTGCCTGAAAATATGTAAAGAGAAGGACCAGCATAGTGATGTAGCCATTGATTTAGCTGAAGTTAAAGAACCTGAAATTCATATTTCAAAGACCAGAAAGGATAATACATTTTCCATGTGTTGCTGGTTGCAAGACTCTAGCAGAAGTTCAGCAGGTAGGTTTGATGTTAAGAGGAAAGGGTGTACTACCTCCATTCCACTCAAAGGATCTGCTTTGAAATGGTCAGATATTTAAGATGTTTATGGTTACCCTTGGAAGCAAGTGTTATAACAAACACTTTAAGTTGCTTTAACAATTGATAATTTCATATATAAGTGGTAAAGGTAAGATTTCTTGGGAACTGTATCTTAATGTTTATAAAGAGTCTCTTTGAATCGAACATCCCTTAAAGGAAAGTAGAACGCATTGAGTGGAGTGGAGGAGTAATTTGAACTTTGAATACAAACAAGCATTCTTGTATTTCAGCTTCTTGGTTGTTCTGTTTGTAGCATGTGTGTGTGTGTATCATATAAGCAAAAGCTGCATGCATCACTCTAACTGATCAAGGCATTTCCATATATGTGTTTCATTTTCTGATTAAAATTTAGAACTTACAGCAGTTTTAACTTTATTAATTGGCAGATTTGCAAGGGGATTTGAAGGTTGTTCTAATGAAAATTGAATCGCAGCTCATGGAATTTGGTTTCTCTTGGGAAAACGTACTCTACATTCATCTGTATATAGCTGATATGAATAAGTTTGCAATTGCAAATGAAACATATGTGAAGTTTATTACTCAGGAAAAGTGTCAATTTGGTGTTCCGTCCCGCAGCACAATTGAGCTTCCTTTGTTGTACGTTGGTTTAGGGAGGGCTTATATTGAAGTCCTGGTGGCAGATGATAAAAGCAAAAAAGTTTTGCACGTGCAAAGTATCTCCTGTTGGGCTCCAAGTTGCATTGGACCATATAGCCAGGTAACTTATTACATACTATTCATATTATTTAGAATCTGTAACACATTCAGTAGCATATCATAGATAGTTTCTGGACTGCTGAATTATACTCCACCAGTTTTCGTTTGTTTCACTAGTCATTGTGCAGGGTTATTTTTGGTAGGTGGGTGTGTTGGGGGGGGGGGACAGAAGTGACCAAAAGTGTCTTTAGACACTCTTGTAGGAATATGGAAACATGCCCTTGTTAACTTTTTCAAAGGGTTTTGGGCGCCGACTATGGTTGCTTTTTTCGTTTGGGAAGCTGATAAAGGGGCTATTGTGACTGGGAATAATCCACGGTCTCGGGGAATTTTTTTTACATTAATTGGTGTTATATGTGTAGAGGTGATGGGGAGTGTCAATCACGTTCTGCTTCATTGTCCAGTTGCCACAGAGATTTAGTCCTTCATCCTGAATCTTTTTAAAATTTCCCAGGTTATGCCTAACTTGGTAAAGGAACTTCTTCTCTGCTGGTTGCTATATAAAAGGAGGAGATCTAGGGTCTGGGATGTGACTCCTTTGGTCTTGTGCTGGACCGTGGGGAAAGAGAGGAATCATAGGGCTTTTGAGAATGAGGAAACGAGTGTAGACAGATTAAAGGGGTTGGTCTTGCAGACATTATTTATTTGGTGCTCGGAGTCGGTAGCAACTTCGGATAACTCTTTTGTGGATTTTGTGGATAGTATTTCTGTCAATACCGATTGATCATGATGCAAATAGGATGCCTCACATGTTTTGACGCTATGATTAATTTACTTTTTATTACTTACCAAAAAAAAAAAGGGGGGGGGGAGGGAGTGGGTGATCTACAGCTTGGGGCTTGACTCACATGGTATGACCGAGAAGCCTTTTAGACAACTGAAGACCCATGACTTTCAAGACAACCAACAAGTTGCAGTAATTTCTTTTCAAACCTCTTCAAAGAAGTCATGGGTCGTTAGTATCGTGCAAAGTCTGTTTTCTTACTTCTGTAATATATATATATATATACTAGATTTTGTGCCCGTGCCTATGGTACGACGTTAGTATGGGGTGATGTCAATATGAGATGGTGTCAGTATTCAAATAAATCAATATATGTTTTAATCATGTATCAAAAAGAGTCTAAAATTTTTCTGGGTATGGCGATATGCAGATATCTTAGCTCTTAGCCCAAAGTGTTTTTGAATATGTTCAACAAAGGAAACAAACATAAAAAATAACCAATTTAAAACTAACACCTCTTGGTAATCAATTAAAACAATATGATCATCCAAAAGTGGGATAAAAATTTAAAAGTTAGTTTTGTAATTATTTTTTTAGGGAAATATGGGCGATACCCTGCTAGATTTTATTAATAGAAATAAAATTACAAACTTGAGGGGGACAACCGGCCTTGCCCTTATAGGAGGGAGGACGGAGGAGCTTGACCTCGAAAAGAAAATACTAACAACAAATAAAAACTAAGAAATTCTAATCCGAGGTAAACCTTCGGCATCCATAATGATATAAATGCGAATCGACCGAGGGAGATGTGGCAAAGAAGAAAAAGTGGCATCCATACCTGTGTCCATAGCAAGATTAGCAAAACCAATAATCAAATATTGTTAAAGAAAAAAAAACAATTTGACATGTAGAAACAATATTGTATTTTTTTCTCTCAATAACGACAACTTAATTTGTTCTGGAGGCTCTTGCTTCACAACAATGACTGGTTTTGAAACACGAGATGCAATAACTTTGTTCAATATTTCCACCTACACGTGAGATAAAGAAGATTGAGACAGATTAATTTAACTATATTTTATGTATATAATTGATTAATTAAAATATAAAAAAACATACCGCCTCATTTACAAAACTCGAATTCTCCCACATATCATTGTACAATAGTATGGTTGAGTTAGGTCGAATTTAAAAATGAATTGAGTTAGAGAGAGATGGAGTTATAGCAGTAAATTACAATAAAAATGATTGAGCTGCAGCCGTAAATTGAGTTAGGCAGAAGTTAAAAATAATTGAGTTAGAGAGAGAGAGTTAAATTTAGTTTAGCCCGTAAATTGAGTTAGTCGAATGTCCCCTTCGCACATGTGAGGGTATGAGTAAATTACAGCCGTAAGATTAAAGTAAAAAACTTGATCACAGCCGGTACTTATCCCAAGTCAATTGCACATGTATAATCCAAGCTCTTTTATATATATATATATGTATAAAATGCACACATATATACACACACGCACACACACATATATACATATATATAATATAAATTACTACAGCTTATCATTTTGTTATAAATCTGTAGCAATGCTTGAAAGAACATATGACTGTTGGAATGTGTTAAGCATGATATACATTGTTGAGCCCTTATCTAAAAGCTTAAGCTTGTAGATGAGTTGATAACTTGACATGGTATCAAATCTCTCTGGTTTGGCAAGGTTGTGGGTTCAAGTCGTCCCGCTTGTATTTGTTACTCAGAATATTGTGAGTGGACGTTGTCACTCTGTTCGGTTAGTGATGCCCCTGGTGAGCCATGTTTGTGTATCTCTCCACGTGTGACGTCACACGTGAGGGGAGTGTTAAGCATGATATACATTGTTGAGCCCTTATCTAAAAGCTTAAGCATTTAGATGTGTTGGTAACTTAACAGAATGCACTAAATCATGCGAAATATTGATGATAATATACATTCTCAAAGACAGCAGTCTGCAGTGCTTCATTTGTGTCTATCGGCAATACCAAAGCCGTGACCAATATTGTCCTGAGATGCAAAATTGGCCCTCTCAAGAACCATGTGGGCAAAGAGTGATCTTGGTATTTCCAGCTAACAGATCAGTAAATCTTTTATCTGCCTACCACTATGAATTTTGGTAAAGCTGTCCTCTGCTATTTCGTGTCACCCTTACATATGGTTGAAACTTCAAGACCCCTTATGTGTTTTTTTCTTGGACTCGCAACATTGTTTCATTAATGTCATACATTCCTCGACCCACTTTGGAAAATGCTACTTGTAAATTGTACAGAACTGACCTCCCACCGGATACACCTGTTACATGCAGTAAGATTTACTTCCTCTGTCCCAATTGAAGAGGTACACCGTCTTTTAAGTGTAGTTCCAAAGGTTATTGTTTTATATTCTCTTACTAATATTTTAAATATCCATCTGAAAATTGGTTCATTTGACCAAATAAAAGTAAGTATTCTTCTATAATTGGATGGAGGCAGTAATAGACTACAGATGAAATTTTGATGTTTGACCCTTTCATGATTTTACTTCTTCAACTCAACTCAACTCAGTCTTTGTCCCAACTACTTGGATTGGTTCATGAAACATAAATATTGATGCGACTTTGTTAAGCATACTTTAAACCTCTTTATGTGCTCTTTGACATAATGCATACGTAATTAGCTTCCAATAAACTGCTTCTTACAGGCGACTGTGCACAAGGAGATACTTCACATGGCTGGGCAGCTGGGCCTCTACCCTCCCACAATGTTGCTGTGTAGTGGAGGCCCTACCGCGGAACTTGAACAAGCACTAGAAAACAGTGAAGCAGTTGCGAAAAGCTTTAACTGTTCAATAAGCACATCTGCCATTCTCTTCGTCATTTACTGTTCAACTTCAATTCCTGCATCAGAGAGATTCAATGTTCAAGACAAGCTAGATGCATTCCTTAAGCAAATGAAAGTACTCCACTCAGATAATGGAAATTGTTTTTCTGGTCTTGACCCAATTTTCTTATATGTCCTTGTACCTGATCTCCCCAAAAGGTAAATGTCTCCTAAATTTGCTAATGTTTTCTTATTTCTAGACTCTCCCAAGAGAGAGGATAGTGATTTATGGTTTAGCTACTAGGTAAATTTTTTACTTCTTACTGGTTTGCATATAATCTCAGGATTTTCACTGCACATACTCTTAGTGCCATTGTGTTTCCAGTGAAATGAGAAATTTAGGGCACTGGCATCTGCTCTGCACGAAATTACATTTGTGAACAAGTTGAGAATCTGCAAAGAATGAACTTCCAACTTTCCTTGTTTTTGATGTTTTATTATGTTCTTTTGCTTCTTGTGTGATAGAGCTTTAGTAGAAGTGAAGCCCATACTTTATGCAGAGGATTATGTGGAAACAGTGGATATCGAAACCGATCATGTTATGCCAGACAGATCTTCGGAAGTAGCCACCTGTTATTGGAATTTTCAGTATGAACACTGGCATGATCTGTGCCTTCAAAAATGTATTGTTCATCGTAAAATGTGTGCAATTATCCTATCAATAACAGATAGTGTTGCCGAGAGAATCTGTGCTGAAGAGTCTACAAGCGCCAATGAGGGCGCTCTCAGTTTTCGAAACTTCTTTGCGGAAGGACATATGATGAAAATAGCAAGATTTTGCCTTTATCAGCTTGATAAGATCCTTCTGCAGAACTGCTTTGCTTGGGATGATGTGATGGTTAGTTACTTCTCTATTGGATTGTGCCAAATATCTTTCCTCCATATTATACATTTTTGCATATTGGTCTATTTTTGTTTTCCAACTTTTTATGCTGTGTAATTTTGAGGTCCTTGACATGACTTTTAGGGTGTGCTTGGCTTCCCAATTTAGTGGCTTGGTTTTGGGGATTTTTTATGTGTGATGATTGATGAAAAAGTAAAAGAGAGAGAGAAAGCTGGGACCGAACAGAGAAAGAGTCCAAAACTACAAACCAAGCCACTAAATCGTGAAGGAGGACATAGTTACTATTTAGGCGTTTAGATCTTAGGGTGTTAACTGTTGATTACAGTTAAGGATTTACATTACTATTTGGGGGTATTCAGAGTATCAGATTTTTTGTGTGTTTAGGATTTTACTATTTTAGTACTGAGTTTAGGGTATGTTGCATCTGGGTATAGTGTCCTTTAGGTTCTTGGGTTTAGGGTATTCACTATTCTGTGTATGTAGTTTAGGTTATAGACTCCTTCTCCGTTCCTAAAATAGAGTCAATTATACCTTTTTTAGCAGTTCCAAGTAAGTGTCAACTTTATAATTTTTCCTTTTTGGGATGTTAATTTTACCATTTTATCCTTAATTTGGCTTGCTGCTTTTATTAATGGGTCCCACTTTCACATGGACATCATTGGAAAATAAACATCCTACTGTTTATAGTAAAGTCAAATAAATATGCCAAGTCAAAGAAAACTCTTTTTTAGGAACGGATAGAGTATTTGTTATGGATTGGGACTAAGGTAGAGTTGAGTCATATAAAAGGCTTAGGGTATTTAACATTCTGGCTTTAGAGTTTCACGGTTTGGGATTTAGTGTTTAGGGCTTAGGTTTTAGAGTTTAGGGCATTTATGCTACAAATATTACTTGGGTTGCATGACCAGGAATTTCTGTTATGATATTTTTTTGATAAGTAAGAATAATAATATAGACAGATGTCAAAGCACATGACGCATCCTTTGTATACATGATTGGTATTATCTATAAACTCCACAAAAGAATCCTCCATGTTCCGAGAATACTGTGGTCCAAAAACAGATCTCCTCAAAGATGCCCCCCTTCATCTTTTCAATATCTGCCTCTGTGTTCTTGAAAGCTCAATTTCTCTTTCCATATGTTCCAACACACCTCCAAGGGGGGCCGTGTCTGAAACAAAATTCCTTCTTTTTCTGCGCTTGTAAAGGGACCATTCACAGAGCAGCTCTTTTATCAACCTTGGCATAACCCACAAAATCTTAAAAAGACGAAGAGTATAGTTCCATAACTCCCTGGCTATACAACAATGAAGCATTAGATGATTCTCATTTTCTTCATTCTTTTTTACACATGCAGCACCAATTCACATAAATCCTCTTGCTTTTCCTCAGATTATCTCCTGTCAAAATAGCTTCTAACGCTACGTCCCTCACAAAAAAGGCCTCTCTACTTGGGGAGGACTTCGACTTCCAAATAACCTCCCAAGGAATAGCATTGCTCTCTCTTTGATAAAATCTCGCAATAAGATTTCACCGTAAATCTTCTACTCTTCGACCTGTCCCAAAGGACTCTATCTTCCCCATCAATATTGACGTGATGAGCATACAGTGCCCTGAATAGCTGATCAAGTCTCAATTCCCAATCTGGTAGATTTCTTCTAAAGGCTGGATTCCAACTAATTATACCTTCCAAAATCTGGAGCACCGAAGTCACCTTCATATGTCTAGCCACTGCATTATTGAATAAGCTGGGAAATCTTCTTTCCAAGACAGATTCCCACACTACTTATCCTTCCATAACCAAACCGAACTTCCTTTGCCAACCTCAAAAGAAACATTTCTCTTGAATGTTTCCCGCTCTCTTCTTATACCCTTCCACACACTAGTCCCATAAGAAAGGAAATATCTTTTGGATACGAACAAGTATTCCCTTCCCCAAACTTATTAGCCACTACTTTCCTCCATAAAGACTTGGTTTCGACCATATACTTCCACAACCTTTTACCGAAAAGAGCTTTATTAACAATCCCTAAACCACCTTGTTTCAAACTGGAGCAAACTGTTTCCAACTTGACGATATGATATTTACGATCCTTCTATAGCCTTCCCCCAAAAGTCTCTTTCCAATTTTTCCAATCTCTTCACCATTGAGAACAGAAGCACAAAGGTGACAAGAAGCAAGTAGGAAGACTGACTTAAGGTGCTCTTAATCAACGTACGTCGACCCCCTTTAGATAACAAGTGTCTCCTCAAACCCGTGAACCTCCGCTCAAATCTATCTACAACTGGATTCCAATCTGCAATACTCTTAAAGGACGCACCTAAAGGCAAACCCAAATAAATTGTAGGAGGACCGCCAATCTTACATCCGAATAAAGAAGCAAGATGCCCAAATTATCCACATTCCCCACCAGAAGAATCTTGCTCTTCAGAAATGTTTATCCTTAACCCCGATGCTGCATGAAAGAAAAGGAGAACCAGTCTAAGATAGCCCACCCAATTGGGACTTCTCAGCATCACAAAAAACAAGTGCATCATTAGTGAAGAACAAGTGAGAAACCACCAATCCCAAATCACTACCCGCATCCACCTTATAACCTTGAATAAAATTCCCTGCAACGGCCCTCTCAATAAGCCAACTCAGCGCCTCCTTGACATCGATGAATAGGAGAGGAAAGAGGGGGTCCCCTTGCCTCTGACCTGTCGAGCTTGGAAAAAACCTGTAAGTTCCCCATTCACCAAAAGTGAGAATCTCACCGAAGAAATATATCTGCTGAATAAAATGCCATCCACCTATTAGGATGTGATATTTACATGCGTATACCAGGTTTAGGGCATGTAGACTCTGGGGTCCATAGTTTTGTGATTCATAAAGTTATAAATGACAAGTAATACTTTTTCAATATATATCTGCAAGAACCACCTATTAGTAATTACCAATATTTATGAGCAATAACTTTGGCACTCCAACCACTGATACCATCGACTCCTGTTGTGCTTCCTAATGATTCTGAGTAAATGATTTGGACTACAGTTTGGGAGAGATTAATTATTTGTTGCAGTTATAAGTTATTTACTGCTGCACTTGTTTCTGCTGAATATTCTCTTGTTGCCGATAAGAATGGTGCGTTGTCTTTTGCAGAATCTCAGGCTGTATTTCCCGACCAGCCTTCACATGTCTCATGAATGCTTGTCACTCCTCTTCGCCAATGTATTCAAGGAATTCGCTGAACTGAGTCAGAGGCTTAAATTTTGTGAGGTTCCTATTTTCAACCTTATTCCCGTTGTGGGTGCTGGGAGATGTGCTACATCTACAGAAGACATAATTACCTGTGAGCTATTTGCCAGGAAATCTTAAGTTCCAATCCAGTTTGTGTTGTTTCATTGGTCTGTATGTAAGAACCCTTGAGAAGGGAAGATAGATGATAAAGAAGCAACACTTAATTGTTTGATTGCTAATGCTGGTCCCTCTTTCGTTATTTTGACCGGCTTCAATTGTCAAAGCTCAATCTGGTGTAATTATTAACATTTTATATGAGATTTAAGCTAAGAATTCTCGAAGATGTTAAATATTTGACCATCTTGGTACCGGATGCTAGTCCCTCTTTCGTTATTTTGACCAGCAAATTCCATTCCATACTTTCTTTGGCCATAATGATGCCATACCATGATAATTCAACTTCTTCCGAAGAAGTTGATCATTCTTGATTGCATTAGGGTAACATGAAATCCTCGACAGTGTATGAACGAGAATGTAGATCAAAATCGATCTAAAATTCTACTCAGCTTAAATGTTTAAAGCCAATACGGACTCATTCAAACAGTAGAGCACACTGAGAGGACCACATTTACATCTAATCTGGGTATACAGACACCCACGGTCCCAGGATCCCGGTGTCACATGTTAGACTACTTGTACGCATAAGGTGAGCACGACTCACGCGTAACAAGGCAAAATCCGACTAATCAAGTTTTCGGCTAGCACAACAGTACCCTCCACATATTTACATCTACTCTTGGTATACAGACACCCATGGTCCCGGTCCCGGGTGTCACAAGGGAGGCTACTCATGCACAAGGTGTGCATGACAATGCGTAACAAGAAGGCGAAACCCATCTAATCAAGCGTACATCGCACAGGCCTAAACGAGCGAAACAACAACTCTTGTGACTATGCTTTTATTACAAAGAGTATGGGCAACATGTTAGACGCTTAAGTGGTAAAGACGCTTCACCTATGGGGTAAGTGGGAAATGACGTTTGAATTTTTTTTTTTTTAAACAAAAAAACTAGTGCTATAAGGCAAATCTAGAAATGCCCCATATAATGGCACTTTTAGCTTACTCTAAAGAACCATGAACGAATATTGAAAGCGGCGGCCTTGTAGATATACAGCCAAGTGCCAAGAAGGGAACATGCTCGTCAAGACCTATGATCCATAAGAACTTATATAAAGCTAAATACAAGCAAACCTAATTTTAATCGAAGTGATTACTCGTACATGAAAATTACAAAAAAAATCTCAACTAAAACACCAAAACAACATATATATGATCAGTCTTAGGTGGTTATTTTTCGTCAATTTAATGACAGTGCCAAATAAAATGTGCGATTTGAAAAGTTATGATTAAATGGATCACATTGTTTCAATTGATAGCTATGAGGTGCAATTAAAATCAACTCATAGCTGAGGGGGCTATCTGTAATTTATCCCTTTCTTTATTCCAAGGCTCGTACAACAATGACCTAGTCAACAAGTCAACAATAGCCTTATTCTGACTTGACATCTTTTTATTTAAAATCCCTAATATACCTTTTTTCGATTGACTCACTGGGTCATACAAATGACACTTTGACTAGTTCAAAGGACTCGAAGGTTGTTCGAAACAACACAAGAGTTCGTCGAAGATGCCATAATTTTCCAAAACGAAAATCTTTCCACTAGAATGGAAAGTGAAAATAGGAGTGTCTAGAGTTGTGAACCTATAGAGAAGGATTGATGGAGATGGTGAAGATTGAGAGAGAGAGAGAGAGAAAGTGAACGTAACTGGACGTGAGTCTTTATTTTGAAATGAATATGAAACATTGTGGAAAATTTATGTCATTTATTGATCAGAGGCCAAAAAAAATAAATGGGCAGGTCAAAAGGCTATACTTATACGTACCAATTCTTTATTAGCATAGGGCTCGGGTTGTTTGGACACACATTTGTAATAATAATAACTAGCATATGTGTTCGTGTCATATACATGGTGTCGGTATGAGATCAGTTCAATGAATGATCGGGATAAATAAAACACATAACTGACGGGGTAATTCAAACAAAACTCACAACCGAAAGTTTTATATGTAATTATAGAGGGGTAATTCAAACATAACTCATAAATGAGTGATTCTTTGTAACTCACATACTTACAAATCAATAGGGACCATCGGTTGTATTTTACACAATTTCAAAGCCACCGATCAGATCCCGTGCCATTGACACGATGTCGGTATGAGATCAGCTCAATGAATGGTTGTGGATAAATAAAACTCTAACGGGGTAATTCAAACAAAACTCACAACTAAAGGTTTTATATGTAATTGTAGAGAGGTAATTCAAACATAACTCTTAACTGAGGAGTTCATTTGTAACTCATATACTTACAAATCAATCTGAACCATCAATTGTATTTAGCATAATTTGATCCGAATCATCAATTAGACCTTAATCTGTTTTATAATATAAATTAGTAGTTTTTGGCTTGGGTTGTTTGGACATTCATTTAGTGAAAATTAGTAGCTAGCTAGCTTGCTATTTTTAGCCAATTGACTAAAAAATTGGTGAGGCCAGCCTTCCCATTAAAGCTTTTCAACGAAGTACTAACGATAGGGCTTTCCGTCACATTTTTAAAAGTTTGTTGGGCAAACTATACAATTGGTCCATGTAGTTTTAGGTTTTTTGACAATTCATCCCTGTACCTCGCAAATGGTCCTGAACTGAAAACTTTTACACCATTGGTCATTTTGTCAACTTTTGGCCGTTAAGTATGTTCACATGACACACATATGCATTTGTAAAAGGGTAAAAAAGTCATTTTCTATTAAAAAGTATAGGGCCGAATCTTCAAACTTCTTTTTCTTATTTCTTTATTGAAGCAAATGTTTTTTTTTTCAAGAAAGGATAAACGATCTAAAGCAGAATCTCTGCCATTGATTGGAAGAAAGAACGAACCCAAACGGCTCTATTCCTACTGATTGGATTGGGAGAGGTAGATCAATATAACCTTTTATTATATAAGATGAGTCTTGAAGGCATCTTAGCATAGAAGAAGATAAGCTAGATTTTAGGGGATTGGGAGGTGATGGGGTGGTGGCCTGAATTATTGGTTGACATTGATGGGAGGTGGCTAGAATTCTAGGTCGGGCTTCATCAAGATTTGTTTTTTTGCATATTTTGAAACTACAGGGACCAATTGTGTAGTTTGTCCAAGTTTGTTTCTAATTCTTTTTGATGATTTAATAACTTGGATGATAAATCGAGATCTTTAAACAAAGCATATAGATTAATTTGATAATGGTAGGGCTAAACACACCCGTAAGATTATTATTATTTTTTTGTAAAAATGCCATCATACCAAATGTATCAAATAAACCTCCCCTTTCATCTTTTTCTCTTTCTCTCTCTCCATTTTTTCGGACAAACATTCTTTCTTCCTTTTTTCTCTCCTTCCATCCTTTCCTTCCATCTTTTCTCCTCTCACTCACGTCTTATCCTCTCCTTCCTCCTCCATCATCTTTCGCTTCTCCGGTAAATTTTATGGGTGGCATCGTGTTTGGCCATGGTTGGCCGTACACGTGGTGTGCGGCAAACACCGACTGCATATTCACTGTAGTGTGCGGCCACCCATGGCCGAACACGATACCCATAAACTTTCATTGTTTTATGGCACGGAAATGAAAAAAAAAGGAGAGAGATATGGTTTTTTTTTGGTGATGAGAAAGAGAGGGAGCAGCAGAAATGGAAAATGGAGGGAAAAAGACTATGGGACGCTAATATCAGAGGGAGGGAGAGAGAGAGAACAGGAGAGACGGAGGTTGAGAGGAAAAAGGGTAAAAGAGGTCAAGGGTAGAATAGGTAGTTTAGGTATGGGTGTAGAGAGTAAAGTAATTTTTTTTATTAAATAGATGGGTGTAGATATAATTGGGATGTGGTTAGCCTCCTTCATATAATTTTACCTTTACCTAACATATATCAACATCATTTACTAAAATACTTTAATGAACTATACATGATCATCTAGATTTAAGTAGAACATATAAAACGTTTACATAATCATCAATAAGACTAGTTATAGAGCTTGTGCTTCGCACGGATTCATTTGGCAATAATATACTACTATAATTTTTAAATGTAACATATATTTCTTCTTTGGTAATAGTAGTAATATAATTTTTAAAATTTTAGGCATTAAAATTTAAATGTTGGAATATATATATATATATATATATTCTATTGGTAATAATAGTGAAAGTCTTCTAACCAATGTATGATACATCTATTCTATTAATAATTACTAATAATAGTAAAAGTCTTTTATCTTAAAACTTTTGAAATTAACATCATTTTCTAAAGAATGTGGAATACATCTATTCTAATAATAATGATAGTAGAAGTCTTTTATCTTTAAGACTTTTGAAACCAACATTATTTTCTATCTAACGTGGGATACATTTCTTCTATTGTTATTAAAAATAATTTATCTAAAAACTTTTAAGCTAAAATAATTTTTTGTAATCAATGAGGAATAAATCATTTTTATTGGTAAGATTTTACTTAGGACTTTTAAAGCTAACAACAACTTCTAAGTGCTCGTTTGTTGCAGCTTATTTTGAGTGACTTTTGGCTTTTGGCTTTTGAAAAGTCATATTTAAAGTGTTTGTTTCAGCTTATAAGCCAAAAGCCAATAAGTAAGGTACAACACTCTTTATGCATTGAAAAGCCAAAGCCAAAAAACCAAAATTTTAAGCTTTTTTGGTTTTTTTAAACATGAAGACAACTATTCATTAATAAATATTTGATTATTTTCATTTCATCCTCTTATGAAATATACATAAAAATATGAATATTAAATTTTCAAGTTTTTTTTTTAACAAATAATTATAACGACTCATAAACAGCTTTTCAGCAGCTGTAACAAATAGTCTATCATGCAATCAGCCAAAAGTCATTCAGCCATCAGCTTAAGCTATCAGCCATAAGTCATAAACCATCAGCCACAACAAACGAGCCCTAACAATTGTGAACATATATATCTTATTTTGTTAGTTTAGTAAAAGTCATTTATCTAAATACTTTTTAAACCAACAATAATTTCTATTGGTAATTATAGTAGATATGCATCTTACATTGATTATAAATTAATGTTAATTTTGTAAATCATTAAAGTTATCGCCTAATACTTGTTGAAAAATTATTGTTTTTAGTGAAATAAATTGTGCAACTTGAGGCACAACTTTCTTTACGTGTCATTTGTTTGTTGACAAACATAATTGTACAAATGTGTTCTACTCGATGGGAGTATCAAAATGATATATTTATTTGTCCAAATCGAGTTTTGGATTAATAAGATATCAATGTTTAAAGTATGATGTTAGAACTGAGTCATTGGAGTAAAATACTCACTCAATGTCAATATAATAATATTATCCCACATTGGTTAAAAATGATTTTGATAGTAAACGTCTTTCTATATAAGATTTACACAATTATTAACAATATAAGAGATTAATAGTAAATGATTAATATCAAAATATCATATTAACTATTATTAATTATTATTTTTATCTAATGACTAGAAAATGAAAAGTTGGGTAAGGTGACAAAAGTATAATGCTCCTTACCAACTTTATATATATATATATATATATATATATATATATAGATAGATAGATAGATAGATAGATAGATTTTGTAAATACAATTGACTGCATCAGCCTTTATTCCTTAAAAATCTTAATAAATTGTAGACTTTTACTATTAACTACTCCTTCCGTTCCGGATAAAGAGCCCCCATTGGAAAGTCAATCTTTAAAAAAATGACATTTTTAATAGTTTATTAGTAATAAAATGATACTTTTATAACTTAATTTTTGAAAATAACCTCTTTAAGTGAAATATCTCAAAAATAAATAATTAACTCTTTGCCCAAAACGGCGGAGGGAGTAATTAAAAAGAATGATACCACTATGAAATTTATTGAAATTTCTCCCTCGAGTTTGCTCGGAACAAGTCCATAAAAAATTTATTTTTCAAAAAACCCCTAAGGGGTTTCTTCCAAAATAGCCATGTCAAAGCACACACATTCAAAAATGACCACACTTACTCAAAATTATCTTTTATGACCATGTTTCATCAGTAAACCCCAAAATACCCTTACTAACTTGAGTAATCGTATTTTGAGTCGGTTAACTGACTAACTAATCCACTCGGTGAGTCAGTTAATCGACCCACTAATAGATCAGTTAATCGACCCATTGGTGAGTCAGCAGGAGCACACCTACTGTTTCATTAACATCAGCAGGAGCACAACTCTCACATGCACCTGGATTAACTGCTCATCACATGCACTAACTCATACTCAATGCCTATTCATTGAAAGATAAAGAGATGAGAGAGACTAACGAGAGCGACATCGATTCAGGGAGACGATGGCGATGGCATTAGACGATCGATGGCGATGGCCGATGACGATGGCGGAGGGAGACGATGACGATGGCGACGGCGGAGGGAGATGATGGCGATGGCAAAGGGACACGATAGAACTGAAAGGGTATCTAGGTTAGGAAGGGTCTTTTGGGAAATATATATCATTTTTTAGTCAATGGCCACGAAAGATAAATGAATGGGTTTTCTGGCCATACTTGATAATACCCTCAAACCCCTAATGTGACAAAAGAAAACTTTTGATAAATTAATCAAAGTGTTTGCAAATTGGTGCCACGACCGCCTCCCAGATAGTCAATTCCAAAAATAGTACTCCTCCCTTCCTTTTCAAATCATTTTACTATTTAGCCAAAACACACAAATGTGCCACCCAACTTTACCCCTTTTTGCAATTCGGCTACCGAAACTTTGAATCATCTATTTTGGCCACCCTACTTTAGTTATGATGCAAACAAACCTATTTTCTAACGGATGTTAGACTAGGACGTTAAGTTTAAGTCAAAATTTCTATTTTAGCCCTGCTATAAATAATAGAACTTTGACTATTCATCTTCATCTTCTCCCAAATATGTTCCTCTTTATCAAGAAAATAATCACATAACCCAGAAAAATAAATTCAAATTTTTTTGGGGAAGATTCAAATCAAAATCTTCTTTTTGTATTGCCATATATGTAGATGGTTCCCAAATCTCATAATCAATTTTTTTTTTCTTGCATCTATTTGGCTTTATCTAAGGGAGTTTGTCACAAGATTTTACGCCAAATGAATATTCAGAGATTGAAGGGTTCCATTGTAACTATATTGGGTTTTCTCTGTTTTCTTCTCACTGTTTCCCTCTTGGGCTTCTCATAATCAAAAAGCCGGGTTGGATGGAGAATGCGATGTCGTGTGTGGCAATTTCTTATGCCATTTGACGACAACAGTTTCGGCGGTGTATACTCGATTGAAGCCATTTGCCACGCACCAAAGCTCGAAGAGGTGTATGTCGAGATCTATAGTGTTAAAGCCCAGATCTACATGTGGAGGCCATTCAAGGTATTGAGAGGGGTGACACCTTGCCTGGGTTGAGTCTCGTTGGGCGAGTCTCGTCGCCGCTATTGCAGACCCACCGGCATAACTGAAGATCCGAGTGAAAATAACTTCCACAAAGGATCGTCACACAAATTTTGATGGCTGCGACCGCCAGATCTGTATGCCTTTCGTACATTAGACCAGTTCACGTGGTATACCCAATTGATGAATCAGCCAGGGAGCGCGCAATTCTTCGATGGCATGACTGAAGCTAAATCCGCAAGAGAGCAAGTAGCCATATATGAGTCTTATAAAAGTAAAGCCATTAGCACTTCTGTTAGAGCCTTGTAAGCTAATCATGTCTTTCTAAATCTTCAAGCAATTGATCGATGGTAGGAAGACGTGATCCACTCAAAAAAGAAATTCAAAAAGCTGCTTGTCGTACGCGCACAACCCTTCCATTGCTATGATCCCAATATCTCTACCTCAAAGATGATGCGGATGAGCAAATCTCCGCCTTTGGTCAACAAATCTCCATCCATTGTTGCATCTCTGTTTCAGATCTGACGAGGGTTGCAGATCAGACGAAGATTTGGTTAAGTCGGTGAGGTTGAAAAATGACAAGCAAGGGCATTTTATCTGTTAGGGGAGTGCTATGAGAAGAAGTAGATGAGGGAGGAAAGTTTTCTTCGCTGGGATAGATGACAAACGAATCTCTCATAGGATGCATCATTGATGAATCTTTGTTGAACTGGGAAACATTGATGAACTATGTTTTAACATTGCTTTTTCCTATTTTACCCCTAAACTTAACGTCCTTGTTTAACGGGCGTTGGAAAATAGGTTCGCTTGCAAGAGAATGAAAATATGGTGGCTAAAATAGATGATTCAAAGTTTCGGTGGCCGAATTGTAAAAATGGGTAAAGTTGGGTGACCCATTTGTGTGTTTTGCCTACTATTTATGATAAAATAATTAATTGTATTAAAAAATATTAGTATATTGTATGATTTTTTTTTGATGTTCTTGAACTTGTGACAATACTTAAAGTAAGTAGGAGAAAAAAAAGGTAAAAATGTTTTCTATTTTTTTTGAAATAATATAATTATTTCAAATAAAAAAGAAAAGAAGTATAATTATTTAAATTCGGAAGGAGTAGTAGTAATAAAAATAATAAGTAAGTCTCTTGTAAGACCGTTTCGTAAAACGAAATCACACTTCCTTATGATTTAGCTTAATCCACCAGTACATAGATAAAAAAATTTATCTTATAAAAAAAAATCCATAAGGCGAATTACATAAGTTTTTACTGAAAGTAATAATGTCACAAAAACTTCCTACTTGCTCTAGACATGTGTGTGTGTGTGTGTTGAGAGAGAGAGAGAGAGAAGCTACCTGGTAGGTTAATGGTGGGGGTAATAAGCTGGAAAAGTAAAGGGCAAATAGCACTTTTCCTCTTTAAAACTGCAAAATTAGCACTGCTAACAGTTAAAGGCGAAAAAAAAAAGAAAAAGAAAAAGAAAGTGAATGTAATCCAGCCAAGTGACTTAAACCTGAGCGATCTACGTACACCATACCACTTACACGCGCGCACACACACACACTGAAGTCGGAGAGAGACGGAGACAGAGAGATCTGAGCTGGGTTACTCCTGAAAAGAAGACGATGATGATCCATACATAAACACATCCACCCACCCAAAAGATCGTCTCTCTCCATCCAAAAACCTCAATCAACAAGAACAATCCCGAACCCACAATCAGCTCTCAACCCATTGGATCCGGGTTCTACTTCCTCAGGTTCATTTTGTTGTTTTTGATGCGTAATTATTCGTTTTAAAGTGAGCTATGTGGATCTGTAGTGTTTAATTTCAAACCCACTTCTTTAATTTGTTTCTATACTTTTTTCAATGTCTTCCCAGATTTGAGCTGTAGCAGCAGAACAATTTCGTAGAATTTATCCCAATTTAGGCATGAAAAAAGTGGGTTATCTTGGAATGCTGATTAAAGTTTCTGTTAGTAATTGTAAATTGATAAGCTGATTGTTGACACTGGTGTGGTAAAAAGCTGAAGACCCAATGATTTTCTTGATTTTTCTTGATTGTGGAACCCTAGAATTTGTGTCAAGGGGATAGTAGAGGTCGGGTTTGGGTCTATTCGCCCACTGTATGAGTTTGAAGCTTTGCATTTTAAAAGGGAAATGGAAGCATTTCTAGCTTAGTTGAAAGACAAGAAACAAAAAAAATTGATGGAAGATTGGTCTAAATATGCCCACAGTCCTGCTCATTTGGCGGTTGTACGGCGTGACTATGCTGCACTCAAGAAAATTATTGCAACCCTTCCTAAGCTTGCTAAAGCGGGTGATGTTATTACGGAGGATGAATCCCTGGCTGCTGAGCTAGAAGCTGATGCTGTATCTGTGGTAATTGATCGTCGTGATGTTCCTGGCCGGGAGACCCCTCTACATCTTGCAGTTCGCCTCCAGGATGCAACCTCGGCAGAGATATTAATGGCAGCGGGTGCTGATTGGAGTCTTCAGAATGAGCATGGGTGGAGTGCTCTTCAAGAGGCAGTCTGCAACAGAGAAGAAAATATAGCTATGATTATTGCTCGGCACTACCAGCCCCTTGCTTGGGCCAAATGGTGTCGTCGGCTTCCTCGTATTGTTGCCTCGGCATCCCGGATTCGTGATTTCTACATGGAGATAACTTTCCATTTTGAGAGTTCAGTCATTCCATTTATTGGTCGGATCGCTCCTTCAGACACTTACCGGATTTGGAAGCGTGGTTCTAATCTCCGCGCTGACATGACCCTTGCTGGGTTTGATGGGTTCCGGATTCAGCGGTCTGATCAAACGTTCCTCTTTCTTGGAGATGGATATTTGTCTGATGACTCTAATATATCTCTGCCGCCTGGCTCTTTAATTGTGCTTTCTCATAAGGAAAAAGAAATCACAAACGCTTTAGAGGGAGCTGGTGCACAACCATCAGAGGCTGAAGTTGCCCATGAAGTAGCCTTGATGTCTCAAACTAACATGTATAGGCCTGGAATTGATGTTACCCAGGCAGAGCTTGTTCCCCATCTAAATTGGCGGCGGCAGGAAAGGACAGAGATGGTCGGATCCTGGAAGGGCAAAGTCTATGATATGCTTCATGTAATGGTGAGCGTAAAATCAAGGCGAGTTCCTGGTGCTATGACCGATGAGGAGCTCTTTTCTGTGAATGATGACGAAAGGATAGCAAATGGAGGCGAACATGATGACTATGATGATGTATTGACAGCTGAAGAAAAATTGCAATTAGATTCTGCACTCCGTATGGGGAACTCAGATGCCCTTTGTGAGGACGGGGACCATGAGAGTCAACCCTGCCATGAAAATGGTGATGTGGTTGGTTCATTGGAAGGTACCGAATCCAATGGTCTTACCAAAGATAAGAAAGGTTGGTTTGGTTGGAACAAGAAAGGATCAAAAAATGGAGGTGATGATCCTGAGGATTCAAAGATTTTGAAGAAGTTCTCAAAGTTGACCCCAGAAGGTACCAACCAAAAACCGAATGATAGTCACAGATCATCATCTGACATTCTCAAGGACGATATGGTGGATTCTAAAAAGAGCAAAGATAAAAACAGCAAGAAGAAAAAGAAGAAAGGGGCTCCAACTGAGCCTAAGCATGAGAGCGAGTACAAAAAAGGTCTAAGGCCTGTTCTATGGTTGACACCAGATTTCCCATTGAAAACGGAAGAGCTCTTGCCTTTACTTGACATCTTAGCCAACAAGGTAAAAGCTATTAGGAGACTGAGGGAGCTCTTAACCACCAAACTACCGCAGGGCACATTTCCAGTCAAGGTATGTCGATTATTCTTTTTGACTTCCATTTTCGAGTCTGTTTTCTTAATGACATTACGCATCCCACCTGTTCCTGCATTCTTTATCAAAGCTATTCTAGTTAGTTGCTGAGTTGTGCATACAATACCTGCCTTCAATAGGATGATCAATAAGCTGATACTTCACTGTTTTCCAGTACAGTCTTCAATTTTATTTACAACTAGCCTAGCCATTATTAGTTTTTAACAGATTGCTCCCTGTGAATAAAAAAATCTTATACAAATCTGTCTATAAGTTGTAGATTCATATAAAGCTTTGAAGTTTTGCCTAATGGTCTTATGTACTTATGAATCTGTTGGGCATATAATCGCCAATACTGTTAAGTTCTGTCTGAAATCTACTACAAGTACATGGATGCAAAAGAGAGCTTATAACTGCAAAATGTAAATTCATGTTCTTTGCATCATGAGTTGTTACTTGCGCCTGCTTTTTTCGTTCATAGAAAAGATGTAGTTAATTGAAGGATTTTGATTGCCTCTAGCTCTAAGACAATACTGTTAAGTTCTGTCTGAAATCTACTACAAGTACATGGATGCAAAAGAGAGCTTATAACTGCAAAATGTAAATTCATGTTCTTTGCATCATGAGTTGTTACTTGCGCCTGCTTTTTTCGTTCATAGAAAAGATGTAGTTAATTGAAGGATTTTGATTGCCTCTAGCTCTAAGATGGTTGTTAGTATGTGGATTATGGTTTTTTCCCTCTGGCTTGGCCACTCTTGGCAGCATAGAAAATTTTCATTACATTTTACCATGTTAGACGGTAAAATTTGTTATCTACTTGAGGGCATTGACCTTTATTTCTGTTAGTATCTTGCAACCGTAATTTAGCTCCAATACTTACTCAAGAATTTATTTCTGATAAATCAGCCTAAATGTGTTCCATTTTGGGAAGTCTATATTAGGGATAGCTTTGGGCAGGTATTGGGAGCTTTTGTAGCACCTGATGGAAGATAAGAGAGATGCAAAAACCACACACATATATACACAAACACATTACAGAGTTTACTTAGGTGGTTTGGTTCACCGGAAAAATATGTAGGGATGGAATGGTCAGTCGGATTTTATTTCCTTGGGGTTTGGAATGGGAATGAAACTGGTCAATACTCATGTTTGGTTCACACGGAATGGAATGATAATTTCATGTTTGGGGCATGGGAACATTGAAGAGAATGGAATGGAATTACCAACCAATGACCATATAATCCTCATAATCAAACAAAACCCAAATCCAAAATGAATCAAATCATGCAGAAAAGGCAAAGGCACAAATCCTCGCACAAAGAATTCTATATACCTAAGCACTTTGATTTAATGATGATTAAAAAATGATAGATTCAAAGCTTTAATATCATTGATATACTATATTGTTCATGGCAATGCACCCATCTATTTTCCATACAAAACTGCATCCTTCTCGAACAAAAGTATAATCAATTGGTAAGAATCGAAGTAAGCTGCTCAACTAGTCTTGTGAAGATCAAAATTTTCACTTTCTAGATATGCTAACTTTACTTTCTCTCTTGAATTCCAGCAAGAAAAATATATAGAGTAACAAGATCTTGAAAATAGCACAGATCTTGATGCTTCTTGGAACCATATTATCTTCTTCTATATTGTAATTAAATATTACCCTCGATAATCAACCAAAACCCGAAATCCAAAATGAATCTACCACAGTTTTGTATGGCTGAATGTCGGATGAGAAGGGGAAACAGAGAAGAGAGAGAAAGGGAGCAGAAATGGGTAAATAAAGTTGCCGTTGATTGGAGAACTCCAAAACCCTTACCTCTGAAGTGGAGAAGACGATGAACCAAGGGCGATGGTGAGA
Organism: Codonopsis lanceolata; assembly: GCA_013146195.2. NCBI lineage: Eukaryota > Viridiplantae > Streptophyta > Magnoliopsida > Asterales > Campanulaceae > Codonopsis > Codonopsis lanceolata. Next base: position 41,225,241 of record CM028383.1, read on the forward strand.
GGATGAAGGGCAGCAGTGGTGGAGGATGAACTAAAGAAGGTGGCGGCGGCAGTGAAGAAAAGGAGATGATAAGGTTACAGAAAGAAGGTATCGGCGTGAAAAATGAGACTGATTAGGGTTTGGGGCACACTAAATGGAAAGGGTACTTTTTTTTTTGATAAGTAATAACAGTATTTATAAAGCAGAGCGCCAAAACAGGTGACGCGGCATTGTACACAGGGAGTATACAAGACAAAATAATTACTAAGTAATAGTCCTGTTCGTATCCATAAAAGAGTTCTCTATATTAGAGTCAACTACCGAACACCACAAACGAAGAGTCTGATACACCTCCTTTTTAATTCCAGCAACACCAGACTCCAAATTCTTGAAAACCCACCAAAAATTATGTTTTCTACGTTTATATAAAGACCACCCTTGAAGGAACTGAATGACCGATCTAGGCATCACCCATGAGACACCTAATAGGAGGAAAAACCAGCTCCATATCTCCCTTGTCACTGGCAGTGCAATAGCAGATGGTTAACAGTCTCCTCATCTTGTTTACACAAGAAGCACCTTTTTTTTTTTTGATAGGTAAGGTATGAGAAATATTAACAGGTGTCAAATGAGGTGACACGTCCTTGTACACCGGAGGTATACAAGATCGAAACTATACTAAACAAAAAGGGTTCTTTTGATTCCTTCGATATCAGATTCGATATTCTCAAAACTCAAAAGCCCTCCCGTTCCTCTCTTTCCAGATGGTCCACCAAATAGCTGTAGGAGCTAGTCCCAAAAGACATTCCTCCTCCTTTTGAATAACGACCATCCACGTAGCAAATCAATAGCAGTCCTGGGCATAGCCCAAGAAACACCAGCATAGAGGAAAAGCAAACACTCCCTCACAATAGGGCAGTGCAAGAGTAGGTGATTCACATCCTCCTCATTCTTGCACATGTAGCACTGATTGACATTTATCATGCCACGAGATGTCAAATTCTCCCCTGTCAGAATAACTCCCCTAGCTGCGTCCCACACAAAGAAAGCCACCCTACTAGGGATTTTAGCTTTCCATATAACCTTCCATGGGAACGAGACAGTATCAATTAGCTTTGAATAAAATGATTTAACAGAGAACATTCCGTTTTTAGATCCCTCCAAGATGACTTTATCTTCTCTCGAGCCTTTGCCTCTTACAACTGTGGAGAAAATCCATGAACTACACAGCATCATCAACAATCTGTCCCCCCATGATTTTCTACCAACGAACACACCGGTTCCTCCCTATTAACCGTGATACTATATAATCTGGGAAACAAACGCTGTGAAGTGGTATCCCCACACCAAAAATCCTTCCAGAACCTGACTTGAGTTCCAAGGCCTATCTCAAACTTAATGAGACTGTCGAAAGCAGTCCAAGCTCCCATAATACCTTTCCAGGCAAGAGCCGTGGGAGGGCAGAATTGACTTAGGAGGGAACCACAGGTGGTCTCCTGCTCCATATTTACTCACCACTAACCTCCTCCACAGCGACTCTTTATCAACTAAGTACTTCCATAACCACTTACCCAACAGCGCCTTATTAAAAAATTTGAGATTTTTGACTCCTCAGCCCCCATCCTCCTTGTTGGAGCAGACCGAGTCCCACCCAACTAAATGGAATTTCCTCTTCTCTTTATCCCCTTCCCAAAGAAAATCTCTTTCCAACTTCTCGATTCTCTTAATCACCGAGGCAGGGCCACGATCAAGGATAAGAAATAAGTGGGGAGATTAGAAAGAGTGCTCTTCATCAAGGTAAGCCTCCCCCCCTTTGACAAGTATTGCCTTCCCCTCCCCCGCCAATCTCCTCTCAAACTTTTCCACAACTGAATTCCACACATTGATATTTTTAAAAGACGAGCCAAGGGGCAGACCCAGATAAGTCGTGGGAAGACTAGAAGATCTGCAGCCAAATGTTTTGAAGTGTGAGATTATTCTTGTAGGTAGAGTTGATAACGTGGAGAATCTAGCTTCGTTCTTTGGCTGCAAGAAGCACCTATTAACATAGATCTTTCCAAGGACTCTTTAAGTTATCGCCCGTCAAGATAGCTTCCTTCGAGGAGGGTATTTTGGTATAAATAAACTCCCACACAATGATTTTGGAGGGATTTCGAAATCCGACCCTCACATGGTATTTCTAGATTCCTCTATATATGATTCGGTCATTCCCACAGAATGAGATTCCGGCCCAAAAGTACAACCAAACATACCTAAACGGGAATTGGCCATTCCATTTCAGCCAATTCCATGAACCAATAGCCACCTTGGCCAAGTCAAATTCCAACTAGTTGCATAAATATGTATGCGATAATAGCATCAAGAACCAGCTCCATGCTAATATAAGCATGAAATGTTAGAAGACCATAGTGCTTAGAATCTTTAGATTCCACGCGCATGCGGCATAACATTCCATTTCTCATGTTAGTAATTATGCTAATTTTGAAGTTTCAAAATGACCAATTCAAAAAACGAATAAAATTCATAATAAAAATAAATAAAAATTATTACTTGTTAACATTTACCGCAAACTTTTGTCCTTCAACTCTGCCTTGTTTTTTAGTTAGGCTCTATTGGTTTTTTCCTTGTTTGTTGTATGCCCTAGTGTTGTGGTTCCATCACATTAATACAGTTCGTTTCTTTATTTCAAATTTGGTGCTTTGTACAAATAGATACAAACGAGTAGAATCCTAATTCACTGGACTTAACAAAGCCAATCCGTTGCTAATGCACCCTAGTCATGCAGAATAGCATTGAACTTTTTTTTTTACTGTTTATGTTGCTTTGGCCATAGTCAAAATAGCATTCACAATCAAACTGGCTTATGTGAATTTAAGAGCAAGAGCTTGAGCCTCATTTTTGTTCATCTTTTTTCAGCCCAAACAACCAGTCCAAAGTTTGGGTTTAGCTTCAACAATTAAAGAGAAAAAGAAGTTACAATCAGGAGTCAGTAAATTGACATGACATTAGGTGATGCACATTGAACTACTTAAGCTCTTGGCATAACTCCTTATCCTGAAGCTAGTAACTTAATTTATCGGAGTTAGAATAAGTTTATGTCTTGAAACACTAGCATAGGTTAATATGCAACTTGCACTTATTAATTGAAGTAATACATGCATTTACAACTGTGAATATATATGCTGAACTGGCTTTTAGTTATTAGTTCTAGTTCTAGTTACTAGTAGTAGCGCTAGCCTGGATCCAACTTCTAGTTACTAGTTTTGATCTCTGATAGCTTGTAAATACTCTGCTACCCTGAAGCTATATTCTCAGCTGGCTTTTCGGCTCCTGAATTTTTCCCTCAGTTACTCACCTTCTAATCAGGTGTTTGACTTGGATTAGTTGATCCGATCTGGTTTCGTGTGCTGTTGATTATCCATCTCTGATCTCCCAGATCAATTCTAGGAATCTAGCAGGTACGGTCCATTCCAGTAGGTATCTGGCATAGAACTGGATGCTTTGACTGTTGATTTGGATTGGTATATCCTTTTCATCCTGCACCGTTTTATCCTACTGGTCTTCTTACCAAGACATTGGTTAGAGTGATTTGTTTTGTGATTATTATTATTATTATTATTATTTTTTGAAAGATGAATGACGTCTAGTCCATACGAATTTTCAGCTAGATGACACCATTACAATGTTGGGAAGCTAATATATCCATCTTCACTAACTGCAGAACCTGTAACCTACTTGCTATCATGGGCTGCTCTAGGGTCTGCTTCAAACATCCTTTATGTGCTTCAAGAATGCCTTACAGAATTATGGATAGTTGTTATGTTCCACCATAAAACTAATATACTTTGCATAATCCTCTATTTTCTTGCAATTAGCCACCTAAGTAATTGGGACAAAGGCTGGGTTGGGTTGTATTGGTAGTTTTAATTGATTTTGAAGTCACTGTGTTTGTTACTAATTAATTCTCCTTTATTCTTCAACATATATGTGCTTTTAGTTAATGGTGTTTCATGTTGACTTTTAACTGTTTTGACTCATGAAAGTTGTTGGTTTCCAATACTGCAGATTGCCATCCCAATCGTCCCAACCATTAGGGTCCTCGTAACTTTTACAAAGTTTGAGGAGCTTCAGTCAGTGGAGGAGTTCTCAACTCCTCTCTCCAGCCCTGCACATTTCCAAGATTCCAAGTCTAAAGAATCAGAGGGGTCCACATCATGGATTTCGTGGATGAGAGGTAGTCGAGGTGGTCAATCAAGCGATGGTGAAAGCCGCAGCTTCAAGGATGAGATTGACCCATTCCTCATACCATCAGACTACACCTGGGTTGATGCAAATGAGAAAAAACGACGAATGAAAGCCAAGAAAGCAAAGAACAGGAAACACAAAAAACAAACAGCAGCTAGAAATACAGATGGCGGACGTCAATCGAAATGAGGATTTGGAATAATTGTGACACGGAAAACTCATAGCTGGGCTTGTGCTCTTGCTACAAGATCATCTGCAAGATGGTTGCTCATTACCTGACCGACCTTCTTTCTCGAGTGTGGTGATAGTTTGTTGGATAAATTTGCTAGCGGATTGCTTCTTTGGTTGAGTAAGAAGATCATATCTTCTTCCACTGTTGTATTGTTATGTAATGTGATATAGTGGGGAGCGAAATTTCCTCGTTCCAGGGTAGCTTGTTTCATTGTTAGTGTTTCTGGAACAGATGGTATCAATATTTATGATTATTTCATTTTCTATTTAGGATTCTTTCTCAATTTCAGACTTGGGGTATGACAGGTACTAGCTCCATTTGTGCCCACTTTAATGGCCAAAGGCCAAGTGACTACACCAATTAGATTGAGAAAAGGGTTACAATGTGTACTTTGATTAAGATACAGTGTACTTCAGGCGTGTGTTCATCTATGTAGAGATTGCAGATAGATTGAACTTTTCCTGGACTCTCAAAGTTGGGGAACCAATGGGCCATCTTGATAGAGATAAATGGACATCAGTTTGGATGTCGCAGCTTCTCGAGAATATGAACCAGAACAAACTTATGCCATGGATCTTCGAGGCAGCGAAGATTGGCAGGAGCATCTTCAATGACAACATAGTAACTACCAAAAGGATGAATAGGTGAAATTATCAGCGCAAGCAGAAAAAAACATAGTAAGAACTTGCAAAAACTTGGTAAAACCCCAACATTATAGAACAACAAAGGTAAACATATTTACATGCTAACCTCTAATTATCTGCAGTCTTCACAAATATACAGAGATACAAAAACAAGACACTCGTATAAAGATGGTGATCGGGAGTCATTGTATTTACATACACTACATCACTAACTATTAACACAAGCCGATCCATGATGACAAAGAAGTACCTGGCTATTGTTTTCCAATCAATCTATTGGGTAACTAGTAAATACCCAGAGGGAAGCTTTACTCGCTCTACCAGAACCGATCTTTGTTCACACTTAAATACCCGGCCATTACTTTTCCTCCCGTGTTCCTCATTCCATCTATGAGATAACACCATGTAGAACCCAATGCTCCAATGAAAAAGTCAGCTTCAACCGCCATCAAGAAATTAGTGAGAGGATAATTGGTGCTGGTTTCTCTGCCTAGACTGGCTTCATAAGTGGCCATCGACATGTTTCCTACTTGGCGTGTCACATTCGAGTAGTAGAATTTCCAGTGTGGGTATGATCTCGTTTTATCAATGACATCCTGCAACGTGAGATATTCTTTTTAATTCTTGAATATGTATACTGCATTCATTATCATATTTTTTGTTGAATATGCAGGATTGGGAAATGAGTAGCTTATGAAACCTGCATCTCAGTGGAGAGCCAGATGCTGTTAAGATGAGGAAACCGCTGTCTGATACGATTAGCAAGACGCATGTATTCTTCGAACTGAATGACCTTCATTTCACATGCCTTGTCTCCCATTCTGACGTGAACGCTTAGCAGTGGCCTTGGGAGCCAGGGTTTGTGATTTGACCACACAAATTCTTCAACACCTGATTCAGGCTTCTGTGTGAAATCCTGCAAGGAGAACTTCTTAGAACAAAATGGGCTTCATCTCATCTAAAACCATGTCACATGATATGACAAGTCGAGCATTATAAGACTAGAAATTGAGCCTGAATAGGAAATTATACATAAAATATGGACTAAAGAACTGATGGCCATACCTCTAAATATTCCATCTCCAGAGTTGAAACAACCATTTTGCTGCTTCCCATCCAAATGCTGCATGACGTGCAAGATTAAGCAAGCCGCAGGTATACGCAGTTTGAAACCTCATTAGGTAGCGTACTGCCTGACAGTGAAGTAAGCATCAAAATTTTGTATTAAAGAAACCTACACCAAACAATCAACTAAAAGTTGCAATTATTTTATTATTACCAAAGAATGTACACCAAAAAAATAATGAATACATTAACAATTATTGCATTGTGAATTAAGAAACCTAAATCAAACTTCATCGATCCTTGTAACCTCCATATGATAAATATTCACCTAAGATAAATAATGTTGTGCTCCCAAGAACCAGCCAAACAATGGTGAGAACTGTCCGATCTGTTACAGCCCTAAACCCAAAAAGAGAGCAATGCATTGAAAAGTACCTTGCTCTTAAATCAAACTGAATGGCTAAAGGGGTACCTGAGCTCGCCACCACCTTTGGTTCATTTTCCGGTGATGACTTATCAGAGTTCCATTTACTTCCGTTGTTGGCTGCAAATAACTCCAAGGATCGCCCCATATCCTATAGCACATTTTTGACATCAATGTCATGAAAAATAAAAATAAATGATAAGTTCAATGCCCTCTGCCCAGATTATTAAAGAGCTAACTCAAAAATATGTGAAAGCTTGCCTAGGTATCGTTCCAGACCAAATTTGTTTCGATGTATAGTTGTCTTTTCCTGTTATGGTTCCTTTTTCCCATGCTTCTTTATCTTTCATGAGGTCAAATGCATGGGACCTACATTCTTGGGAAGTCTCTGGGAAGAAGTAGCAAGACCAACGAGAGCGTGACGTCCCTAGAAACACATGATAGATGTTAAAACGTTTATGGCATGAATCCACAATTTCTCCATTAAGTATTAAGTTATATACCTCTACAGCCATCATGGTCAGCTCTATTATAGTAGTTTGTGACAAGTACCCTTTTTTCATTAATTGCAATAGCAAGAAGCCCACACATCCCAGCAATCTGTGCTCCAATTCCAAATCCTGGAATTCTTTCCCAGTCAGCAAGGAGAAATCTTACACTAGGATCACTACAATTTACAGGATGCTGGTGGGACCATATGTCACGTTGAACTTTCCTAGTCAAGGGATAATTTTCTTCATCTGATCCTGTGATCTGCAAAAGCAAGCAAACATTTTGAATGTGGACTAATGAAAATAAAATATTTATACCCAGAAGATTGGAATCCGACAGAAACATACCCAGGGAGGATAGGCACCTTCAGAAATGGCTTGATACCTCAACTGTTCATCTGCTACTGGTAAGGGGTAATTATTTAGCAGACCCTTCCAAATTGTCCACCTAGGGAATTTTTCATTTCCAATACGCTTATCGAGACGCTGATTTATTTGCGCACTCAATTTGCAGTTCTCTATATGAGGGGCTCTTGGTACATTGGTTCTTTCCTTTTCTTTGCGTTTTGAGGACATGACTTCACCATCGACTGAATTATTTAGTGAGGTACTCCAAGTGGAGTATAATGAAGTCACTCTTTTGTCAACGACAAAGCTGATAGTACTGCTCTGCGCAAACACCATTCTTTCCACAATTTTAGGTCCAACATTGGAGTCTCCACCAGTAAATGCATCTGGAGGAGGGATCAAATTTAACTTGAGATGAGTGTGAAAGATTTGGTCTATCAAACAATGAGATTAAGCAAGTAGCCAGAACGGGTTTCAAATTTTTGTGACTAATGTCAATCACTTTTAGAGGATGCTCATGGTTATGGGAAATTTGTAATATCTACTTACAATTAACATCCTTTAGTCTTAGGAGAATTTAAAAGCTTTAGCCAAAACATTTATCAGCATAAATTTTCCAACCTGGATGAATTGAAAAGGTATCAACTGAATTGGCATCAATTCTTAATCTAAAACTTTTAGGTAGAGCAGACATTATGTTCGAACTCTGTTTTACAGTGTGAAGAGGACAAAACTTTATCTAGCTTGGCTCTAGAATAAGTTCAACCTAGATGCAAATGAGAGAAATCAAAGCAAAATCGAAGTGCCCATATTTCGTTCAGGGAGTTAATATTTTCATCCAGGAAATGGGCGAAACATAACCGAGCAATTGGGTTTTTTCAAGTCAAAGAAATTAGTGGAGGACAATTGGCATCTGTTTTATTTTGCGCAGAAGCTGCGTTCACTTCTTGAGGAGTTCTTGAAGGGAAAAGGGACGGAGTTGATTTTTACCATGGGTCTTTGAATCTTCTGGATTTCTATGCACATCTAAGTTCTACTTGGTTTATCTTCTATGTAATCATGAAATGGCCTTCATCAAAGCTTTCAAGAAAACACTTTAATGATTAAGGACCCTTTTTAATTCGTAAATAACAAACCTAAAATACTCCATCCACCCTAAAAGAAAAAAGTACAGGAACAAATAGGTTTGACAGCCATGCTTCATGAGGAAGACAGTGATTGAAGAAAGCAAGTGGAAGCACATTGTTTTCTCATTCATAGGCCAACTTTGTGTGTGATTCAATGTAATACTAAATAATGAAGTTTAGACTTCAAGTTACAACAACTTTAGGTTGCTTCAAAGACACTTTATAAAACTTACCCCAAATACTTTGACTCAAATCTGAGAGCATTAAGGAATAAGCATTGAAAACCTAACTCTACTGTAAATTTAATATTTTTCTACAAATTTCAACAAAACTTCCTCCAAACACTTCTGAAAGTGACATGAATAAATAGGAACATAAGGTTAGCAAGTAATCTTTACATTGACTTACCCAATTCAAGAGACTTCCAGTATATTAAATCCTCACAAGGTAAGCAATCATTTCAAAAGATGGGAAAAAAATAATCCATCGAATAAAGGACACATTTTATCTTATCCTAATTAAGAACAGAAGAAAAGAAGAAACAAAAGAAGAAGAAGCAGGTACTCTGTTTAGTGGATTACCCGAAAGCAATAAATATCCAATAATATCAGAAATTAAGTATAATTAGATATGGAAGAAAATTATTTCTCGTGAAATTTGTTTTTTCAAATTTTCGAAAACAAAGAATAGGGTTACAAATTACAATGGAAAAGAAAATTGTTGTGAATTCAGGAAATTAGAAGTACAATTGTTTCTTCAAATTAAACAAAAATCTCTCTTCGATGCACTTATTAACAGTTGCACAATCCTAAAAAGTTTCTCCTTTTGATTTCAGAAAACAGAGAAATAATTAAACTGGTAATTTTTTTTCATTGGTTAACCCAAAAAAATCTAAATACAAGAACAATCAGTCTTGGTAATCTTCAGTCATCACTCCATTAAAACAGATACAAAAATCTTAGAACTTCAACCAAGACTATGATATGAAATACAGTTACACAAACTAAAATAGCCCACCACCAAAATAAACAACTAGAAAGATTACAGAAGAGAAACACAAAAAAAACCAAGAAAAAGAAACTGTAAATCATCACTTACTTATAAATTTGGAGTTGGAATGGAGTGAGGAGGACATTCCAGTGGAGAAGGTAGAGAATGAAATGCCACCAAATTCAAAAGTACCAAAGGAGGTAAGAGCAGCCATGAACAGAGAGGACAGACAAATTCCACACAAAAAACCCACTACACATATCTTGCATGAAAATGAGTTTCCCATTTGAACGGCCTTCTGTGAAACAGCTCTCTCCAGAGACTTTTGATTTGATGAACCCTCCATTTCTGAGTAAATTTGATGAACCCCTCCCTCCTCAAATTTGTAGTCCTCTTATAGTCATCTTCTTGATTCCCATCAAAGTCACCTTTGGTTTCTCTTTCTCCCAACCAACAGATAGTAATTATAAGTCACATGCAGCTTTGTTCAACTTTTCCTCTCCTTTTTCTTGATCATTCATCAATTTCACATGTTTCCTTCTTTCAACTACTGCATCATAAACAAGAGATTCACACAAAATCAATTTTTCTCAACCAAAACACACACACACACACACAGAGCCAATAAATAATTACATTTAATGGAAATTTGCTAAGAGGAGATTTTATTCCATATTTATAACAAAAAACCCATTAAAGATGGTCACTTAATTTCCACTACAGCTATTTTAAATTTCAAAAGATTCACCACTCCATTAAAATTTTCAAGAAATCAATACACAATAGAAAAGTATGAAAATTACAGGTGAGAGGTGGATGGAAAGAGGAAAAATGGAACAAGTAACTGAAGAATAGCAATCAAAAAAAAAAAAAAAAAAGGCTACCCACTAGAAGTCACCCAAAAAGTGGAAAAGTAATTTATCAAAAAAATTGTCATTATCAGTAAAAACAAAGAAAAAGAAGAAAAGAAAATCAAATCTTTTAAGAAAGAGAGAGCACTGGGAAACTGACCCTTCAAATCCAAATTTAAGTCTTTCAAGAAAATCATATCATCATCCCCACAACATTTATCCACAAGAAATCCTTCCCCTGACTGTATCACACACACACACACTTACACACAGTCAGTGTTGTTGGAAATATGAAGAACAATTCACAATTGCCACTGTTGTTGCGAGGATAGTGAAGAGTAGTGATGGAAGTGGAGGGAGATTGATCCTCTGTTGCAGGTGCAGGTGTTGGGAGTGGAATATATTCTTGTTCTTGTACTCTGTTGAAGTGGGTCCCACCTGGGCTACTACTCCTTTCATCATCAAAAGGTCCACCTCTCTTTTTTCCAAATCTACATGGGGGATGGGTTTTGTTTACATGTATTATAGTAGTACTCAAACCAAAATAAACAAATAAATAAATAAATGGATAAACTAAAAGATTTCAAACTTTTGAACAGAGAAATGTGAGGAAGTTCGTTGAAGGGATTTTCTTAATCCAACCTTTCGGTATACATAATCTACTAACACACACTTAAAATTGGTGACACGTGGAAATAACTATAAATTACTCAAGTTTAAGAGACATCCTCTTATATTCGGCATATCGTTTAAGAAAAAAAAAATTGATTATATTATAAATATTAATATAATGTGTGATTTCTTTTAATATCATTCAATATGCGGTCATAATTAAAGTATATAAAAATATTAAGTGTAAAATAATAAACGTGTTTTCCTAAAAAAGAAAGTTTTGAAATGAAACAATTATTTTGAAATAAATGAAAAAGAAAATAGGGACAATTATTTAAAACGAAGAGAGTATTTTAATTATGAAACAAGGGTGCTAAAATCTACCACTCGAAAAAAAAACTTTTATCTTTTGCACCCGAACATTCCACCACCAAAAATCACTTTTTCATTGATTTTTTTAATTGCTTGAATATCTGCAAAAATAAAAATAAGGGCAAATTTCAAGTGGGTATAATTTTAGAAACATGTTTTCAAATAGGACTATCAATTTTTTGGACATTTCATGTAACTACAAATTGGTTGCCAAATGACAAAAATGCAATTAATGAAAACAAAAGCGCTGTTTTTCCATATTTCATTAAGTCAAAAAATTCCAAAAATCCTGATGCCAAATCCAGGCATCAGGGCTGTTTTTCCAGATTTCATTAAGCCAAAAAATTCAAAAAATCATGATGCCAAATCCAGGCATTTTTTTCAATTTCATTAAGCCAAAAATTCAAAAATCGATGCCAAATCCGGGCATCGAAAGATTTCATTAAGCCAAAAATTCAAAAATCATGCCAAATCGGGGGCCATATTTCATTAAGCCAAAAATTCAAAAATCACGATGCCAAATCCAGGCATCGATTTTTTCCATATTTCATTAAGCCAAAAATTCAAAAATCGATGCCAAATCCAGGCATCATTTTTTCCATATTTCATTAAGCCAAAAATTCAAAAAATCCCAAATCCGTTTTTCGATTTCATTAAGCCAAAAATTCAAAAATCGATGCCAAATCCGGGCATCGTTTTTCGATTTCATTAAGCCAAAAATTCAAAAATCGATGCCAAATCCGCATCATATTTCATTAAGCCAAAAATTCAAAAATCGATGCCAAATCCGGGCATCGGTTTTTCCATATTTCATTAAGCCAAAAATTCCAAAAATCGATGCCAAATCCGCATCGTGGTTTTTCCATTTCATTAAGCCAAAAATTCAAAAATCATGATGCCAAATCCAGGCATCGATTTTCATTTCATTAAGCCAAAAATTCAAAAAATCGATGCCAAATCCGGGCATCATTTTTCATTTCATTAAGCCAAAAATTCAAAAAATCGATGCCAAATCCGGGCATCGGTTTTATTTCATTAAGCCAAAAATTCAAAAATCCCGATGCCAAATCCAGGCATCGATTTCATTAAGCCAAAAATTCAAAAATCTCGATGCCAAATCCGGCATCGATTTCATTAAGCCAAAAATTCAAAAAATCGATGCCAAATCCGGGCATTTCGATGCCAAATCCATTTCATTAAGCCAAAAATTAAAAAATCGATGCCAAATCCGGCATCGGTATTTCATTAAGCCAAAAATTCAAAAATCCCCATTCGATTTTTTCTTAAGCAAAAAAATTCCAAAAATTATGATACCAAATCCAGATATCATGACTGTTTTTCCAGTTTATTTAGGACCCCAATTAATTTGCATATTTACAACTGAAAGATTATTCTCCTTGATCATTACAATTGATACAATCCTAATATATACAAAAGAGTTGCTTAACTGAAGGCAACATTCAAGGCTAATAATTAGGAAACATAATAATCTACACAATATTCTAGATTGCCTGTCAAATTAGGAAACATAATAATCTACATAATATTCTAGATTGTCTATCAAATATGTACCATATTTAACACACCCCCACTGAGGTTTACGACACCGAGACCTTTGTGAAAATCTTCAAATAATACCTAGCGGAAGAACCTTTGGGACAAAGTGAATATCCATTTCAATATGTTTTGTACCATTTCAATATGTTTTGTACGCCGATGTTGAACTGATTTCTGATAAATAAATATCACTGACATTGTCGCAATAAACAAGAGTAGCCTTTTTAATTGAACAATGCAACTCTAATAGAAGGTTCGAAGCCAACATGATTCAGAGACAACATTTGCCACCCCTCGATACTCGGCCTCGGCACTGGAACGGGACAATGTGGGTTGTTGTTTAGAAGACCAAGATACCAAATTGTCACCCAAAAAGACACAATAACCAGACGTAGAACGCCGCGTATCAGGGCACCCACCCCAATCTGCATCAGTATAAGAGACAAGAGTAGAGACAGAAGACGGATATAAATGAAGCCCGTGATCCAATGTACCCCGAACATACCGAATAACCCTTTTGAGAGCGGACATATGATCAAGCTGTCGAGCATGCATATGGAGGCAAACTTGTGAATCGCATAGGAGATATCGAGCCATGTGAAAGTGAGATATTGTAGAGCCCCTGCAAGACTCCGATAGAGGGTGGGATCATCAAAGGGAGCGCCAGATGTAGCACTGACCTTTGGCTTGGTGTCAACCGGAGTAGGAGATGGTTTACAGGAAGACATCCCCGCACGCTCAATTATCTCCTCGGCATACTTACGCTGAGAAAGAAACATACCATCCTTATGGCGGGTCACAACAATTCCCAGAAAATAATTCAGAGGACCAAGATCTTTCATAGCAAACTCAGAACTAAGAAGATCCATTATAGAACACCGTAGAGCATCGAAGAAGCGAAGGATAATATCATCAACATACAATAAAATGTAAGCCATATCAGACCCTTTGCTGTAAATGAATAACGAGTTGTCACACCGGCTGTTGGTGAACCCAATAGACAAAACATAATCAGCAAAACGCTTATACCAAGCTCGGGGTGCCTGCTTAAGTCCATATAAGGACTTACGCAAAAGACAAACATAATCAGGATGAGTACGATCCCTGTATCCCAGTGGTTGATGCATATATACTGTTTCCCGAAGCTCCCCATGAAGGAAGGCATTTTTGACATCTAATTGATGGATTGGCCATGCCTTGGAGAGAGAAAGACTAAGAACAGTGCGAATCGTTGCCGGCTTGACCACCGGACTAAATGTTTCGCCACAATCGATACCAACCTGTTGTGTTTTTCCATCACCTACAAGACGGGCTTTATGCCGCTCAAAAGTACCATCAGACTTGAATTTATGAGCAAAAATCCACATTGACCGAATAACATTCACACCAGGTGGACGGGGCACCAACTCCCACGTCTTATTTTGAATTAGAGCATTATATTCATCATCCATGGCCATTTTCCAATTGGGATCACGAAGGGCGACTATTGGGGTACGAGGTAAAGGAGACCTCGCAACCTCGGTCAACATAGAATATTTTTTATTGGGTTTGAAAATTCCATGTTGACTACGGGTCACCATTGTGGGCTGCTGAAGAGGAATAGGAGGAGGAGGTGGGTCAAGAGGACTAAATTGTGTTTGGGCTGGAGGAGAAGTAGGTGAGACAGTTGGTGGGCCATCAGGAGAGGAAAGCCTGGAGGATGGTTGGGAGACCGGGTAGGAGTGGGAACCGGGCGTGTGGTGAAACCCCGGAGCGAGAATGGTGGAGATGATGAATGATATAGGGAGAGGGCCCGTAATCAAAAAATCATATGAGTGAGTTTGAGGGGAGTGAAGCTGAGCAAAAGGGAAGGTAGTCTCATCGAAACTAACATGACGACAAATAATGATTTTATTAGAAGTTAAATCAAAGCATTTGTAGCCACGATGGTTAGTAGGAAAACCTAAAAACACACATGGAGTAGACCTAGGTTGCAATTTGTTAATTGTTGTAGATGGGAAAAGAGAATAACATAAGCAACCAAAAACCTGTAAATGAGAATAAGAGGGAACCCGTTTGTAAAGAATTTCTAAAGGGGATGTGTTGCCCAACAATTTACTTGGAAGAACATTAAGAAGATAAGTTGCCATTCGCAATGGATGATGCCAAAACAAAGGAGGAAGAGAGGAATGAGCAAGAAGAGTGCGACTGCTATTATTGATAGAACGAATTTTTCGTTCAGCTTTTCCATTTTGAGAGGAAGTGTGGGGACAAGAGAGACGGAAGGACATGCCATTAGTTTTACAAAAATCCCAAAATGGACCATTATCAAATTCCTTCCCATTATCACATTGCAAGGTTTTGATATTACGTTCAAATTGGGTGGCGATGTGGGCTTTAAAAGCTAAGAAAGTGGCATACATATCCGATTTCCGAGCTAATGGAAAAGTCCACAAATATTTAGAATAATCATCCAACAATAAAACATAATATCGATGTCCCGAAGAACTCAAAACAGGAGAGGACCATAGGTCACAATGAATAATATCAAAAGGCATAGTAGTACTAGAATTAGAGGCAACAAATGGCAATTTGATATGTTTTCCAAGAACACAAGAACCACAAACACTAGAACGAGAAAGTCTATTACAATTAATGCTTTTGGTTTGCTTAAGAGCATCTAAGATAAGAGCCCCCGGATGACCCAAACGATCATGCCAAAGCTTAGCAGAGATGGCTGCAAAGGTAGAAGGAGCTTGATTGTTGAGAGAAGATGTAATAGGGTAGAGGTCGCCCCGATTATCACACCTCATTATTGGCATCCTCGTCCGAAAATCCTTCACGGAAAAACTAAAGGGATCAAACTCGACAGTCACATAATTATCAACAGTAAACTTACGGACTGAAATGAGATTTTTAATGAGTTTCGGAGCATGAAGGACATTGTTTAGGGAGAGGGGAGGACTCGGGGAAGGTAAATTAGTGTGACCATAGCCAAGAATCGGAATAGAATGACCATTAAAATAATACCATTATTATGATGATTGCTCAAATTAAAATAAGGAAGAGGGCGTCATATGAGGCGTACCACGGTGTCCATGTACCATGACCAGGTCGGGTTGGTTGAGAGACATAGTGTGCATAGCAGCTTGGATATCTGTTGGAGCAAAACTGTTGGACTGCCCAAATGAAGATGCCGCATAGGCCTGTTGTTGCTGGATTGGTCTTGGGCTCAATACACACTGGGTTGGGTAATTGAGGTCCGGCCCACCTTGTGTGGGAAAAGGACAAGGAGGAATAGCCCGGCCGGATTCATCCATCCCATGGGGAATAAGCCGCCGAAGCTGGGAAGAAGCATTCGACCCCACTGCCCGCCACCGCATGCGCCTCGTCTTGCTGCCACTACCAGAACCACGACCAGCACCTCCATTCTTACGACCACCATTCTTCCGACCACCTAAATTATGTCCACCAAAATTCTTGCCCCGTGATGCACCCGAATTTGGTGATTGAACAGGAGGTTCATCTGATGACGCAACGAGCATCACTGATTCGGTTGCTGCCTCCTTAGCCTTGCCGGCTTCCTCTAGGGTAAGCATGGAGAGAGCCTTATAAAAGGGGGGGAAGAGGATTGCTCTGTCTGATCAAAGTGCCCATTCCACGGTACGGCTGCGTAAGACCACCAACCAATTGCAACACCATTCGACTGTCTGATACAGTGATACTGGTGCCCCAACATTCTTCAATTGATCAGCAAGAGACTTGAGACGCTGACAATACGCAGAAACATTAGGGAAATCTGCCATAGAAGTGTTGGAGAAGTCTTGTTCAAGAGCGACGGCACGGGAATGTTCATTATCTTGGAATATATCACGCAATCTATTCCAAGCTTGTATTGCCGTAGCATCGGGCTCGATAATGATGTGCAACAAATCATTAGAAATAGTAGAATAGATCCACGAGAGAACCGTGGCATCTAAAGTCGACCATAGTTCCTTCTCTTGCTCAGAAGAAGGCTCCTTCGCCGTGGCCGAAGGAATGATATGGTCAAGGACCTTGTGAGATCGTGCGTGAATTTTGAACAATTCCGCCCACGTAGAATATTGAACATTCTCCATCTCAAGAGTGATGGAAATATGATTCTTGATATTGGAGACGGCAAGAGCCGGATGGAAAGAAGATGATTTGGAATCCCCCATTAAGAATGACAGAGATAAGGAAGAAGAAGAGAACGGCGAAAAAGGGAAGAAAAGAACGGCTAGGGTGCTGTGGAAGTCAGAGAATTTCTTACCCTAGTTGCTCTGATACCATGAAAGATTATTCTCCTTGATCATTACAATTGATACAATCCTAATATATACAAAAGAGTTGCTTAACTGAAGGCAACATTCAAGGCTAATAATTAGGAAACATAATAATCTACATAATATTCTAGATTGCCTATCAAATTAGGAAACATAATAATCTACATAATATTCTAGATTGTCTATCAAATATGTACCATATTTAACAACAACTTATTGGAAGAAAAAAAAGTTTCTGAAACTAGAAATCTCAGAGAATGGAGAAAACATTTATAAACTAAATTCCAATATAACAAACAAAACCCAGATCAGATTTACAAAGATTGGATTTGAAATGAATAAAACATCTCAGATTGGGAAGATTAAGCAGCGTCTACCCATTGAACCACTCCGTCTTCACCTCTTGAGAAAGGTATTTTCCTCTGGTCTGGGCTAAGTGATTTGACTCAAGTTGGCAGACTGGCAGACTCAAGTTGTTTAAGTACTGGAACATAGGACGAGTTCAGGAATTTTTAATCCTCAATTGCCTTAACTTCCACGCGAGCTCCATTATAATCCTTCATCTTGAACATAACTTGCATTGCTCCAAGATTCATCTTATCAGACACAACATGGAAAACATGTTTCCAGGGTTCTTTTGTATTCTTAACTGCCGAATTGACCACAACTGAGGCAACAATCACATTATCCGAAAATATAACATAGTGATACAACTTAGGATCTTCAATTTTAGGCGGAATTGGCTTTCCTTCATCAGAGTACTTTTCTGGATCTGCAATTCGCTCCTCCAATGTTTAACAATGTCAACTCAATACATGATAATTTCCAGTTCAGAAACACGATAAAAGAACAATATGCATACAAATGAGTGGCACTACGGGGAGAGGGAAGACATAAAAAATATATGAATGTTGACTTACAATCATAGAAAGAAGTCTGCATTACCAAATTTGATATGATAGCCGTACTAGATGTCCCAGAACCAGCCTGAAAAGCTTTGGATTTTCATCCATATAAAGCATACCGAACAAAACCTCCATGATCAGCATTTTTCTTCCCAAGAAAAACTCACCAACAAGCTGTATTGAAAATACCAAGCTACTCAGAGCTCGGCTCAACTAAATATTCGTTTGAAATCAGCTCAAGAACTAAACAATCCAAGATTAAACACTTATCCATTCTCGTTGATATCATCAAACCAAGCAAGCACTCGTTTACAACCCTAAACATGATATCTACTTTGCAAAAAATCGGTTTACACAGAAATGTAAAAAAGGGGATGAGAACTCACTAAAGTATCGTCCAGAGTGGCCACTAGTATGAATTTCCGTTGGGCGAGAATTTGGCGAAAGAGACCGCCGGAACCTTATCGTCTATAAGCGTCCTCAAGCAGGCCTTAGTGGCGGCATCCCAGATCTCACATGACCCATCGTGGCTCCCAGAGACAATGAGTGAGCCATCGCGATTGAAATTCACGGCGGTAACCGGCATCGAGTGAGCCTGGATAACGTGTACTGACTTCTCGGTCTTAACATCCCAAACCCTAACAGTCGCATCCAACGATCCGGAAACAATGAGGTTAGACTGAGGGCTAAAATTGACGCAGAAGACGAAGTTGGTGTGACCGCGGAGGGTTTTGAAGCACTCGACGGAGGGCGTCCCGTGCGGAGGTACGATCGTCGGAGGCGGAGCAGATGTAGTGAGAGTCGGAGGAACATGCGAGGTCGGAGACGCCGTCGGAGTGACCGATTAGGTGAGAGATTACGGTTAGGGTTTCGGTGGACCATACGATTAGGGATTTGTTGAGGGAGGGTTATAAGATGATAGGTTACGACGGTTAAGACAGATTCTGTAATATGCGGTTACCGCTCATCAAATACGACAAAGGGACAGACACGTAATTTCGCTCTAAAATTATACCTAAAAGATATGTGTAAAAAATAGGTGGATTAATTTGAAAACATGTTTTAAAAAATGTATCGGCTTGTATTTTTTTCTAAAAATAAAAACAAAAAAACTCAAGCCCAAAACCAAGCAGGTGATGTTCATTTATTAAGTTAGATTAGGGCACCGATATTGGGATTCCGTGTTAGGGTCCCGTCGGGTTGCTACCAGTGGCGGATCCAAAAATAAATCTCAGCGGTATCATTAATGTTAATTATTACTTAAAAATAAAATTAAAATTAAAACAATATCGTTTCGTAGTGTATAAATTAAAAAAAAAGCTTCAGCGGGGCACTTGCCCCCCAAATCTAAGGCATAGATCCGCCACTGGTTGCTACAAGAACTTATTGGATGTGATGATGTATTTTTTACACCAAAGATAGGATTGAGAATGAATAATTAGTGAGTAGGTCTTCTGTAAGACGGCCTTACGGATCATAATTCGTAAAACGAACTTATCCATGTTAAATGAGCCAAGATTTAAAAATCTCAATACAACCCCTCGACTTTTAAAAATTATAGCATCACCCCTCACATATATAAATGAAGAGTGTCACTTTTTAGTATTAGAGATATCATTTTCAACATAAAATGTCATTTTTCAGTATAAAATGTGTCATTTTGTGTTTTTAATAAAAATTATCACTTTTTTTAATAAATTTTTTACCTTTTAGTCTTAAATGTGTTAACTTTGGTCTTAAATTTGTCTTTCTTGCTTTGAAAATTAGTGCTACTTTATATTATAAATGAAAACCATCACTTTTTGGCTTGAAACAGTGAAAGTGTCACTTAATAGCATTGAAAGTGTCACGTTTTAGTACTAAATATATCACTCCCTAAAAATGTCATTTTTCCTTATAAATAAAAACCATCACAGTTAGTTTTAAAGTGTTATTTTTTAGCATTAAATGTATGATTTTTTAGCATTAAGAGTGTCACTTTTGGCCCTAAAACCGTTACTTTGTATTTTCATGAAAACTATCTTTTTTTTCCACATAAAAATAGTCACTTTTGACCTAAAAATGTGTCACTTTTGTATTTAAAATGAGTCACTTAACATTTCATTAAAGTCCGTTAGCGTCCGTCAAACATCCCAAGGAAAATGAGGCTAAAAGAACTGACAGAAGATGAAATTGCAAGACTTGGTAAGAAGAAAAAAATTATTAACAAATATTGAAAAATACAAGGGCATCGGAGCAAAATGAGAAACATCTCATTAAGGTGCTGTCAGCCTTAGTGAGCTGACACGTGTCTTGCCCTCCTTGTGCAATCCACGTGCCTGTGTTGGCGGATTAGGGTCGATCTGCGGGTTTTAGTCACACTAGTTATTTAACTCGTGCTCCGCACGGGTACAATATGAGAGATATATATATATATATATATATATATATATATATATATATATATATATATATATATATATATATATATATATATATATATATATATATAGTATTAATAATATAACTTTTAAACATTATAATTAGATTGTTAATCTCTTCCATGGTTATAATTTTTTTTTCTATTGTTACTAATATTAAACAATTTTTTTTACCTAAATACTTTTAAAATTAATATAAGTTTCTAATTAACGTGAGATACATATTTTGTATTAATAATAATAGTAATTTTTTTTTATCTAAAGACTTTTAAATTAATTAACATTTAACTTGATAATAATATTAGAAGTTATTTTGTTAAAAACTTTTAAAATCATAATTTATTTTAAAACAATGTGAGATACTTATTTTATATTTTTATTGGTAATGAAAGTTTAAGTCTTTTATCTAAAGACTTTAAAACCAACACCACATTCTAAACAATGTGAATACATATTTTCTATTGGTAATAACAAAAGGTGTCTTTATCTAATGACTTTTATAACCAATACTCATCTATTAACTATAACTAAAACAGAAGCCGTTGCTGACACGTGGCGGCTTTCTGTGAAAATGGAAAAGCTTTAAATGAAACAGGTACTGACACATGACATGAATTTTTTTTTTTTTTTGCCAAATATTGCTTAATTTAAAAACTAAAATTTATCCAATTTATTTTGACTCGACTAATAAGTCGAAAGATAAAGAAAATGGAGAATTTTGATTGTTAAGATTTGGATAAGGAAGATACTCACCATCTATCAAGTATTAAGATAAGTTCATTTTTTTTATATAAAAAATACCTTATCTTTAAAGATTATTATTAACAATAGAGTAAATCTCATTTTAAGATAGTTACAAATCAAATCCATGCTTTTGAAAACCTTTATGCTTACGGTTCTGTATTGATTCACGCTGTCATTATGTTGATATGATTTGTAAATAGATATTGTACAAAACACAGATGAACATTTGTACTTCTAAAAGCTCAAGGATTTTATACTTTCATACTAACTTTTCTAAACATATCTTGATAATGATTTTTGCTTGTAAACGTTCTTTGACTGAATCTGGTAAAAGTTGTAGTGCCTTTCTAGAATCCCCCTCTTGTGGCCACTCATTTACTGTTTTACTGTAGTGTTCCGTGTCCTCCAAATCATAGTTGTGTTGTGATGTGGAACTGTCTTGATTCATATTTCTCTAATTTATTATCACCATATTGCATTGCTTTCTCAAAGTACGTGTTAAAGATTTATTCATTCATGCTTTGCGTTCACTGGTTATATCAGCAGCACAAAGGGAATCCAAACTTCGTTTTTACAGGATACGATATGAAACTAGCCATCTGTCGAATCATGAATGAACGTCCAGGGTCGAGCTGTTGGTGCAAATGCAACTAAGCATGTCAGGGAGAAGATTGAGACATTAACAAAGTGGATGAATATACCTCGAGCTTTTAGATCATCCGGAAAAAGGGCTATCTGAACAGCTTGTCATTATGATGGCTACCATTTTGTGCATTGTCAACATATTCCAAATTAGGGGTTTGTACAACAATTAAATGATTAAATTGATTAAAACTATTAAAGTCTGATAAATTTTAAAACTGGTGCCTCCTTTAAAACAATGTGTATGATACTAAATATATCTATATAAATTCATTTTTTTTTCTGCCAAAAATTAAAGTCTAATAGATTTTAAAACCGGTATCTCCTTTATACAAGATAATATATATATATATATATATATATATATATATATATATATATATATATATATATATATATATATATATATATATATATTACCATTTTTTTTTTTGTCAAAATTGATTAATATCAGATAGATTTTATCACATTTGATTTTAACATGTTTCAAGTAATTAGTACTCCAAATTTTCATGGTAAAAGTTTTTTTATTTTCGGGTAGATTTTATCACATTTGATTTAGACATGTTTCAATTAATTAAAATTCATCAATTCTCATGGTAATTTTTTTTATTTACCATTTTTTTTCTTAAAAAATCGGTTTGTACCGGATAGATTTTATCACATTTGATTCAGATAAGTTTAATTTGATTAGGACTCCTCAATTCTCATGTTAAAAGTTTTTTAATTTTTATTATTTTACCAATACTCAATTAATTTAAAATGGATTTTATTAAATTTGATTAAACGTATTCCACCAATACCACAAACAACTACTACGAAATAGCTTGCAAATTCTATCTACAAAATTCACATGAATTTTTGGTTTGATTGTTCGGTGTGATCTCACGTTATTTATTTATTAATTAATTATGTGGACATCTTGCTGTTATTGGTTCATTCAAATAGCTTACAAATTTTATTTACCAAATTAAGTTTCAGAAACAACACTAAATCAACCTTGCATCGCACGGGTAATAACCTAGTTTCTAAATAATATGAGATACATTTCTTTGTAACTAATATGAGATACATTATCTAAAAACTTTTAAATCAATATCACTTTTATAACCAATGCGAAATACTTCTCTTCTATTGCTAATAATTGTAAACTTTTAAAATCAACATCACTCTCTAACCAATGTATAATACATATCCTCATTTGGTAATAATAGTAGAAGTTTTTTATTTTAAAAAATTTATAACCAACATCTATTCCTAAATAATGTGGGAGACATCTCTTCTATTATATTGATGATAAAAATAAAAGTCTTTTATCTAAAGACTTTTAAAACTAACATCATTTTTTTACCAAATGTAGAATATCTCTTATATTAGTAATAATAGTAAAAGTCTTTTATCTAAAATTAAAATCAACATCACTTTCTAACCAATGTGAGATATACATATTCTATTGATAATAATGGTATAAATCTTATATTTAAAGACTTTAAAAACAAACATTACCCTCTACCAAATGTATGATACATCTATTCTATTGGTAATAATAGTATTTTTAAAACCAACATTAATTTATAAGCAATGTGTGATAATTTTATATTGATAATAATAGTAGAATACTTTGTAACCAATGTGAAATACTTGCATCTATTTTATTTGTAACAAAAAAGTCTTTAACCTAAAGACTTTTTAAACCAACATTTATTTTTAAACAATGTGAGATACATATCTTTTGTTGGTAATAAAGGTAAAAGTATTTACTATAAGACTTTTTAAAATAACATATTTTTCTAAACAATGTAAGATACACATTTTTTCATATTCTAACAATGTGAGATGCTTCTTTTCTATTTCTATCGGTAATAAAAGTTTAAGACTTTTATGTAAAGACTTTTAAAACAAACATCTTTTTCTAACCATGTGCTATACATCTTTTCTATTGGTAATAATAGTATTTTTAAAACCAACATTAATTTCTAATAAATGTGAGATACATTCTTCTATAGTAATAATAATAGTCTTTTATATAAAAACTTTTGAAATCAACATATCTTTCTAAACAATATGAGATACATCTCTTTTATTGGTTATAAGATAAAAATAATAATAGTAGTAGTATTTTATCTAAATAGTTTTGAAACCAACATCTATTTGTAAACAATGTGTGATACATCTCTTGTATTGATAATAACATAAAAATTCGTTTATTTATGAATATTATAACTAATATATGTTTCTAAATAATGTGGATCTCTTTGTAAGTTGTAACCAATGCAATGTACATTATCTAAACACATTTTAAACCAATATCACTTTCCTAACTAATGTGAACTACATATTTTTTCTATTGGTATTAATTCTTTTATAAAAAGACTTTTAATACCTACATCACTCTCTAACCAATGTGTAATACATCTCATCATTTGGTAATAGTAATAGAAGTTTTTTACCTAAAAAAATATCTAAAACCAATATCTCTTTCTATATAATGGGGTATATCTCTTCTATTCTCTTTTATTAATGATAAAAGTAGAAGTCTTTTTATTTAAAGACTTTTAAAATCAACATCACTTTTTAGCCAATGTAAGATTTATCTATTTTATTGGTAATAATAGTATTTTAAAACCAACATCAATTTATAATAAATGTATGATATATATATTCTATTGCTAATAATAGTAAGTCTTTTATATAATATAAAATAATTAAAAATCAACATCATTTTTTAATCAATGTGAGATATACATCTTCTATTGGTAATAATAGTAGAAGTCTTTACTAATGTGTGATACATCTTTTCTATTGATAATAATAGTAGAATATTTTGTAACCATGTGAGATACATCTCTTGTAAAAGTGAAAGTCTTTAGTCTAAAGAATTTAAATCTAAACAATACATCTCTTTTATTGGTAATAATATAAAATAATTTAAACTCAACATCATTTTCTAACCAATGTGACATATATATATATATATATATATATATATATATATATATATATATATATATATATAAAGTTGGTAACGAGCACTATGGTTGTGCATTATGGTTGTGCCACCTCATCACTTTTAGATAAATCTTCATTCTAAAGCATCCATGTGGAAGCTTTAATTTTTTTTGGTTTTCTAGTGACTTTGAAAATCAACATCACTTTCCAACCAATGTATGATGCATTTCTTCTATTGATACTTAATAATAGTATTTTTAAAACCAACATCAATTTCTAACCAATGTGAGATATATCTCTTCTATTGTTGAAAAATTAGTGTTTTTAGTAAAAGAAATTGTGCAACTTGAGACACGAATTTCTTTACGTATCATTTGTTTGTTGGCGAAGGTAATTGCGCAAATGTGTTCCACTCGGTGAGAACATCAAAATGATATATTTATTTTTCCAAATCGAGTTTTGGATAATAAGATATCAATATTTAAAGTGTAATACTCCCTCCGTCCCTAAATAATCGTCCTGGTTGATCTGACGCCAATTGACTTGATTATTGGAATAATTACAAGCCGGTACATTTTTTAAAACATGTTTTCAAATCAATCCAACAATTTTTTAGACATATCTTTTAGGTACATTTTTAGTGTGAAAATACATCACGCACGATTTTGTACAACAATGTTATGTTGTAGCAGTGACCCATCACTTCAAACCTGCAACTTGGTGAGATCATTTGTCAAGCTCTCTACCCTTATTTTACTTCTTCTCACTTATACCAAGAAACCATGGAGAGGCGTGTTTGGAAGGGGCTTCGGCGGTGGAGGCCGGCAGGCGAAGGCAGCCGTCGCGCCGTGTCGCCCGATGGGAAGAAGGAGGTGTGAAATTACCTAGGTAGTCGGTGAGGACACGGCCATTGATCTAGGAGCAAGCCATAGATCTGATGTGGAATTTGCATCTGAATCTTGATCGACGCAGTGGATTTGTCAAGGGCTATGCTTTGATCGAGTACGAGAATTTCGAAGAAGCACAGAAAGCTATATCTCGCAATGGATGGAGGTGAAATGCTCACCCAATGCTTAAATAAATGTCGATTGGGCATTCAGAAAGGTCCTTTCAAAAGGAGGAGTAGGAGATCGAGAAGTCCTAGAAGGAGATTTTAGCATAGTACGAGCAAGTGCAATTTATTTTCTTTTACTTCTTGTCTTCTTCGACAAGAAGCTTTTAGGTAATTTGAATGGTGGTGAACTGTTTGGAATGTGTATGGAGTTATCTTGTTTCGTGGAGAATTCTTTCCATCTTTAAGGGCTCTTTTGTTGTATTCAGCACTCAGCAGCAGTGTATTGGATTTGTAGTTTTCAACTTTTCAGATTGTTCAAAAAAAAAAAAAAAAAAAAGATAATGGCAATGTTGCTTGCTCATTTAAAGCGGATCACCTGATGTCAAATCTTGGCATCAGCAACAATTGTAGGCATCAGCATTTCACCTGATGCCAAGATTTGGCATCAGCATTTTTGACATCAGAAATATTTTTGGCATCAGCAACAATGTAGGCATCATTTCATTTCACGATGCCAAGATTTGGCATCAAGATTTCACGATGCCAAGATTTGACATCGGCATTTTTGGCATCAACAATATTTTGGCATCGAGTTACGATGCGGAATTAATTATGCTGATGCCTGGAATTAATCATCCTGATGCCAAGGCTTGGCATCAGAGTTTTCATTAATGACATTTTTGTCATTTGGCAAGCAATTTGTAGTTATATGAAATGTCCAAAAAATTGATGGTCCTAGATGAAAAGATGTTTTCAAAATTGTACCCACTTGAAATTCCCCCTTGATTATTTATATGAGTTTAATATGTAGTTTCCTTTAAAGCCCATGTATATGTGACCCATAATTAAATTAGAGTGAAAAAGTAAGGGTAAAGTGGTAAAAGTGATGTTCTAAAAAGGTAAGTTTCAAACTGGACAATTATTTTGAGACGGACGAAAAATGAAATGAAGATGATAATTTAGGGACGGAGGGAGTACTTGTTAAAAAAATTAGTGTTTTTAGTGAGAAAAATTGTGTAACTTGAGGCACAAATTTCTTTACGTGCTATTTGTTTATTGACGAAAGTAATTGCGTAAATGTGTTATACTCGGTGAGAGCATCGAAATGATATATTTATTTGTCCAAATCGAGTTTTGGAAGAATAAGATATCAAAAGTTAAAGTATAATACTTATTAAAAAATTAGTGTTTTTAGTGAAAGAAATTGTGCAACTTGAGACACAAATTTCTTTACGTGTCATTTGTTTGTTGATAAAAGTAATTGTGCAGATATGTTCTACTCGACAAGAATATCGAAATTATATATTATTTGTTCAAATTAAGTTGTGGATAAATAAGATATCAAAGCCTAAAGTATGATGTTAAAAATGAGTCATTAGAAGTAATATCTAACCTTAAAGAGTTTTATCCCACATTAATTAGAAGTAATGTTAGTTGTAAATTTTTTTAAATATAAGTCTTCTACTATTGACAATAGAAGAAGTTATATATACTAATACTAATACCCCTTATCATATTGATTATTATTATGTATTATTATTAGCTAATGACTAAAAAACTAAAAGTTTTTAAAACTTCCACATAGATGCTTTAGAATGAAGATTTATCCAAAGATAGTGAGGTGGTTGTTCCAAAGATAATGAGGTGATACAACCATAATGCTCCTCATCAACTTTATATATATATATATATATGTCCAATTTTTATACCATTATTTCTCACATTTTGATTTTTTTTTACTAAATAATCCACAAATTTTATTAATGAGTCATTCGCTTCATCAACTTTCTTTTCATTATTTTTACGGTTCCGTCTTATACATTTGGGATCCATAAGATCGATATACACAACTTTTTGCAATAATTAATTTGGACATTTAGACTTGGAATTGGTATTGTTAAAATCTGAATCTACAATGATGAATTTGGGCAGCAATTGAGTATAATGTACAACTAGTATGTATGTACCTTTTTGAATGATGGGGATATACTGTTGCATAATAATAGTAGGAAATTTAGAGATTGAACCAAGAGAAACATGCATGATTGTCATAAAAAGGTGATCGCTTGACATAGGTGATTACTCCTCTCTCCTTTGTGGGGGCACATATGGCATTTCATTACTAAAATCATTCGAAATATAAATCATATAATACTATCTCTTATACTTTCTTCTCCCTTCCTAAATTATTGTTATTTTTTTATTTTTCGTTCATTCTAAAATAATTTTTTGTTTTAAATTTTTTTTTTAAAATTATATTTATATTATTTTACCTTATTTTTTCATTCTATTTTAATTATGAATCACATACATATAAGCTTTAAAATAAATTATACATTAAACTAATATTAATAATTATATAAAATATGTTTTCTTAAATCGTATGTCAAATCCACTAAAACGATAATTTAAAGACGGATGGAATAACATTTCATTTTGCCAAACTATTTTATTAGAGAATAAAGCAGATATAATGCAAATTTAAGGAAAATGACAGCTAGCAATTCTTTTCAAGCATCTGTTTAGACCAGTTACATCAACTGTTGCATTACACCTGACGTGACCCTCTTTTTTTGTCTTGAAATATGTACGTATTTCTGTTCAAAATATATATATTTGTCTACGAAAAGTATATATATATATATATATATATATATATATATATATATATATATTATTATTATTATTATTATTATTATTATTATTATTATTATTATTATTATTATTATTCGAAAGCACTAATCCAAACAAATTGTTGAAATAAATGACTATGTGCCATTTGATAATTAACAAATGTAGTCATTCAAATAAGGCAAGGCTAATGAGATCCTAATAAATACTCTCTACATTTCTATTAAAATATTTACAAAATTATCATCGTACCAATTTATTAATTATAATTATAACTAAAATAAGAATTGCTGTTGTCATTTAATAGCTTTTTGTTAAATGCTTAATTTTTTTAAAGATATTTTATACTTCCATATATCACTTTCTATGAATTAAAAAAAAATTCAATTGATTAAGTTTTACGAGCAAATTTATTTGCGGATAGATTTTATCATATTTAATTTAGACGTGTTTTTATTCATTAAAATTTATCAATTCTCATGGTGAAAGTTTTTTTTTATTTACCATTTTTTGTTTATAAAAGCAGTTTGTACATGATATATTTTATCTCATTTGATTTAGACAAGTTTAATTTGATTATGATTCCTTAATTCTCATGGTAGAGTTTTTTAATTTTTATTATTTTACCAAAACTCGGTCAATTTAAAATAGATTTTATTCAATTTGATTAAATGTGTTCCACCACAGCCCCAATTTGATATACACCAGTTTAATCGCCATTATTTAAACGATTGAAAATAGACAAATTACCACGATAAGTCGCGATAAATACCAACAACGAAAAAATTGTTAATATATTCAAATTAATATTTATTGTTATATTTATGATTAAATAAGATAGATAATATGAAAACACGATAATGAGACACAAATATGATACGATAACACGAATTGTCACCCCTAAACACTATAAACAACCACTACCAAATAACTTACAAATTCTATCTACAAAATTCACATGAATTTTCAGTTTGATGATTCAATATACTCTCATGTGTTTTTTTTTATTATTAATTATGAGAATATCTTATTATTGTTGATTCATTAAAATAAATTACAAATTTTATTTACAAAATTAAGTTTTGAAAACAACACTAGTCAACGTGCAACGCACACGGTTAATAGACTAGTTTATCTAATAAACCTCCCCCAATTTCTTTTTCTACCTTTCTTTTTTCGGTTCCTTTCCTCCAGGCGCCATTTTTTCCGGCAGCATTCTTCTTTCTTCTCTCTCCTTCATCCATCCTTTCCTTTCCTTCCCTCATCTCTCCTCTCCCTCACGACTCAACCTCTCCATTTCTCTTCTCTCTAGCAGTGTTCGGCCACGACTTGATGAACACGCATGGGTGTGTTCGGCCATGGCTTGATGAACAACTTTCAGTGTGTTCGACTGAGGGTGGCCGCACACAATCCATTGAGTTCTGCACCAGAGCCGAACACTTCGTGTGATTGGAACGGCTGGTAGAGGAAGCTAAGGAGGAAGGAGAAGGTAGAGGGTTTACCAGGGTCCATCTCTACTTGGGTCGAGGATTTTGGTTTGGTAAGGAGGAAGGTGAAAAACCATGGCTGGGGAGAGGGAAGGTGAGGAGGCAGGAGAAACCATGGTGCAGAGAGAGGTTGCCGCCACTAGGTAATTAAGGGAGGGAGGGAGAGAAAAAAAACAGAGCGAGAGGGAGGTAGAGTAAAAGGGTATAAGAGCATGGAGATTTTTACCCAAATTCTTAGCAATTTGGGTAAGAATTTCCAACTATTGCGAGCCCAATTCTTAGCAATTTTTTTAACAGGACACCTTAACGTAACACCTAATAAAACCTTAAACGCAACACCATTTAAAGAATAAAATGACCTAACTACCCCTACAATTAACACTCATCTTTTAATTCCCTAAACCAACACCCACCCCCCACACTCTCACCCCTCCCCCTCTCTCTCTCTCTGCTCCCAGACCCACAACCCGTCTCTCTCTTACTCGTCTCCCTCTCTCTCTGCTCTCCCCCAGATTCGAACAACGAAGACAGAGAAGCTCGCCCCCAGATTCGAACAAGGAAGACATAGAAGCTCTCCCAGTTGAACAAGGCCGCCGTCTCCCCAACGCAAATCACTCACTTCATCTCTCTCTTGCGGCAAATCCTCCCTCTCATATGCAAGGCGGCAACCTCTCTTCTCTCTCGAAATCGAGCAGCAGATCCTCCCTCCCCAATACGCCGGCGGATCCCTCCCCGCAATAAAGGCAAGGATTTTGGCAAAGGTTCAAGGTTAAGCTTTTGTAGCGGATGTCTTATAAAACATCCGAGAGAGACAGATGCACAATGAGAGAGCGAGGCGCACGACCCTTTTT
Organism: Codonopsis lanceolata; assembly: GCA_013146195.2. Taxonomy (NCBI): domain Eukaryota; kingdom Viridiplantae; phylum Streptophyta; class Magnoliopsida; order Asterales; family Campanulaceae; genus Codonopsis; species Codonopsis lanceolata. The sequence continues at coordinate 41,256,144 of CM028383.1, forward strand.
AAGCGTGTGCGTCTCATGCTCTTCTTTGATGATACGGTAGTAAGACTCATGTGAGAATGAAAATCAACGACAAGATAAATTCTTAAATAATAAAATTCTTAAAATGTGTAATGACAGTAAAATTCAATAAAAAAATGAAGTTATGACTTATGAGTTTGGACTATTGGAGATGCTCTGCCAAATATATGTGGGTGTAAAGAGTAATGTGAAAAATTTAATTAAACGAGTATGGTGTAAAGAAAAATAAGAGTGTTTATTGGGGATATGGTTAGCCCCCGGGTTCACATAATTATCAAACTCACTTTTAATGTACTTCTATCTATAGTTGGTGCTTTAATTTCAACGAGCAACGGTCATATTTTTAAAACCCCATTATCCACCCTCCTCCATCTCTCTCTCTCTCTCTCTCGGCATATAAACTAGCCATCCCTCTTTTTGGAGACAAAATCATTTTTTTCTTTTATTTTTATGTATTGAATTCCCCGAGTTGTTGAAAGATGGGTTGCTTTATTGCTTGTTTTGGTTCTTCCCAGCATCGAAAATCAAAGAAACCAACCACTACTTTTCGAAATCAGGTAAACCCAAATCGTCTCATTCCATCCCTGGCTACTTCTATAAAAAATTCTTCCTAATCCCTAACCTGTTTGCGTTTTTGTTTAAAAGAATTTGTTTAGGAGACCTGTGAAATTTGAACCAGCTCAACACACCAAGCCCGCTGAAGCTGCAAAATTCCAAGATTCTATCAAACCCTTTTGGGATTCAAAGATATCAACTACTGATTTAATAACTAAATCTCTAGATCAGGTACAGTAACCAGAATCATATTTCATTCATGTTTGGTGTCTAGTTCTATCAAAACTTTTCCCGATCAGTGATCACTAACCCATTTGCCTATTTGTCTCAAAGAATTTATTTAAGAGACCTGAGATTGACAACACCAAGCCCACAGAGGCATCTAAAATCCAAGATTCTATCAAACCCATTCCAGAATCAAGGTAATTTTATCATTTTTTCCTACTTTGATTTTTTGCTCTAGACATTAGTTCATATGGGTCTTTCTTTCATTCTTGATTTTCTTGTTCTTTTCCTTTTTTCTTTAATTTTTTTTTCTAGAGAAATCGATGAAGCACAGTTGAATGGCAGTACCGAAAAGAAAGTTATATTTGATCTGAATGTTGAAACCAATAAGAAGGGTGAAACCCAAGAAGATGGGAACTGTGCAGTGGAAAGTGAGGAGAATGGGAGGGAGAAAGGATCCACTGGAAATGAAGAAGTTGAAATTGAGAAGGAAAAAGAGAAGGAGAAGGGAGCGAAAGAAGAAAATCGAAATCAAAGCCAAACCTTTTCGGATTCTAGTAATTCAAGCATGATATCTTATCCTCCAATGCATAGATACCATGGTTGCACATCAAGTGATGATGAATATCCAGATATGGGCTTCTGTAATATTGATTCCAAGAGTGATGTTAATTTATTGATTCAAGAAGAGTCTTCGGAGTCTTTATTTAGTTTATCCATCGAGTCAAGGAAGCAAGTGAACAGAGCTGAGGTTGATGATAAAGAGGTCACTAGTCCACTAAAAACCTGCGGTTCCTCGGAGAAGGAGATGAATTCTATTGATTCAAATAAGCAAATTAGCAGAGCTGATGTTGATGTTAAGGAGGTAAATAGTCCACTGAAATCATCGATTCGCCTGAAAGGGAGATGAAATCGATTTGGTTGGATCCAAATCCAAGGGACCGAAGCCCACATGTTCGTTCAGTGTTGAATCCGGTTGAAAATATAAGTCAGTGGACGGTGGTTAAAGCAAGAACAACCTCTCCTCTGAGTTATGAAGAAAAGGAAAATGCCAATTTAGAGCAAGAGCTCAATATACCCATAAGTGAAGAGCCTAGTTTCAAGCGATCGGGTCACAGCTTCAAAACAAAGAGCAAGTTTTATGAAGCGAGAAGACGATGATGTTGTAGTAGATACAAGCCTTTCAAGCTGGTTGGCCGAATCAGAAAAGACACCAATAAACAAGGACAGTCCAAGTTCAGTTGGGTATTCATCTCTAGAGAGGGTAAATTCATGCATGAGCTTTGAAGATAGACCCATTTTAGGAGCACTAACAGTTGAGGAAGTCAAACAGTTATCTGCATCATCATCTCCAAGAAGATCACCTAGCCGAAACCCCGATGAGATGCCAATTATAGGTACTGTTGGGAGTTACTGGAGTCATACAGGGCAGGCCATGGATTCTTCAAATTCTGGCTCATCTCACAAACGAAGATCAGGCAGATCAAGAAAGCTTAGCGAGGTAATAATAGTTGTTTTTAATTGAGATGTAAATTTCATCATTGTCGCTTGCTGATTATTGGACATTCTCTGTAGGATAAGACAGCAGTAAGACGCCATGCTACGCCATTTGGAACAAGGTTAGAGAGAGCATCGGACAGAGGTACTACTTAAGCTGGACTACTGACTAGTAGTGCTTGGATCATCTTGAATATGCGGTGTTGCCATTTTCTTTTTTCCATAGTTGCGCTTAGATCACAGCGTAAGACTCGCATGAGTGTGTTGGGGGAGGTAGGGAGAGATCAAATGCATGTACATGTACAATTCCTTTTGGGTTGAGCTCCATAGTGAAACCTCAAAATACAAATGACTGAATTGAAGAGACATCCAAAGTTCAAACGCAGTATCTATGTGTTTTTCCCGTGATTCCATAATAATATCTGGAGATGATTTCATTACTATTATGATCCTTTATGATTTCCTGATAGTTCGATACACAAAATTACCCCCCCTCCCCACCCACCCACCCACCCACACAAGGTGTGATACAATAAATATGATAACTTTGACTTTATTTGACAACCACACTTGCAAATTGACTATGACCATCTCTTCCTCTTCCATTACCTGGATTGAATATGTATCTGTTATAGCTTATATCCGAACCCGATCTGAAACCGTATATCGCTGATCTAATCTGATTCGATAACCCGACAGATCAAGTGTATGTCAATATATATCTGAATACTAGTTAACATATCCAATTAAATATCCGATCAGATCCAAAATAGAAATTTATGGATAAAAAACAATGAAAATATGAAAGGGAGGAAGATCAAAAGACAACATTCATACATAATTATGTATACCAAGTATATGTAGAATAATAAATATAATAGATTAGAAGTAGGTAAATTCATATTTGATCCGCTAATAAAAAGATTATCGGATTTGGATTCAGGTTATAGGACTACTATACAAATCTATATCCAAAGTTTCAGATGATTCAGACCAAAATCCGATCCATTGACAGGCTTACCTAGGATTGTTGGAATGGATTTTTTTTTTTGCAGTTCTTTTGCTTATGCCGGCTAGTCAAAGAAAAATAAAGGGTAAATTAAGAATACCCCCCCCTCCCCCAAACTATTGGTTGGGTTTGAATTGCCATCCTAAGCTGTTTAGTTGAAGCAATGTGCCTATTCAGCTATCACGTTTTTATAATCGCATAATCTATTTAGACATTGTTGTTGTAAGTGTTCACAAAAAATACCCATCGGAAACTCACATGATCTGACTATCTTCGGGTATTTTGTTTACTATAATATCATTTTGATGTTTCAATTGTCTATCTAAGATGAAAATCATTCTTCAACATCCACAGTTTGCACTATATTCTGCTTTAAGCCAAAGCAGCAGGCACATGATGAGGTCATAGTTATCCCACTGCTGGCCTTTGCTTTTAATCATTGTTTAAGGTTAGGGAGGGAAGGAAGGGGGGCTTCTAGAGGTGTCTAGTGTTATGATTGAATATATTATGTTGTGGGAATCTCTGGTTCTTTGTTCTGTTCCATGGGTTTGTAAACATTTCGGACAAAGAACCCCTGTTTAAAAGTCAATTTTTTTAAAGAAAATGATATTTTTATGCCTTAATTTTGAAAGTGAACTCTTTAAATGAAACATCTCAAAATGAAATAATTAACTCTTTGTCTGAAACAAAGGGAGTAATTCTTTATTGACTAAAGATAATTCTAGAGAAATCATTGATGGCATATAACTCAGTGTGCAACATTATATTGTAGCCCTACAATTACAAACTAACATTTAATCAGTATGGTAACAGCATAATGTACGACTAAAATACATGGTGAAACCAAATGGTTGATGGCATAGAACTTTTCTAATCCTGAAATGATTTCTCGACACAGCACTTATGACATTATTCCTGTTTCACCCTGCAACATCTTATTTCATAAGTCCCATCTTACGGCACCTCGGGAGATGATGGCCTCCAATGGGTTAAGGAACTTAGTCCAGACCAGAGTAACAACCGACTCCAATTTCAGTTTTATCAAAATCATTCTGTCCTGCAAGAAATACACTGCGACTCATAGCATCTCCCTGTCAAGTTTGACTTTGAGTAGGGGTCATCATTCAGGAATCAGGATACAAACCATCGCCATCAAGATTTCCTACACATCATGGAAGAGCCTCCTGATCTGCTCCACAGTTGCGGGCACCAATGTAACTGGACAGCGCTTGTACTATGGCCACATGAAACAAGGAATTAGAATCATCTTACATTGTATACATGACAAGGAAAATTGAAAAGAAATGACGTGAGCAAAGAACAGACCAGGGGAACATTTACAGCACAACATATATGAGTCCTCAAGAACTAAAAAGAGAAATACACAGTTAACTTTAACACCAATCCGTTTCATGTATATTGGGAATATAAATACGACAGGTTAGCTAACTTTAACTCCAATCTGTTCTAGCAAGTATGTGTTATGTTTTTAACTCCAATAAGTTTTATGAGCAATAATCCATTTTAGCAAGTCTATTGAAATTTTATCTCCGAAATTAAGCCTTGCATTCTGTAAATGTTCACGTATGGTTTTCTAATATATTGAAACTTCTACCAAGTCCTTTATTGCAAGTCAAAATAGCGAGGGAACGAAGAAGACAAAGAATAACTCATCCGTCCAAGTAAAAATCCTAGCTCATCCCCTGGGTATACGTTGACTTTGTGCAACTTGGTCTGGAAATGCTAATTGAGATTGCATTTGAGATGCAAATATTAGCTCAAGAAAGCCCACACTAAAGATTCTTCTTGTCAACTTTGATGATCTAACTTGAACATAGAATTACAAAATACCCCAGACAAGAACCATATCTAATAGAAATGACAGGAAGAACTTTGATGGATACAGCAAACAATGCTCTGTTTCAAAATCTGTATTCAATGATTCCCCCCTTTCCCCTTTCTCAAAAATTTTGCCTCAGACATCTTTTATTATGTTAGTGTAGGAGAGGAACATAAAGATTTGGATATCACAATAGAATTGTGCACCTTGAGCCACCATAAAATTTGGGAAAACCTTACGATTAGGAACACTTGATTTAGAGTAACACCATATTAAAAACAATTTTTTTTCTATCTATACTTGTAAAGAGATGGACCACAGACCACAATGGTACTTGATGGAGAAGTGAATAAATTAATATCGAAACTGGCACACATGTAAAATTAGCATATTCTTCAATTCCTGTAATCTTCTTAATATAGTGTGGTCAACAGCAAACAAAATAATTAATATTTTTAACCCATTATTACATTAAAAAGAAACAAATAAACTTGAAGCATGCCATAAGCAATCATACTAGTTTCTTGGTATCTTAGGCAACCAGTGGGGTACGAATGCTCACCTGTGCAACATACTTAAATATGCAAGCATAGCAAAAGACAAAGCCAGAAACTGCAATTGTAGATGGATTTGCACGCTTTTGAGAACATAGAGGACATAATGTCCGATCAGGTGGTAGTGGAATCCCATCTTTGGCTACCTGTTTCATATTAATATAAGTAATACATATATGTAACGCACACACACTCTGCATACTGTAAGAAGTCAAGACTGATGCAATAGAAATTATGTTCCCATCAATTCATGAGATACTTTAGGCTAGATTATTCGCTAGCTTTCCGAATGGGTGCTTGCATTTCTGTGTATGCAGCTATGTGTGCGTGTGTGTGAGTGAGAGAGAGAGAGAAACTACCAACCGATTAAGAGCGGTCGTAACTTATTTTATCAGGTTCAAAAAAAATTCATTCAATCAAGGAGTTGGAACGGGAAGTACAACATTTACTCGTATAAGTTTGCATGCGTGGATGCAAGTTATGACAGAAGACATATAATGTAAGAACCACTTCGGAGGATTAACACAAACAGGTTATTTACTTTCTGTTAAAAAAATCAAAAAATCAAAAAATCAAAAAATTAAAAAATTTTAAAATTTAAAAATTAAAAAATTAAAAAATTAAAAATTAAAAAATTAAAAAATTAAAAAATTAAAAAATTAAAAAATTAAAAAAGTTTGATAACTTTTCTAAGTCACTGGGCTGTGTTAAACAAGTTAAGCAAAATCATACTTGGTTAGTTGGTTCACATACTACCCTAGCAACATGACATAGATGAAAGGCCACTCACCTTTGGTGCAGGAGGAGGTGGTGGTGGGGGATACACTGTAGGAGCTGACATTCTCTCTTCAGCGGATTGGTACCACCATTCCATCATCTACAAGAAATCCACATCAATTAGAGATGTTTGAGAGAAAATGCTTCAAAAAGAGAGGAAGGACGGGAAGAGAGGAGGTTTGATTTAAAACACAAGATCTGAAAAAATGCAGCCTTTAGAGAAACTATACATCATTACACATTAATCATCAACATCACTCTTCCCCCCTACCTTTCACTTAAATACTACTAAGACAAAAGACACGCCAATACGAATAGCGGTAATGCACAACCTTATCTGACCAGTTATTACAACAACATGATTAATCAGGCGGATATCCTATACGAAGCTTGAAAACTCACCTTAAAGAAGAATACCGCAGCAATCAAACCAGTTTGTGCATAGTCCAGAACTGCATAACCAGAAGTGAGCAATGCTCCTTGTAATGCCTGAAAGGCCAGAAGTATCAAAAAGGTTGGCTCATGTACCCTTAATCAACGACAAAAAAAAAAAAAGAGTTAAAATCATCTTCAAATCCCTCTCCCATATATACAACCTCAGGAAAATATGGTTAGTGCCTGTCCTTACTTGGCAACAAATCAGAGAAGCCCTCAAAATAGCGTGACAAGGAGAACAATTTAGTTAAGAAAAAACAGGAAGCTGTCTACTTCACAGTTCACAGCTTCCTACCAGCCAGTTTTTCATTACACCACGCCAAGGAGAGAAGTGAACGAACACTACATCCTAGGACAAGAATTTTTTTGCTTCACAGATGTTCAGGAAATGTCCAAGAGGCACATCGCCTCCAATTGGCATTTTCTTCTCGGCACAAGTCCTCCCATCGGCATTCCCTTCTAACTTGAATACTGTCACGCAAATGAGTGAGACAGGGATGCATACCTTCAACCAAGGAGGGCCACGGAGTCTTTCACGTTCATGGTTTCTTATCTTAGAAATTCTTGAAGAAGTATCCATCTACCTTGACATCAACAAGTTACCAAGTTCAAAACGAGATGGTGTAAATAAAACTGACAAAGATAATAACTTTCCTGTCTAAATTGATAGCCATAAATTGGCAAATATAATCAACTAATGAATGCTGATATACTTGCAGAAAATATTAAATATCAAAGTTACAATAATACGGAAATTATATACAACCTGCAAATGCTTCAACAAGATTTCCAAGAAACAAAAAATAGTAGTAGTTTTATTTGATCACCCAGAAATTTTACTCCCTCCATCCACTCGAAGAATCCCATTTGATTCTTTTGGTGGAATTTGACTATTTTCCCCATGGCTAATTGATACCAATTTCTTGATTTTTTAAAAAACCATAGGATTTGTGTCTGGTAGTACTTCTTTGTGTAGTTTATAATGATCACACATGTAGACTAAGACACTAAATAAATGTATGTCAAGTATAGATCTAGAAAAGGGTCACGACCGTGAGTCAAATAAGAACTCTTTGAGTGGAATGGTGGGGTAAAATATTTGCGCTCTAGCCGAAAATGAACTTCCAATGTCCAGTGTAGGAATGGTTGAGGTACCAACCAAGTAAAACCTATTGGCCCAAAAAAGGCCAAAAGGCCAAAAGGCAAGGTGCACCTTGGTTACACGGACACGCCTTCAGCTAGAGTATCTGGAACTCAGATACGGCCGGATCATTAGGTTGAAGGAGTGTCTGTGCAGCCTAGAGGTGCACAACCAAGAGATACATAAACCTAATTTATCATAAATACTCCCTCCGTCCCGAAATTATTATCCTCCTCCAGCACAAGATTAAGAAAAACCAATTGACTTGATTATTAATATTAGTAGTGCGTAGTTTACTTTAAGACCCATGTGTATGTGGCCCAGAATTAAGAAGGAAGAAAAAGTAAGGGTAAAATGGTAAAAGTGTTGTCCTAAAAAAGAAACTTTCAAATAAAACAATTTTTTTGGGACGGAGGGTGTATCTTATAAAATGAATGAGTAGATCTTGTGATCTTTTTTGCCTCTAAGTTTGAATACCTGTCTTCTCCCTAAAAAGAGGTGGATGGCACCATCCAAGCTATATCTTATGGGTTCATACGAGACTGGAAGCAAGTAACACAATCATAAATTGACAAACATAACGTGTTTCTATACCAGCTCCTGTCCAGTAGCTCGGCAAACATGGATTCCAAGTGCATGTAATGCTGGGGAATAAAACCCAGTAGCATCCAGTAGGTATAACAGCTGATAAGCAAAAGCTAATCCTGTGTGGTAAGAAATTAGCTCAGATTAGAGATGAGATGACAAATGAAATTGTATTGGAACACTGTAAGATGTCTGAATGTTGATTGATGTAGCCACTTTTCAGGCAGATTGTAGTTCAACGTCTTTTGATTTAAAGATTAATAAATAAATAAAAATCAAACAACTACTTCTACTTCTATCAGTCCTAGTAATTCTGTAGGTAAAGTGCCTCAAGACATTTAGTCATTCATTTTTCTCGATATGGAGCAACTTGGAAGTTCTACTGTATTTTTGAGACTTTTCTGAGTTATTTCAAAATGTACATGTATTCGGTCTCATTGCACAAAATAAAAGTGATAAATTTAGTAAAACAATAAAGATTTGTGCTTATGGGTCCTACATGACATGAAACTTTAGGTTTAGTGAAATGTTTTGCTGCATGCAAAGCTTCATGTTCTTTAAATCTTTCTCTAGTTACTCTTCATATGCATAGAAGATTTTTTGTATAGACACAGCAGAGTTGCTGCCGGTAGTTGTTTAGTGCAATTCTCAAGAGAAGCAGAACTAACAGGTGCACCCCATGTACGCTTGAAAATAATTTACTCTTCTTTATATGTAAGAAATGTATCAGAAAGGTTCTAACAGGTGCACCCCATGTACGCTTGATGTATAAAAACGAGCCCAAAAAAATCCTTCATGGTTTAACCCCAAAATACACCGGGAACTAACCATTAACATCTCCATTAGGTAACCAGCAAAAATTCTCCCAAAAATTTATTATACTAGTATATTTTATGCAAGTCCAATAACTGTTCTTTCTTTTTAGTTACATCTCAAAGAGATAACCTAGAAGAACTAAAATAAAATTGCGGGCTTAAGGTAAGCGTGAATGGAATTTTACAAGAAGATTAAACCAACAATGAGAACAAAAAACTGGCATGCGACGACTGGAGTTGCAGTCAGAATTCCATCTCAAAATTTCCTTAAGCATTTAAGGCATCAAGTTAACTCATAGAAAGAAAACTTCAGCTCAATAATTACAAATATTAATATAAAACAAGGATGGAGGAGAACATCAAATTCGTCTCGTAACAATTACAGATCCCACTTCGGTTTAAGTCTCTCAGAAAACAGATTAATTCTTTACTGGACTTAACAGGCTTTATTCAGTTTAAATAACCCCGGAGGAACACTAATCATGAGCAAGTATCATGGAAGATAAACAACTTAATTGATAACGCACCTTAAGTTCAACACTTAATTCTCTATTAACATATGCAGGCCAAGAAGAGGGGAAGGGAGGGGGTGGGGATTTAATTAAACACTTGACTGAAGGAGTTAAGCTGGAAAAAAAAACAGCATGACATAGCAGTTGATATCAAACATTTATCTCTGTTCTGCTTGGATAATCAATTAGGCTATTATAGGACCTAAATAGGTAACGAGGGTAGGGAGTAGGCCAGCAGACATAACTAATGTCGAGATGCTTGTTGATTCAAAGAAATAAGAGCTTGGAATATTGGAATTAAATTTCTGTTTTTATGTAAATATAAATAAAGCCACTATTCATTCTACAATTGTGCTTCATAAAAGATGTGTTAACTTTTGAGGATATAAATTGAATGACAAGATATAACTGAAGTTGCATGCACCTTCATTTCCAGCATGTAGCCAAGGATAGCAAGCACCTATAATCTTCTGCATCCTCGTTGTCATTGTTCTGCCTGACCCATCTGCATCTGAACCACTTGTTGAAACAAATGCAGAATCCCCTTCATCTGTAAAGCTAATCTCATCATATCTATCATTACCATGACCCCATAAACTGGCTTGGAGAGTAGCTTCTCTTTCTCTATTGTAGACGGTGTGTAGCTTTGACTTAAAGTATGGCAACACAACCTGCAAAACATATTAGTTGTCCACCCCATTATCATCTTTGCGAACACACATGCAATGGAAAAAAGAAAAAACAAACGCTGCATCTTCTCAATCATGTAGTTTCTCTTAAGCATCTTTCATTGCTACCACGCACAAAGAGTGGAGGTCAATAACAACGTAATGGAAAAACAGTAACTCACAAATGTCACTGGATTAAGAGATCTAACAAGAAAATATTAAGGGAGAGAGAGAGAGGGATCTTAAAAAAAGTTTTATTTCAGTATATAATGAATCAATAAGTTTATACAAACTCCCATCTTATATATTAGATTCTCTTCTCAAGAGCAGCAGAAATAACCAACCAGAAAGACAACTGATAGAACTTTTTGGTGCTTCTCTAGTCCAGAATGATGAATTCTATCACCAGCGTCTGAACGAAGATTATCCTCTTTCGCTCTTACATTAACTGCCCTCCTTCGAAGACCATATAAAGACTCAGAAAAAGAAGCATCTGAGGAAAAAACAATAAATGGGTTTAGCATAATCATAAAAACATCCATTAAAGAGGACCGTAACCTTGATCGCAATGCTACAAAGTCAGATAACAAGAGCTGAATACTTGGCCATATTTAGAAAGAAGACTGTGTATAGCAAATAAGCAAAATCTTCCATTTTTTAAGTTGGTTGTTACAAGAGAAAGACTACGAAAACATGAAAGATGGACAAGGAAGCACTAGTTTACCGGAGCAGATGGATAAAGCAACATGGAGTATTTTTATTTTTTTATTTAAGGAAGAAAAACACCACTTCTCTCTGGTTCAGGGTCCTAATTAATCAACAAGCCACCAAACGATCTATCCTTAATATCATGATTATGAACAGAAAAGATTGGGTTGGAAATTGTTGCATTCAGGTGTTTTATTTTGTTTTTTTTGATAAGTAAATATATAAAGATGAGCGTCAAAGCTGGTGACACATCCTTTGTAACACTAGCGATATACAAAAACAATCAACTCAATGCTTAAACTATACACAAAATCCACAAAAAAATGACCTGAAGGTAGGGGAATAATTTATGTCTCTGAACCACCAATGAAACAGGTTGCGCAGGAGACAGTTCTTCATCTGGTCCAACGATCCCTCAGTATTTTCAAAGACTCTCCTATTTCTCTCTCCATATAGTCCAAACAAACTCCCAAAGGAGCTGTCCCCCAAATTGGGTTTCTCCTCCTACACTTGTACAAAGACCAACTCGAAAGAAGCTGTTGAACAGATGTGGGCATCACCCACAAAAGCCTAAACAGCCCCAAAATCACATTCCGGGGTCCTTGCAACCGAACAATGTAACAACAAAAGATTGACACTCTCGCCATTTCCTTAACACATGATTCAGGTGTTTTTTATTAATCATTTTGGTAATTCCTTCTAAAGTTATTATCCCTTGGTTTAAGCAATATATAGGTCAAAAGTTATACTCCCAGCCTCCCTCTTCCCAAAATGAGTGTCCTTTTGGTTTTTCAAGCAAAATAAAGAAGTTGACGTTGAAATTGCAACTGCACATTGGGACAAAAAAAATTAAAAGGGAGTCTCATATTTGGACCGGAGGGGTAACTAAAAATGCCAATGAATTACCCATAAAGTCATCAATCAAAATAAGGAAATAAGGAAATAAGGAATGGATTCCAGAATCAGAAAAGGAAAATGTTAGTTCCTATTTCAGGTGCGAATGTCTGAAAATATTCCGAGGTAGTCTGTACTAAGTCTGACTCTTTAGTTCATCTTATGAATTTTCAGGTACAAATGTCTGAAGAGAATTCCTATGTAACCTCTACCGAGTCCAACTGTAGTCTATCGAATTACACCATCCAATTGCAAGGGGGAATCAAGTGGGAGGAAAGTTATCTTGAAGTCCACCAGTTCAGTGCCCGAAACATCTTATGCCAAGAGCAGAAAATTATTGCCGCTGAAGTAAGCATATTCCAAAAGCCAGCTTACAGTTTTAGACTACACCATCTTATGGCTGCCAAATTCGCTATCGAATACAAAAGGGACAAGAACATGAAGAAAACGAAGTAATAAACTACTCTTATTGCAGTCTAATGTGATCAAAATACAGAGTTTCTTATCCCAAAAACAAGAATCATACAGACAGACAACACCCCTTAAATCCCCCTCCAACCATCACCCAATAATATCAAGAACAGGAACAATTTTGCAATTCGACAAGAACATAATAAATTAGGCCAAAGTAGTAATTTGAAAAAGTACCTGTTGTGCGCAAACTATGGGTTTCGAGGACAAGAGTGAGCAAGGCGAAGAACTCGTCTTCATAATCTAAAACCTTATGGAGAAATGGTCTTCTTAACGCCAATACCTTAATCGAAAAATTACAACATTCCGAACAAGTATCAAAATTGGCGATTTTACAATTAATTGACAAAAATAAGTGAGAGTGAGAATCATTCTAGTTGAAATTTGAAGGTTAGGGAGAATTAAATACACCGAGGGAGTAGGTAAGAGCAGCGCGGAGACTGGAAGGAAGCTGCTGAGCGGCCGCCATCTCGAAGAAGGTGGGTTTTGTCCCTTGCCCTCCTACCTGAAACAACATCTCTATTTCTCTCTCTCTCACTAGTAATCTTCTGGGTATTTACCGGCGCAGTTAATCGAATCTCTTTCCGTGGTCTCCGGCGAGTCGAGGAGGCAGGCTACGCGTGCTCCTTTTGATCACAGTTTGCACTTTCTGTTTTTCGAGAAGATAAACAGAACAAGTATTTATTGAAAATTGCAAAGTGATCCCTATACTATCAAAAATTCTAAATTTAGTCCTTGTACAACATAAATATACGTGATTGACCAAAGTCGACAGTTTTTGTTTCTCGATAATCCTGGAGCTAGACGTGGTTAGAGTTTGGTCATTTAAGTGAAATTAGATTAATTAAGTTGTATAATTAAAATTTAAAGGTATTAATTGAAAATTTAAGGTATTCAAAATAAATATTCTAGAAAAACTTCAATGATTTTCACCATTTTTTTTGAAATTAGTAATTTAAAAAATTGGTGTATACATTGTAATTAAAACGCATAAAATAATTTTTTGAAAATTCATTATTAGCTTTTTATGACTTATTTAAATTAAATATAAATCTCTAAGAAAAACACACAATTTTCACCAATTTTAGGAATTTAAGACATTTGTGTGTATATTGTAAATAAAACTCATCAAATAACTATTTAAAATCTTAATTTGTTAGAAAATTAAGTATTAATTATTAATTATTTTTCACCAAAAAATAGAAATGAGCAATTTATGAAATTGGTGTGTATGTTGTAAATAAAACTTATAAATATTTTTGGGAAATTAGTTTTTTTAATTGCCTTAAGCTCCAAACTTATAAACAAATCAAAGAAAAATTAACAACGGGATCCATAAAATACATAAAAACACATCAATTTATTAAATTACTAGTTTGTTTTTTATTTATAAAATGGTTATATTAGAAAAAGTGCATTATTTAAATTGATTATAAAAATATGTAAATAAGTTTGGTATTTACATTGAATTGACGTTGTTATCCTTTTTTGGGTTTGCAGGGATCACTGCAGTGCTTGGAGAATGGAGACAGGATGGCATGCTAACTATCTAATGATTGGATAAGTGTCGACCATCAAACTTGGTGAAGAAAGAGTTAACGGAAGTTAGATATTGAACAACTAACGCACATAGAATAGCTATTTCTCTCGAGCTATCAAAACAATAATAATAATTACTCTCTTTGTTCGAGACAAATAATCCGTTATACTCCCTCCGTCCCTAAATTATCGTCTTTTTTTTTTTTTCGTCCGTCCTAAAATAATTGTCCACTTTGAAACTTATCTTTTTAGAACATCACTTTTACCACTTTACCCTTACTTTTTCACCATACTTTAATTATGGGCCACATACACATGAGCTTTAAAGGAAACTACACATTAAACCAATATTAATAATCCAGTCAAATAGATTTTTTTAAGCTAGATATGCAATAAATAAGAGATATTTCTATTTTTTTCAAAAATTATACTTACTATTTCTATAACATTGAGATATTTCCTTTACCCTCCACTTGTGTTGTAATTTATTTTCAAAAATTATACTTACTATTTCTATAACATTGTATCTTTACCCTCCACTTGTGTTGTAATTACATTGCTTATGCTTAGCTATTTTTGTAATTATGACTAACTCTAACGGCATTAATATATCACATTAATAATTAGAATTTTCAAATAAGGACTATTTGGGTAAAATGGAGGGAGCGTCTTTTAATTTGTCATGTCGAGAAATAAAAAGATGACTTGAAATTGAACTATATATCATTTCAATGAGTACATAGTTAAGGGTAATTTTGTCCCATTATTATTTACAACTACATGAGCACGCTGATTTGCATGAAGCTCTAAGACAGAAAAAATGCAGTTAACTGTTACACTCAAATTGAACAATGATAAGATTATCAATCAGGATGTTGATTTTGCCGACCTGTGTTTGCATCTGGTCTGGCCTGCTATGCTGCTAGGGGACTGGATCCTCTATCAGACTATCACCCAAGTTGGGGTCTTCCTGCATTTCACTTTCATCTGCTTTCTGCCTTTCATCGGGCTTCTCGGTGTCATCTTCCAAGAACATTGGAGTACTGCCCACACAATTTTCAGGTATGAACTGATCCTTTTCTATGGGTTCTGATTTCTCACTTACATGGGAAGGCTGAATTGCATTTGATGGAGAAGGAGAAGGTTTATCTTGATTAGACACCAAGGCTGAGGCCTTCAACCTCCCGTTTTCCATCTTCCTCCGTTCCTTAAACATCAATTGAAGATGTTTCCCCTGCTCTTTTATTCGCAACTGCAAATTTCTCTGAATCTGAAAGAACGAGATCAAATCCAACTGAGCAGATTCTTTTAATGAATAGACTGAGGTAAATTCTGAATGCAGTTGATGACCAACAATGATACCACGACACCAGAGAAGGTTTAAAATAGATACTGACCAAAATTTTGGGACTGAAGATTAAAAAGAATTTATTGCAGACAAAGAATGTTGGAATCTTTTCTGATTTCAAGGTATTATTAATTCTTGAATGTTCGCAGAGTATATTGTCAAAAACCTTTCTGCTTGGAGGATAATTAAGATGGGATGCCTTTTAAAGTCCTTAATCTGGAGGATAATTCAGTGCTTGAGTCAGCCTTTTCTGAGGAGGAAGTTAGAGCAGCCCTTTGGAGTATGAATGGCGATAAAGCACCCGGCCCCGATGGCTTCTCTATGGCATTTTTCCAGCACAGTTGGGAGATTTTGAAGAATGATATCATGGATGTATTTCAGTTCTTCCATTCGAACATGGGCGTCGAAAAACGTCTTAATGCTTCTTTCATCTCTTTGATTCCAAAAAAGACAAGCGCGACTGATATTAAAGATTATAGACCCATTAGTCTTATTGGGAGTGTCTATAAACTCATTGCAAAGGTGCTTTCGAGTCATTTCGGAGTCGCAACATGCCTTTGTGTGGGAACGTAAAATTATTGATGCATCCTTTATTGCCAATGAAGTGGTGGATCATAGATTGAGGAGAGGAGAGTCGGGCTTGATTTGCAAACTGGACATTGAAAAAGCATATGACCACACCAATTGGGAGTTTCTCATTTATTTACGGAATTGAATGGGTTTTGGAGACCGGTGGAGAAGATGGATCTTTTGATGTATTTCTACTGTGAGGTTTTCGGTGTTGATGGAGAGCCAGCTGGATTCTTTGGAACTTCGAGGGGCCTTCGCCAAGGAGACCCTCTTTCTCCTTTAATCTTCATTTTAGTGATGGAAGCTCTAAGCTTAAAGATGGATAAAGCTATAGTGGGGGGTTTCATTAGTGGCTTCGTAGTAGGAAATGATAGAGTCCTTGTATCGGTGTCACATCTCCTGTTTCGCAGATGATTCTCTTGTGATTTGTGAAGTGAAGGACTCTCGGATAGGCTATTTACGGATGGTCTTGCTTTTCTTTCAGGCTGTTTCGGGAATTAAAGTTAATAACTCCAAGTCTGAAATTATTTCAGTGGGGTATGTAGGAAACATTGGAGAGTTGGCTTCCTTCTTCGGCTGTAAGGTGACAACCCTCCCTTCTACCTATTTGGGTCACTAGGAGCTTCTTTTAAGAGCTCGAACATGTGGGTTCCGGAGATAGAAAGATTTCAATGTCGCTTGGCAGGATGGAAAAAGCAGTGCTTGTCTTCGAAGGCAGGTCACCTTACTCTCATTAAGAGCACGTTGCCTTCAATGCTTACATACTTTATGTCCTTGTTCGTAATTCCAACTTCAGTTAGTCGAAGACCGGACAAACTTGAGAGGGACTTCTTATGGGAAGGTTCGATGGTGGATCGGAAGTATCATCTAGTAAATTGGTCCAAAGTTTGTTCTAGTATCAGAACAGGTGGCCAAGGGATTAAGAACCTCAAGAGTTTTCAATAGAGCTCTGTTGGGTAAATGGTTGTGGAGATACTTGAGCGACAAGGATGCGCTTTGGCGGAGATTGGTGGTGAGCAAGTATGGGGAAGGAAATCATCTTTGGTTTCCAAAGGAAGTTTCCTTGTCTTATGGGGTGGGGGTTTGGAAAGGAATCCGGAAAGGGTGGGATGCTTTTGCTAGAAATATCTCCTTTGAAGTAGGAAAAAGTTCTACGGTCAGATTTTGGTTGGATCAGTGGTGTGGAGTTGTGGAGGGCCTTTCCTACCCCCTTAAACATTGCGATTGATAAGGAAGTCATCATCAGTGCTATTATTTCGCAGGAAGAAGGCATGATCAGTTGGAATCCAGCTTTTAGAAGGTTTTCAGGATTGGGAAGTGGAGAGCTTTCTCCGGCTCTCCGAGTTGCTATATTCGCAGCAGCTCGACAGATGTAATGATGACAAGGTCTTTTGGGAAAGGTCTAATAATAAAGTGTACTCGGTTAATTCGTACTACTTTGGATCGGATATTGGGGGAAGGGGCCTGTTTCCTTGGAAAGCTATTTGGAAGAATAAAGCTCCGGCTAGAGTTGCTTTTTTCATTTGGGAAGTGGTGAATGAAGCTATTCTTACGGGGGATAACCTTAGGAGGCGTGGTAACTGGTAAGGTGATAGTGAGTTGGTGTTACATGTGTAAAAGGAATTATGAGAGTGCTGATCATCTTATGCTTCATTGTCCGGTGGTGGGCGCTTTGTGGGATTTCATCTTCTGCATCTTTAACTTACCTTGGGTTACGCCGGAATCAATCAAGGACCTCTTCCTTTGCTGGTCTTTGAACAAAGAGATCTTATTTGGCAGACTATTCCTTTGGGAGTGTGTTGGATGATTTGGAGGGAGAGGAATAGGAGAGCATTTGATAATGAGGAAAGGCCTATGTCGATGCTGAAGAATTTCAGCTGTTGTTTTTTTGGTGTATTGACGGTGCTAGGCCTGAGGTCAACTCTTTTGCTGACTTCGTAGCCAACATTTGTAATCTGTAATTATTGGAGTAATCCTCTTGTGTACATAGGACGCGGCACCTTTTTGCCACTTTTGCTATTAATATATACTAATCAAAAAAAAAAAAAAAAACCTTTCTGCTTGTTCCTTTTGATTACTTTGTACTCTTCATTTCCTATGTGTTATCAGCTTATGATGATTCATGGGCAATTAGGTGTTCTCTTACATTGTAGTTGTGATCTAGGAACTAAATAGAGTAGTTATTGGTAACTTTGGCTGTCTTTCATGATTTCTGTGGGTTAATACCCTTCTACTTGGAGGAAGAGCCTAGCCAGAAATAAAAATGCAAATGTGAACTTCTCGCTGTAGCAAAATCATATATAGCCGTCACAGATAAGACAGGTAAAACTGAAACCATGCTAAGAACTACTTCTACTCATGCTAACATCTTTAATTTGCATCACACGAATCATGATCATTTCCAATTTAGACTTTACAATCAAAACGGGTAAGAAAGAGTGCCAAAGATAGGATTTACCCTAGACAGAGGCCAAATATGTTCTAATTTTTTTCCCACATACATTGATGTTTTAAATCTATATCTTGAAAGACAAAAAGCTAATGTAATACTCCCTCCGTTTCAGGCAAAAAGTCCCTTTTTGAAAGTCGAACTTTTTAAGGAAATGATATTTTTAGTAGTCGATTAGTAATAAAATGACACTTTTATGCTTTAATTTTTGAAAGTTGACTCTTTAAGTGAAACATCCCAAAATGGAATAGTGGACTCTTTGCCCGGAACGGAGGGAGTACAATTTACTAAGGGAAAAATAGCATGTTAAGATTATGCTATATCTTCTTGCCATTTAATTATCACTTTCCATGTCAATGAGTCCGCGCAAATTTCGTATTCATGAACAGTAACCTGTTATCTTGTATCCCCAACTGAAATCACTAGGAGACCCAGACTATGCTATAATTGCAAATATAACTCATGCACCAGTAAAATCACCTTAAGAAGTTTATAAGTTTCAGGCATCACAAAATACAATCGAAGGATAATCACCTAATTCTAACTTCGACAACCAGAATGATCTTCTGAAGAAGTTATTATACAGCTTCAAAATTTTGAGGTTAAAACTTTTTACTCTCTATTTTCATGATTTATGCCATGCCATTGGAAGAGTACCATCTAATGGAGTCTTAATACTGTAAAACAAGAAACTGTACAGTTAATGTCCGCACCTTTACCTTTTTATTTTCCTCTTTTGGGTGGTTAAGAAACCAAAAAAAGAAAAAAAAAGATGATACATGTTGAATCTGTGATACTCCAATAGACCCTGATGTGGCCATACAGATGGTTGAATAAAGTGGGTAAAGGAAGCAAACATTTTCTAGCACAAACATTTCAATAAGCATAGAGAGAGAGAGAGAGAGAGAGAGAGAGACTGACTTGCTTTGGTCATTCACTAGATAGAACCAAATCATCGACTTGTGCCAACATACCAGTGAAGCAATTCCTTGGATGGATTGTCTAATTGGCCATTTGCTAACAAATTGATGAACAATTCCATTGTGCTTGCATCAGCAGAGAAACCATCACCTCTCATTTTTTCAAGAAGTTGAATTGCCTTCGATATCTCACCAAATCGGATAAATCCCTTAATAATAGTATTGTAAGTGCATTCATTAGGCAAGCATCCAGTTTCCTGCATTTTGAGGAGCAACTCATTCGCTTCATTAAGTGTACCTGCTTTGCAATATCCATTCATCATCACATTATAGGTAATAATATCGGGCTTTAAGCATCTAGCACATAGATGACGAAAGAGTTTCTTTGCAGCATCAGGCTTCCCAGCTTTCCACATCATGTCAATGAGGATGGTGCAAGTATAGATATCAGGAACCAGGCCACTGCTTTCCATAGTTTGCAACAACACCAGTGCCTCATTAAGTCTGTTGTTTTTACACAGGGAATCTAACAGAGTAGTGTAAGTAATGATATCTGGATTTTGACCACGAGTTTGCATTTCGTCAAGAAGCATAAGAGCGTCCCCAAGCCTGCCGATTCGGCATAATCCACCAATAATAGTGCTGTAAGTAACAACATTAGGAACCAATCCTCTATGAGTCATTTCTCTAAAGACACTCCTTGCTTCTTCTATCATCTTATTCTTACAGTACCCATGGATTAAGATGGTATAACTGAAAACATCAGGTTCAACACCCCGGCTAATCATCACATCAAGCAGTTTTGCAGCATCACTAACTTTGCCAATTAGACAATATCCATCCATAAGTGAATTGTAGGTGACCGTATTGGGCAACTCACCTCTTTGGATCATCAGTTCAAGCACATCGTGCGCTTCTGCAACCAACCCTTCTTTACATAGTGCATCGATTATAATGCTAAACGTGTGTACAACTGGAGAGATGTTATTTATTTTCATTTCATGCAGCAACCTCTTAACTTCTTCCCACCGACCGCAATCACATAAACCTTTAATCAAGCAACTGTAAGTAAAAACATCAGGTGGGATTCCCTTTACAGTCATTTCAGAAAAGAGCTGTTGAGCGCCGGTAACTCGTCCGTCCTTGCAAAGGCTGTCAATGATTGTGTTGTATAGAACTATGCCAGGTTTGCAAGTCTCATTAAATTCCTGCATTTCCATCTTACGAAGCAAAGCAAGGGCAGCATCAGTGTTACCCGATTTGCACAACCCATTAATAACAGTTCCGTAAGTAATTATGTTGGGCTGAAAACCTCTATCCAAAAGTTCATGAAGCAACTTAAGTGCGCTAGGGAGATTACCGACAGAGCAAAGTCCCCTTATGAGAGTGTTGAAAGTTACACGATCTGGTTCAAAACCAAGTTTCATGATTTTACCCAACAGGGAGAAAGCGAAATCCACCCTCCTCAGGTGGCAAAAACAGTTAATTGCGATGTTAAAGGTGTAAATATCAGGATTGACGCCTAACGGGCTGAGCCCGTGAATTAGAGAAATGGTAGTGGAATAATGCTTCATCTTAGTAATTGAAGATAAGATTTTATTAAATTGATGAATGGGGGGAAGAGGACGGCTCAGAGCCTTGTGATGGAACAAAGCTATAAGGTCATTGGAGGTACAAGTACTAATAGGAGGAGGATTGGGATTTGCAGAAGAAGAATGAAAGAAATTAGTACCTCTGATATTGTTGGATTTACCGGAAGAAATTAGTATCTTCTTCTTCTTCTTCTTCAGATCTCCGACGACTGTATTAACAATTATTCCCCACATTTTCTCCTCCAAAAATATTTCTTGAAGAAGAAAGATTAGACAACAATTAGGTGTAGAAATGTATATGCTTTGGTTGATAGGAACATTAAATTTTAAAAGGTGGTAAAAAATAAACGACGTTTAAAAAAAAACAAAAAAACAAAAAAACAAATGATATTCAGAGCTACAACTTTAGATATTATTATGAGTTTTATTGTTAGAACAGTTAGATAATTACTGATTTGATCTAACGACACTTACATTAAAGTTTATAATAATACTACAAACTCTA
The DNA here is from genome assembly GCA_013146195.2 of Codonopsis lanceolata. Taxonomy (NCBI): domain Eukaryota; kingdom Viridiplantae; phylum Streptophyta; class Magnoliopsida; order Asterales; family Campanulaceae; genus Codonopsis; species Codonopsis lanceolata. Next base: position 41,277,771 of record CM028383.1, read on the forward strand.
ACTTATAATATCATATACTTTTTTAAAAAATTGCATACAAATTAAAGAAGCTTACAAAAAGAATGATTTATTATTATTTAAGTACAATTATTTTTAATAAGGTGCATGATTTTTTTTCTCTCTTAACATCATCTTTAAATTATCATACTTTTTGTTAAAGTTTAAACAACACATTTCATTAGATAATAATTAATAAGGGCAATTATGACAAAAATGTGTTTTTTCTTTCTAAAACATAATTTACTATCATTTATTTTGGGACGGAATGATCATCTATTTTTTAAAATTTAATGATGATAAACAAATTTAAGAAAATTTAAAGACGGTATCCATAAATAACATAAAAACACACCAAATTATTAAATTACTAGTCTTTTTAAAAATGTGTAAAATCACGAGTGATTTTCTAAAATAATTATTTTAATTAAATAGTAGAAAATAATAATTAATTTTTTAATATTAAATTATTTTAAAAACACTTTAATGAGTTTTATTTAAAATAGACTTAAATCGTATTTTGATCACCCTACTTTTCACATATTAATCATTAAGCTCACTCAACTAAATTTATGGGAGATAAACAAGTCAGTCCCTTTTTAATAATATTCAATCTCTGTGGTACCTTCTTCTTTTTTAACCGGAAAAATGAACTTTTGAGATAAAAAGACAATTATGTCTGATATTTTTTCTCTCTCACCGGTTCACTATCTCTTCTCTTCCACCTTATGAAATTCGTACATGCTCACTTTCATCATTATCCAAACAAAGTGCCAATTTGCCCTTAAGGATTTTCGTATTGAACAATTTATATTATTATCTATGTTAATTCTTGATTGATTTTCGTTGATCGGATCGAGATTGCAAACCCAACTTTGATGTAGAAGCATAGATTACTATCTTTGTTTATTGAGTGAATATTCCTCCATTACGATCTTGCTTCAGCCAGCTTGTCACTAAGTGAGGACCTAGCAAGCTACTAGCCAATATGATCAAATGGGTCAAATTACTTTTTACCTCCCAAAGTTTCCACTAAGTCCTAGTTTGTCACCCCAACTAAGGTTTGTCCCACTTTAGTATTCAAGGTTACCATTTTTCCCACTTAACCACATCCCGTCTATTGCCATTTGAAGGTTGACATTAAATAGCACGTGAAAGATCACGTGTGAGTTATTTTCGTCTTTTAACGTTTTAAAAACACCCTAAGAGATCAAACTTATCCCATCTCCATCTTCCCCACTCCCACTCCGGTCAACACCACCCACATCTCTCTCCAATCAACGCCAATCCCCCTTTTGAGTATGAATTCAGAAGTTGATTCAGACTTAGGAGCTTTATGCATGGATTGATTTATTTGAGGGACTGATTTTCCTTCTTTGCGAAGGCATATTGAAAACTAAGAGGAAGAATCGTAAATTTCCTCTATAATAAATAGGCACCGGGAAAGAATTCAATATAAGAATGCCAGTTACGAAAAGAATCAAAGATAGATGGGTTAGGGAAGGGCGAAAGGGAATGAGAGCTATATGTTTTGATTGCTCTTACTATGCTTCAAGTTTGACTTGGCCCATCCACTTCTGAGATTACAGCGAAGAAGAAGGGCTTTATACCGACGCTGCTTTCAAAGACCTTGATTTCGATTGAAGGATATGCGTGGGAATCTATCGAGCAGTTCGGGCCTCTTTAGTACAAGCTCCAAATCTCAAACCAGATTTGACCAAGTATCACACTGAAGGCAATCGTCTTTTATTCTTCGGTCTCTATCCCTCTGTTCCGGTGAGTCACACGAATCCCGGCTCAAGTATGCACTCCATCTCCGTCTTTTCCGTGTTTGCGAGTTCCCTTGTCTACAGTTTTTCCTTTTTGGTTCTTCTCCTAATCTACTCTGTAATTAACCCAGTTTAAGACACGATTGCAGACCAAATTCCCAATCTACGGTGCTAATTTTTTCGCTTAATCTTCTACTTAATTCGTGAATTTAGAGTAGTAGTGGCGTGATTAGCTTGAGTGTTGAAGATCGATCTTGGAAAAGAATTTTTTTAATTCATAATTGGAGGAAAAAGTCAGTGGAAGAATAAGAATTTTCATTTGAGGGAAGCAACCATGGAGAGTTTTGACTGCAGTTTTGAAGGTTTACTAAATAGATGGAAAAAGACGAAAACAACTTGCACGTGGTTTTCCACGTGCTATTTAACGTCAACCTTTACACGGCAATATATACGGGAGGTGGTTAAGTGGGACAAATGACAACCTTGAATAATAAAGTGAGACAAACCTTAGTTGGGGTGGCAAACTGGGATTAGGTGGAAACTTTGGGGGGTAAAAAGTAATTTGGTCAGATAAAATGTATGGGCAGCTTTAGTCTAACCAGTGTACCGGCTTCGTTTGCTCCATTTAGTTCGTGATACATCGATTTGTTTGCGATGCAAGCATCAAAATTTTGATGCTCGCATCGATGGTTTCGATACGAGCATCTGTGGTTTCGATGCATCAGAGAAGAACTTCCTGAATCTTTCTTTGGTGTTTGAATTTCAATGGCCAGACTTCTTTCTAGCCACCCCCCATTTTTTCGTTAACTCGAAGAAGGTGGTGGTATCATATAAATCCCTCTTACTCATCGTGGAGTTGGAAGGGAGTTGAAAGGGTAAAACACATGGCTTCTGATCACGCCACGAGAGGGGGTGCCGAAAGTCTCGTCGTCCGTGACTGATTCTTGACGTCGTCCGGTGGATATCTGGCTGTTTAGTCTGCAAAAATGGAGCACCGTGAGTGGGTGGAGTGTCCCTCCAAAACCCTTCGGTGTGATAATCAGTATAATATATAAGTAAATTGAGAGATGTAAAAGGGAGGTGAATATATATGTTTGTATGCAAACCATGAGGGAGAAGAGAAAAATGAGAGGAGATTGCTCCTGTTTCCTCTTTGGGAGAAAAGAAAGCCTGGTCCCTTGAAGGAGGAAGTTTCCTCCTTTATACACATATTAGACTTTAGTATGTTAATGAGCTTGGGCCCTCATTTTGATACGGGCTCGGGCCTTCTTCTGGATACGGGTTTGGCCCAATCTTTAAAGTATAATTTTGAAGAACTCTGTTGAGCTATCTTTCCAGGCCCATTATTTTGGTGTACATCAGTAGCCCCCTACTCCTTACTTTTCGAGGTTTACCTCAAAGGTAAGGAGTACTATTTGCTTGTGATTATATCTTGTCACGCTAAGAGTTGGCGATTTCTGTCTTTGAGGCCGGAGAAGGCTTCTTAGCTTGACCGTTTGAACACGACATGAGATTTTTGCATAGGTGCTCGAGTTGATCGAGGTATGATAATTGGTACTAAGGCCTCGAGTAACTGGTCTTCGGTTAAGTGAAGATCTTTAAAGAAAATAATAGCTAGTTCTCGCGTACCAAAGATCTTCAAGAAAATAATAATTGGTCCTCGCGTACCGAGGATCTTCAAAAAAAAGTGATTGGTCCTCGCGTACCGAGAATCTTCAAGAAAAATGATTGGTCCTCGTGTACCGAGGATCTTCAAGAAAGCCGGGCCATAAGGCCATAATAAGATTTATCCTCAGCTTGGCGAAGATCAATAAGAAAACCGAGCCATAATAAGATTTATCCTTTATATTGCAATCATTTGGGCATTTGTAAGCTACTTTGGCACTTGTAAGCTATTTCGGCACTTGTAAGCTACTTCGACATTTGTAAGCTATTTCGACACTTGTAAGCTACTTCGGCATTTTGTAAGCTACTTCGAAATTTGTAAGCTACTTCGACATTTTGTAAGCTACTTCGGCACTTGTAAGCTACTTCGGCATTTTGTAAGCTACTTTGGCATTTTGTAAGCTACTTCGGCACTTGTAAGCTACTTCGACATTTGTAAGCTACTTCGGCACTTATAAGCTACTTCGACATTTGTCAGCTACTTCGGCATTTGTAAGCTACTTCGGCATTTGTTCATTGCGACCTTCCCCGTGTACCGAGGATAAGGCCCTTGATCCCCACCTCGTGCACCGAGGATGGTATTGAGCGTTGAAGCTCTTCTTTATTGCGACATTCCTCGTGTGCCGAGGATAAGACCCTTGATTCCCTCCTCTTTAGGGTGAGCACGTAAGCTCTTGCATATTGCGACCTCCCCTGCGTTCAGAGGATGAGGCCGTTGACCCCCATCTCGTGTACCGAGGATGGGGTGACTTCCATAGTGGTTCATATCCAAGGTAAGAAGGACAATTTGCTCATAATTCTTTCTTGTAATGCCAAAGATTTTGTTTTGAATTCCAAGATAGTTTAAGTAGTCGACTTTTGAACCATAGCGGGGAACCTGTGTGTATAATCGACCCTTTAATATGATTCATCCTCGGCTTTGTGAGGGTTTTTGAGATAATAATAAGTGTTCTTTGGTTGATGAGGAGCTTCCAGAAAAGTGGCCCGTAAGGCCATAATAAGAGTCGTCCTTGGAGTGGCGAGGACTTTCAAGAAAACCGAGCTATATGATGTTGCGTGATATGAAGCTCAATAGGAGTGTGATGTATTGATCCTCAATAATAATATAAAGCTCGTGCCGAGAGTGTCGATAATGACGAGCTGGAGCGAGATAAGAAACTCACGTCGAGTGTAACCGCAAATGCTGATGAAGAAGCATGATAGGATGCTTGGGGAGGGTGATACGCTGGATATAAGCTCGGTCTTGGTCGAAATATGAAGCACCCGTGGACGCGTAAGGGACTCGACACGAGTATGGTATGGTGCTCAATAAGGAGTGTGATGCATCGGGAACACAATATGAAGCTCAGCCACGAGTAAACTCGAGCGGGGAGCATAATGTAAAGCTCGATCAGATTAGGCACGAGCAAAGATCATGAACAAGTATGACGCGACGCTCTAGAACGGGTATGACGTGCTCAGTCACATGAATAATATGAAACACATGCACATGTATGAAATATAATCTGCAGCTCAGGCATAGGCGCGAGCGTAGCGTGCTCGGGCACGAGAAATGATAATATGAAGTTCGGGCACTAGCGCGAGCGTAGCATGCATGGGCACGAGAATAATAATATGAAGCTCGGGCATTGGCCTGAGTATGGCAAGCGAGGATCTTTCAAATAGTAGTCTCTATCATCGTCGATGATATGATATGGATGAAGATGACATGTAAATAACTATTGGGGCCGTCGTGGGGCTTTGTCATATAAAAGTGAGGTAGGATCTCATCAGCCATGGAAGTAGTAATAGCCCCCTACTTCTTGAGTGTAGGAGCATCCCCGTAGATCGAGAAGTAGTAAAGATTTCTATTTGTTTTAGACCTCAATAGCAGCCCCCAGTTAACGATTGTTATTAGCTAGGCAATAATAAATCAATAGATGTCTTGGCTTCTAGTAATGTTGTAGTTTTAGACTCGATAAAAATAATGTTTCTCATAATAATCATGTAATTGTCTGTAGAGGGACACATATGCTCATGGTTTCCGCGACTACGCCAGTTTGTATTTTATACCTGAAAATTTCGAAAGCATCATTGAGAATCAAGCATATTCCATTTTAATAGAAATGCATATTATTAATTTGTCCTTGCGCAAATGAGAGAGTTATCATGCCCGCATTCGATCCAAACAACAGTGAACAACCATAGCTATTGTATAAGCAAAAGATCATATTATTTAACGCATTTTGATCGAACAATATTAACCATAGTCTGAGCAAGTTGACCATATAAGACGAGATCGTGCAAACATGTTCATATTGTGCGAGGATAAATCATGGTGGCGACACGTCACTTTATAATTTGTTGTTACTTTAATGTGTGAAATTAAGCGATCATGCGAGCATATCATGCTAACATAGTATAACTAGACTAGGCGTGCATGCCGAGAAAATAACCTAAAATAGACAGTTCATGAGTTTCACGTAGACAACTTTTCGATTTATTGATATGAATAAGCGAGTGTATAGCTTGACATAAATTAATTTCAATTTACATGTCATGTTTCTCAAAAGCAGGTGAGCTTGCACCACATTTAATTGTCTATTATATACCGATGAAAGTTAAATAATAAAATATTTAAGTTGACGAGACGAACGAGCTCGTGTACATTTAATCAAAATAATGTTGTAAAACTTGTAAGAATTTTTTTTTACTTGCTATGGGGAGCGCTAAAGCATGCTATCATATAATAGTTGCATACAATAAATCATACCAGTCGAGGTAATATATATTTCACCTAATCGATTAAGTTATGTTATTGCTCAGTATATAATTTTAGCTCATCAAATAATTTTAGCTCGGCATATAATTTCAGGCGATTGGAATATAATAGAATGTATACGTCTCGTACTAATATATTTTTGACAATATTAAACATGCTAAAATGAATAAATATCATAAACAAGCATAATTTGTGGGTTGCTCTAGAGTACGGGTGATTAAGAGAAAATAAGGTTGCAGCAATATGAAAGTTTTGACCTCACCAAGTAATTATGCTTTGTATTTCCATTACCTGAATTTTTATGATTTGCGGGACGAAAATTTATGTAGGCAGTAAGAATTAACATAAAAACTTGACTTTTCACGTGAAAGGTCACTATCTTAGGCTATCCTTAATATCTTTGGATAAACAAATAATAAAATGTCTGGAAAAGTGATTCAAAGATGCAAAGCATTACCCACGTGCAGAGTCATTATCTCACTTTGTTAATTTGATTCTCTTTGGCCAAGAGATGACACACACACACACACACACACACACGCACACACACACACACATATATATATATATATATATATATATATATAATTCATAAAAACATTACTTTGATGATTAAAATAATCTTTCTTTGGCCCTGCAGTATACGATTTCATTTAAAACAGGTCGTGCACCCGGATTTATGCGGGCATAAGTGGTCCGAATAAAACAAAAAGGTGTGAGCACTCAACAATAAAGGAGTAAAGCATGTGATATTGTCATTTCCTATAAAGCATGTAATATTGGCAGACATTTGTGGATGGAATGCACCTATGTATGCGGGTCAAGAGACTGGCTCCCAACGTGTAAAGCGACAAAGAAGCTTCTAGCAAATTTTGGTGGCTCATGAGACAGCGTGGTGGCTCCGTTTCTGGCGATTTCAGTCACGTCAGGCTCATCTCTTCAAGACCCAGCCGTTGATTACTTCTATTTCCCGGCTGCTTCTGGCAGAACAACGCCGAGCAAGACAGCTCTGTTGACCTCGATTTTTGCGGAGGTGGACTCGCCTCCTTAAGACACAACTATTGCTGGTATTATTATCTACTCAAACTCCAGAGTAGCGCGGATCTGTTTTGCCAGAGCTCTACCGTTGCTTCGCCGCACAGTACAGCTTCAAAAAACTTTCGATGGTGCGTGGCGGAGCCTGGGAGGTCGGATGGAAGTGATTTTTGCGTTGTTGACTTCGTCATCCTGAGGCGCATCTAATGGTGACCTTTGTTTTATGTTTCGTTTTGTTTTCTTCGTCAAGCTCGCATGCACAGTTTGTGTGTTTGTGTTCGTCGGTGGTGTTTCGACACCCTTAGAACGGAGCTCCGTCAAGTTTGACAGAGTCGGTGACTAGAGAGGAACGAAATGAAGTCGTCCCCGGTAATGGAACCACTTGATCACGCCACGAGAAGGGGTGCCTAGAGATGTAAAAGGGAGGTGAATATATATGTTTGTATGCAAAACGTGAGGGAGAAGAGAAAAATGAGAGAAGATTGCTTCTGTTTCCTCTTTGGGAGAAAAGAAAGTCTGGTCCCTTGAAGGAAGAAGTTTCCTCTTTTATACACATATTAAACTTTAGTATGTTAATGGGCTTGGGCCTTCCTTTTGATACGGGCTCGGGCCTTCATCTAGATACGGGTTTGGCCCAATCTTTGAAGTATAATTTTGAAGAACTCTATTGAGCTATCTTTTCGGGTCCATTATTTTGGTGTACATCAGTAGCCCCCTACTCCTTACTTTTCGAGGTTTACCTCAAAGGTAAGGAGTACTATTTGCTTGTGATTTTGTCTTGTCACGCTAAGAGTTAGCGATTTTTGTCTTTGAGGCCGGAGAAGGCTTCTTAACTTGACTGTTTGAACACGACATGAGATTTTTGCGTAGGTGCTCGAGTTGACCGAGGTATGATAATTGGTACCAAGGCCTCGAGTAACTGGTCTTTGGTTAAGTGAAGATCTTTAAAGAAAATAATAACTAGTTCTCGCGTACCAAAGATCTTCAAGAAAATAATAATTGGTCCTCGCGTACCTAGGATCTTGAAGAAAAGTGATTGGTCCTCGCGTAATGAGAATCTTCAAGGAAAGTGATTGGTCCTCTCGTACCAAGGATCTTCAAGAAAGTCGGGCCATAAGGCCATAATAAGATTTATCCTCAGCTTGGCGAAGATCAATAAGAAAACTAGACATTTATCCTTTATATAAGATTTATCCTTTATATTGCAATCATTTGGGCATTTGTAAGCTACTTCGGAGCTTGTAAGCCACTTCGGCATTTGTAAGCTACTTCGACAGTTTGTAAGCTACTTCGGCACTTGTGAGCTACTTCGGCACTTGTAAGCTACTTCGGCATTTGTAAGCTACTTCGACATTTGTTCATTGCGACCTTCCCCGTGTACCGAGGATAAGGCCCTTGATCCCCACCTCGTGCACCGAGGATGGTATTGAGCGTTGACGCTCTTGTATATTGCGACATTCCCCGTGTGCCGAGGATAAGGCCCTTGATTTCCTCCTCTTTGGGGTGAGCACGTAAGCTCTTGCATATTACGATCTCCCCTGCGTTTCGAGGATGAGGCCATTGACCCCCACCTCATATACCGAGGATGGGGTGGCTTCCATAGTGGTTCATATCCAAGGTAAGAAGGACAATTTTCTGATAATTCTTTCTTGTAATGCCAAAGATTTTGTTTTGAATTCCAAGATAGACTTCACGTGAAAAGTCAAGTTTTTATGTCATTTCTTACTACTTGCATAAATTTTCGTCCCGCAAATCATAAAAATTCGAGGTAATGGAAATACAAAGATGCAAAGCATTACCCACGTGCAGGGTCATTATCTCACTTTGTTAATTTGATTCTCTTTGTCCAAAAGATGACACACACACACACACACACACACATATATATATATATATATATATATATAATTCATAAAAACCTTACTTTGATGATTAAAATACTCGTTCTTTGGCCCTGCAGTATACGATTTCATTTAAAACAGGTCGTGCACCCAGATTTATGCGGGCATAAGTGGTCGAATAAAACAAAAAGGTGTGAGCACTCAACAATAAAGGAGGAAAGCACGTGATATTGTCAATTCCTATAAAGCCTGTAATATTGGCAGACATGTGTGGAAGGAGTGCACCTATGTATGCGGGCCAAGAGACTGGCTCCCAACGTGTAAAGCGACAAAGAAGCTTCTAGCAATTTTTGGTGGCACGTGAGATAGTGTGGTGGCTTCGTTTGTGGCGATTTCAGCCGCGTCAGGCTCATCTCTTCAAGACCCAGCTACTGATTACTTCTATTTCCCGGTTGCTTCTGGCAGAACAACGTCGAGCAAGACAACTATGTTGACCTCGATTTTTGTGGAGGTGGACTCGCCTCTTTAAGACGCAGCTATTGGTGATGTTATTATCTACTCAAACTCCAGAGTAGCGCGGATCTGTTTCGCCGGAGCTCTGCCGTTGCTTCGCCGCACAGTACCGCTTCAAAAAACTTTCGATTGCGCGTGGCGGAGCCCGGGAGGTCGGATGTAAGTGATTTTTGCGTCGTTGAATTCGTCTGCCTGAGGCACATCCAATGATGACCTTTGTTTTATGTTTCGTTTTCGTTTTCTTCATCAAGCTCGCATGCACAGTTTGTGTGTTTGTGTTCGTCGGTGGTGTTCCGGCACCCTTAGAACGGAGCTCCGTCGAGTTTGACGGAATCGGTGACTAGAGAGGAACGAAATGAAGTCGTTCCCGGCAATGGAACAACTTGATCACGCCACGAGATGGGGTGCCGAAAGTCTCGTCGTCCGTGACTGATCCGTGACGTCATCCAGTGGATATCTGGCTGTTTAGTCTGCAAAAATAGAGCACCGTGAGTGGGTGGGGGTGTCCCCCCAAAACCCTCCGGTGTGATAATCAGTATAATATATAAGTAAATTGAGAGATGTCAAAGGGAGATTAATATATATGTTTGTATGCAAATCGTGAGGGAGAAGATAAAAATGAGAAAAGATTGCTCCTGTTTCCTCTTTGGGAGAAAAGAAAGCCTGGTCCCTTGAAGGAGGAAGTTTCCTCTTTTATACACATATTAGACTTTAGTATGTTAATGGGCTTGGGCTTTCCTTTTGATACGGACTCATGCCTTCTTCTGGATACGAGTTTGATCCAATCTTTAAAGTATAATTTTGAAGAACTCTGTTGAGCTATCTTTTCGGGCCCATTATTTTGGTGTACATCAGCTTCCTTTTTCGTTTTGCATTTCTCATCATAGGAAAAGAAAAGATGGGCTATTGATGAAGAATCGATTCCAAAATATAAAGCTAGCAAGATGGCAGGCCTCCACTTTTCTTTTTATTAAACTAATGAAAGCTGTCAGTGATTATGAACTCAAGTCTTCCCAAGAAAAATGAGGATTCTTAATATCTTTCCCTCTTTCAATGTAAGGTATACCGGACCAAATATAAAATGGTGTGGGATTTTCGATGCAAGCATTTGCCCAAATTTGGGCATCGCAATGCACAATTGAAGTCTATCTAAATTTGAGCATCGCAATGGACATCGTAATGCACAATTGAAATATGTCAAATTTAGGCATCACAATACAAAAAATCACTGATCAAATTTGGTTATTATAATGAAAACATTGGGCATCGCAATGCATAATTCAAATTTATCAAAATTTGGGCATCGTAATACAAAAATCTCAGCTCAAATCTGGACATCAGAGTGCAAAAATTGGATATCACACAAACTTTCGAAGTCCAAAACAATATTTTTTTTCTTACTAATTACGCCGTACCAACTTAGATCGGAGAAGTAGGTGCAGTCGCACACAGTTGGAAATGTGACTACTTATATGACTATCTTTGTCTTCATTGGGAATCAAAAAGTCAAGACTCTCATTGATCCATCATTTATGACTTGGGAATTGACTACTGCCCGTTCTATTATGCATGCCCTGCTGATTATATGAATTACATTTATTATACTATGACTATAGATACCATAGAAAGATAAAAAGACAATGAGATAGACCAAGTTTACAGAGAGCGATAGGAGAAAATGAAGAGAGAGAAGGGAAAGTGGGGTGAAATGAATGTGGAAGATGACAAATAAAGTAATAGGTGGGTGTGGATATTTTTAAAACAAATTTATAAAAAAAAACATTTTTGCGATTGAAAAAAAAAGACATTGGAAAGGTTACAATTTCAGCCTATGATATCGACCACAATTATTCCTAATTAAATTTATCTCAATTTAGTCGCTGTATTTGAGCTTTTAACTCTCACGACTCATCGCTCTTGATATGATTGACCACCAAGAACCAAGATTGACACAAGCAAGGGAGAGACATTGGAAGCATGTAGATCAAGGTTCGAGGGTTCATATGAGCATGGATCGAGGTTCAAGGGTTTTAAAATGCATAGAGTATGATTGGAAGATTCAAGAGCTCTATACAAACTTAATTCGTGGATTTATTGGAGATTCGAGTTATTACAATGGCTACTCTACAAATTCAACCATGCTTTGTGTAGCCTTATATTTCATGGAAGTTGACTTGAAGACTCGAGAAATGTTCGTTAATGTCATACAATGACTTTGGAAGCTTTTAACGCTTAAAGAAAGACTTTAGGGGGCCAAAATGCAGCTTTGAAAATTAGGCCTTTACAAAAAACGAGATTTGTATATTTTCCTTATTTTGGAGTATTCATATTTCTTAAATAGATTAGGTAACTTACCTAATTGTTTCCTACATAGATTAGGTAAGTTGAGTAGTTTCCTAAGTGGAATTTAGGTAGTTTCCTAAGTTGATTCTAAGTAGTTTCCTAAGTTGATTCTACTTAGACTTTTCCTTTTACTTTTAGGTTTAGGATTTACAACCCATATAAATAAGGGTTGTGGCTTAATGTTTGGTAGACAACTTTATGATTATTGATTAATATAGTTTTTGAGTGTTTTTCAAAACCTCCTTGTTCTTCATTGAACTTGTGATTATTTGGTGAGAGGCTAAGTATTCGAAACCCGAACTTATCAATAGGATATTCATCACAATTGTGGCATTTTTCATTATACCAAGGTTCATGTTCGTCTCGTAATTGGATCGCGGAGTACCTCGTTCAATAACGGATCGTAGCATTGGGTCAAGGTGTCACAATCCATCAATTCATTGACGTTCTTCGCTTGCTGTGCTGCGTGCTCTTTGATTCCTCCATCGCGAGTACGCGTCTAGGAATCATATCATTTGGCATCAGAGCTAAGTTTCGTTTCCATAATCTATCTTACTTTAAATTGTTCTTATTTTGATTATCAATTTGTTTCTCTTCCTACTTCGAATTAGGGTCTTCAATCCTAATTTGTTCTTTTCGATTTCTTTGTTTTTGTTATTTCAAGCCCTAAATCTTCTAGGGTTATAAATCAAAAAATAAAATAAAATTTGTTACTGTTCACCGATTAATGTTCACGCTGTTACTGTTCACGACATTACTGTTCACAGCACTGTCCAATGTTATTGTTCATCGCATTGTTCACGGCAGAATAAAAAAAAAATCAGCTGTTTAAATTTATTTCGGACATCTTAGAACAAAAAAAAAGTATTCGGACAAAAAAAAACTGATCCGAAAATAGAAAAAAAATACAGAAAATTTAGATTTTTTTTTAAATAGAAATTTGAAAATTAAAAAAAAAAGAAAAAAAAAAGAGGTATTGCTAGTTGCCGAATAGGAAAGAAATTTGTGATTGCTTGAAATTGATAATTGCTTGTGGTGCGAATTGAGAAGCTTGAAGTATAACTTTCATCTAGGTTCGAGAATAAATATCGAATCTTATTATACAATTGATCGTTGAGCCAATTGTCCTTGAAATTCTACTCTTAATTTTCTTTTCTCTACACGTGATTCTTATTGATTAAGTTTCTTGGTTTTGCTTACTTTGTTAATCACTATTTAATTGCTTAGTTCTTTTAGAACTTGGAGGAATTGAAAGTGAGAGAGAGTATGTAAACACGAGGGAAGTGACATTAATTGAGCGATACACGTAAGGGAGTGAGTGAGGTGATTTTGCTAATAAAATTTCTTGCAGGTATATGATGTCTAAAACAAGTGAGAATGATGTTCCTACTTTTGATATGAGACTTTATATGGAAGGTTTTGTGAGAGATTTGCATAAAACTATGAGGGAGCAAAAGGAGGATCTAATGGAGGAGATTGAGAAAATTCGTAGTGAAAGAAAGAAAAGAACAAGAGAGGGAGGTAATGAACCTAATGATGTGCCAAGACGTAGAATAGATGAAAAAATTAATTTTGAGAAATATTGGAAGGATCTTCGGCTGCAAATTAAGAACCCAAAACTAAAAGAAGTGGAAGTAAATAAGGGTGACAAAAATTCTTCTAAACCTTTTCCAATAGGTGATGAGAGAGAAAACAATATGATAGTTAGGAGGATGTTAGAAGTGAGAGTTCCAACTGTTGAAGAGATTGAAAAGGAGAAAATTTTCTTTACTAAGTGCAAAGTGCAAGAGCGAATTTGTGGGTTGATCATTGATGGAAATAGTTGTACTAATATTGCTAGTGTGACCATGGTTGAGAAATTAGGGTTACCTACAACCAAGCATCCTAAACCCTACAAGTTGCAATGCTTGAATGGAGGAGGTATGTTGAGGGTGAACAAGTAGGTGCTTGTGAAGTTCAAGATTAGGAGATATGAAGATGAGGTGATGTGTGATGTGGTGCCAATACGACAAACTCATTTATTGCTAGGGCGACCTTGACGAGTTGAGAGGAGTGTTACTTATGATGGCAACACAAAAAGACATTCATTTGTACACAATCAAATAACCATTAAGCTTGTACAATTGACTCCAACACAAGCTTATGAGAATTTTATGATGATAAGCTCAATAGCTAGTGAAGAGAGAAGGCTAGTTAGGAAAGGAAAATAGAGAAGCCTTTAAAAAAAGAGAGCTTGAGAGAAAATAAAGAGGGTTTGGCTAGAGATAAAAGTGAGTTTTGTGAGATAGTCAAGAAAAAGGAGAGCTTGAGTGAAAACAAGAGTGAGAGGCCGGTTTTAGAGACTAGTGAAAGATGTGAGATAACCGGGCAAAGGGAGAGAAAAATTAGTGTGTGCTTTCAAAAGAAAAAGTGTGAGAAAGAGAAAGAGAAAGAAAGTGAGGCAAATATTGATACTTATCAAGTTAATGTTGTATTGCCAAAATCTATTGTTTCTTTTTCAGAAATTTTTCAAGAGGCACCACGAAAAGAAATTGTGAGATTCAAGAAGGAATACCAACAAGGTAAGGAGATTGTTGTAGAACTTACATTTTCTCAAATGTATGATCTTAATCTTTCTTGGAAGAATAAGTTGTGTGGTGAATTGTTACATGTTAAGCACCATGACATTGATAATAAGCTCAATAGAGTTGTTGTTGAGTTTGGACGATTGACTAGATTTGTGGACACTTGTGTCATGAGTAAAATTGTTAAGCCACCTAAATTATTACATGTTAAGCACCAAGGATTTGATAAGAAATTCATAATTTTTAAAAGTACTACTTGTGATAATTTGATTAGTCTTGTGTATTCCTTATTCATGAGAGGAGTTGTTAGTTCAGTTGACATGCCAATGAAGTTCCAATTGCAAAGTTTAGTTAGTCACCATGGTTTAAATGATTGGATGAAATTTAGTAAAAGCATGGCTAATGAATCAAAATCGACATTGCATATTCCTAACCATGTGCATGTAGGTCCATTCATGGATGATACTTTGGTTGATAAATCATTAGGATTGCATTGTTTATTGAAAGTTGGGAGAGAATCTTTTAGTTGTGCATTGAAAAGAACTAGAATTCATCTTTTTATAAGTTCATTGCATGACGATGGTATGATTGTGAATCTTAATATAGGACATTTTAAGCCATATCATGAGATAGTAGATGTGTTCCATAACACTTTGATAGGTGTTGAATTGATGAGTTTGCATGGTGTGACTAAATTACCTAATTGTGTGAGTCCTATACGTGAGAACATGCAACATTCTTCTATATTGAGTTATGTTGATGCATGTTTCAAAGAAGATGTTGTTTTCCATGTTATATTATTCTTTCACAAGATTTATGGATTGCATGAGTTACATATGGATTCATGGAAAGAGACAGCTCATGTTAAGCATGTTAAACCTTGGAAAGGTGATAACTTGATGAGTGAGATTATAAACATTGATGGATTTACTTGTCATGACGGATTTGGATACATGAGTTGGTATGACATACTGCATATTATCTTATTATACTTATTAATATCTTTCATTGACATTCCTTATGATGATCTCGTTGCGTTTAATGTTGCATATGTGATGTTGTCATTTATGGAAAGTCACCGAGTGATGCAAGTAAGATATGATAGATTAGTATTTGAACCCGGTGGTAGGGTTTGGATCTGTTTGATGGTGAGACACGTTCCTACACCAAGAGATGTTTATGCTAAATTATTACATAATCCATTGTGTGCTAACAATGTTGTTCATGTGGTAGTACATAGTTTTGTTATGTTTCTTCTACTATTAAAGGAGGAAATCTTGATGGAGTACCAAAGTGTACCGATGGAAAGTCAAGCGAGGAAGGTCTTTGATCCCGATGATTGGAGATACATGGACTTGCATGGAATGGTTTGCAAACATAGAGAGTTTGAGCAAATCGATGACATGAAATCATATGGGAAGCATAATTTTAGAGACTATATCTTGGTTACTAAATCGTGTCTATGTGATGTAGGTCTTGATTTGAGGACAAATCCTTTTCAAGAGAGAGGGAATGATATGATTCTGACCACCAACCAAGAACCAAGATTGTCATAAGCAAGGGAGAGGCATTAGAAGCATGTAGATCAAGGTTCGAGGGTTCATATGAGCATGGATCGAGGTTCAAGGGTTCTAAAATGCATAGAGTGTGATTGGAAGATTCAAGAGTTCTATACAAACTTAATTCGTGGATTTATTGAAGATTCGGGTTATTACAATGGCTACTCTACAAATTCAACCATGTTTTGTGAAGCCTTAGATTTCATGGAAGTTGACTTGAAGACTCGAGAAATGTTCGTTAATGTCATACAATGACTTTGGAAGTTTTAACGCCTAAAGAAAGACTTTAGGGGGCAAAATGCAACTTTGAAAATTAGGCCTTTACAAAAAACGGGATTTGTATATTTTTCTTATTTTGGAGGATTTATGTTTCTTAAATAGATTAGGTAACTTACCTAATTGTTTCCTACATAGATTAGGTAAGTTGAGTAGTTTCTAAGTGGATTTTAGGTAGTTTCCTAAGTTGATTCTAAGTAGTTTCCTAAGTTGATTCTACTTAGACTTTTCCTTTTACTTTTAGGTTTAGGATTTACAACCTATATAAATAAGGGTTGTGGCTTAATGTTTGGTAGACAACTTTATGATTATTGATTAATATAGTCTTTGAGTGTTTTTCAAAACCTCCTTGTTCTTCATTGAACTTGTGATTATTTGGTGAGAGGCTAAGTAATCGAAACCCGAACTTATCAATAGGATATTCATCCCTATTGTGGCGTTCTTCATTATACCAAGGTTCATGTTCGTCTCGTAATTGGATCGCAGAGTACCTCGTTCAATAACAGATCGTAGCATTGGGTCAAGGTGTCACAATCCATCAATTCATTGACGTTCTTCACTTGTCGTGCTGCGTGCTCTTTGATTCCTCCATCGCGAGTACGCGTCTAGGAATCATATCAGCTCTATCCAGTTTTTTGGATGTAAAGTTTAAGGATTTTTTCAAAAAATCCATAAATACCCCAATTGATTTCAAGGCAACTCACATTAACCCAACCCAATGTTTCAATTCTCGAAGAGATTAACCTTAAAAAAAAACATTAAGGTAACACTGACTGGATTGACAAATTCAACAAATCAATCCAATACCAAATCCACCAATTTCCCCATCAACATCGAACAAATTAATCTAGCTATGATGTTTGAAGCAGACTTGGTTGCGATTGGGATAGAGAGATTATGATTTCAAGCCCTATACTTGGATTGCTTCAAACAGAGATGGAAGAGATGGAGGTTGGGAGTGGGGCGAGGCCTCGGGGTTGCGATGGAGAGAAAAAGAGAGCTGGAACACTAAATCAACTTGAGGCGAAGTCTCTTTTCGTCGGGTCTGGTGTGTCATTGACCGGAGAAGATGACCCAAGGAAGTAGAGAGCGGGGGGGGGGGGGCGAATGGTGCAAGGGCTTAAAGGTTTCTTGGAATGGACGGATGAGGATAAGATAAGGGAAACACCACTGATTCCGATGCGAGCTAGAGAAGAGAGAACATGAATAATGATAGGTGTCTAAGACTATCTCCAACAGTTTGAAGTTAAAACTGCACCAAATCTTTAAACTGGTGTAATTTTTACACCAAATTTCTTACACTATCTCAAACAATTCTACTTCAAAGTTTACTCTAAAAGGAATATTCCAAATATATTCTTCATTATTTCATTTAATTTGTATTCCAAGTATATGTTTTATTTAATTTAATTTGCATTAATGTATTTTAGCAAAACAAATATATTATTGATTTAATATTAAATTAAATTAAATACTATGCATTAAAAATAATAATTAAATGTATGAATTTAATTGAGACTAAAATACAAACATACTAAAATTAATAATTAAATGCAAGACATTAATAAAGACTAAAATACAAACATTAAAATCAAACATAAATAGACATATGAAAATACAACTAAAATCAAACATTTAATCTTCTGAATTCGTAAATTCATCCCATAAATGATCGATTAACGCATCCCGAAGTGCAATATGTGCGGCTTTATCCTTTATTTTTTTGGCCAAAATATGAAGAAAAAAAAAACCCCAAAGTAACCACTCAATCCCATAATACCCCCCCAATGTTAAAATTTTCCCAACTTCATACCCAATCTTACCATTTGTCCCAGTTAGGACCCTTCCGTCAATGATCGTTAGAAATGCTAACGGATGAGGGGTTATTTTGGTCATTTGATTTGGGGGGCAAAATGAGATTTGGTTATAGTTCATCATTTAATTGATATTTAGGATATTTTAAGTGAAAAATGATTTTATAATTCAAAATTATTTGTAATTATTAAAAAAAATATAATTCAAAATTATTTTAAAAATTTAAATATTAATAATTGAGCTAGACCTAAGATCAAGCACTTGGAGTGCACCAAGACGTTGACCCAACCAATCCAGAATTGACTCCGACAGCCTAAATCCCGACGAATTAAACGAAACTAAAACTGTTAAATTGGCTAAAAAATCCACCGCAAATTGAGGATTGCCACGCCCAACCCGAGTTCGTCTTTCCAGAAATGAACTATAACCAAATCTCACTTTGCCCCCCGAATCAAATGACCAAAATAACCCCTCATCTATTAGCATTCTTAACGATCATTGACGGGAGGGTTCTAACTAGGACAAATGGTAAGATTGGGTATGAAGTTGAGAAAATTTTAACATTGGGGGCATTATGGGATTGAATGGTTACTTTGGGGTGTTTTTCATATTTTGGCTTTTATTGTTTTTATGCCGCTCGAGAAATTGAGTAAATCGAGTTGTTTCATCCACCATTTCTACATCCGGAGTAGGCGCTTCCATTGCATCTTGAATGATCTATCAGATTATTAGTTGATAGTTATTGCATAATTTGTATTAGTATGAATATTATTAATATGTATGTTGTGTGATTTAATTTAATGTAATGTAATTTTTATTTATTTATTAATGTCTAATATGTATAAACTTTATCATAAATAATTTTAATATTATATATAACTAATAACTAACAATATAAATAAAAATAATTGAATTAATTTTTTGTATTATTTAAACCAAAGCATCTCAAAATGGTATTTAAACTAAACAACTAAACTAACAATAATGATGAAAACATAAAACACAAAATAATTACTTAAACCAAAAAAAAAAAGAGGAGAGAGAAGATGAAGTATGAATAGTATGCGCTGGAATTGAAGTTCAGAATCAGAAACTTCAAATTTGAAGATGAATTGAAGCTGCTGTTGGAGCATGGAATAGTGGAGAAATCTTTCAAATTTGAAGATTTGAAGCTCCCTTGGAGATGGTCTTAGGCTTCAAGCAGGGTATGAGCTTCTTATGGGTTTTGTTTTCCTGTTAAGATATGTTTATTGACTCATGTGTAACTTTTTTTGTTTGAAAAGCATTTACTAATTACTTAGTTATTTTTTATTTTCTTTTTTGAATTATCTTGTTTGCCTTCATTTTATTAATAATCTTTTGTTACTAGTTCTTTATTTTTTTTACATTCTGAAAAAAAAAACTTATAACAAGTCAAATAAGCAAGTGAAATAAATAATAAATTATATAAATTTAGAAAAATTAACTTTATTAATAACTTATATTTATTTTACAATCATGTGGGCTTAGTAATTTGTTTTCTATAATTAGATAATTCATAGTTTAATTTTTATAACTTTTAGAGAACTGTTATAACTATTTAATTTTTTTTTTACTTTTTTAACCTTGAGAACTCAATTTTTTTTTACATAAAGTGGGTTTTTCATTTGTCAACATTTTATTAATAATGTTTTTTTTACTATATTATTATTTTGTATATATTTTGAAAAAATAAAGAAAACTTAAACTAAGTCTAATGAGTAAGTCTCCTATAAGATGACCTTACGGATCTTAATTTGTAAGATAGAGCTTCACTTTCTCACAACTCAACTCACCAACACGTGGTGGCTCGGGTAAGAAGGATCCATCTTACAAAATATAATCGTAAAACCGTCTTACCTAAATTTTTGTCAAGTCCATATGCAATTGAAATGAACAAAAATAGATAAAATTTAGTCAAATTACATTCATTAATAACTTAGTATTCATTTTACAAATATGTGAGCTTAATAATTTGTTTTTCTTAGTTTGTTAATTTAGAGTGACTTTATTGACTTTACAAATCAAGAATAATGACCTTATTGACTTTCCAGACCAAAGATATAGGGGCATTTATGCCTTTTTGATCATTTGCATCCAACGTAACAAACATAAATGACTCTGTGTGAACTAATTATCACCAAATGTCAAGTATAGTGATTAAATTGAAAAAAATAATAATAGTAGAGTGAGCTTAATCAATAATCTGTGAAGGTAGCTAGTGTGACCAAATTGTAATTTAAGCCTTTAAAATATACACACCAATCTCTTAAATTACTAATTTCTAAAAAAATGGTGAAAATCATGAGTGCTTTTCTAGAAATATTTAATTTAAATATCTCAAATTTGTACTTATAAAAAAAAAAACCTCAAATTTGTAATTTTTATAACTTGATCTCTCTAATCTCAATTAACGAACTAGACTCTAAAAACATCTAGGTCAAGGACCATTTGGTGAGCAAAAATAATCAACTTTGGTCACTGACGTGTATTTGTGTTGTACAATGACTAAATTCAAATATATTGAAGGTACAGGGACCACTAGTACACTTAACCCAAATTTATTTCACTCGGTTTTATTATTGTAAAATATTAGAAACATCGCAATTCCATAAATACAAAATAATTTGTACCTAGTAAGAATCGAACGTGTGGATCGATTAAGCCTTTCCACCGGGTCCTAGGTAATTTTGTGTGAGTTGAACATGCATGTTACATCCCAATAAATAGATTGCTTCATACACAAACTTGAAAGTTGTCAAGCCACTTATGCAAACCAGCTCCAAATGTATACCAAGTTGTGGTATGTGATTTAGGGTACAAATTAATTATGCACGACACGAGTTTTTCACGCTTGATTTTGTACAACGTATACAAACAAACCTTGTTTCTGTTTTCCCAAATTTCCCACAGAATATACATGGAAAGATGGATCTGCTCAATAGCTGAGGATGGGGCTCTTCTATGTCAGGACGCAAAACTATGACATTAGGGGTGGCAAATCGGTCGTGCTGGGCTGTTATCGGGCCGACACGATAACACCACGACACGATAAGCTTATCGGGCCTTATATTAAAACACGAACACAATACGATAAAAACATAATAAGCAAAAAAGTACGATTTATTTAGTCTGACTCGTTAAGCACATTAAGTCCAATAAACATTATAAAATATATAATTTTGATTTTTTAATACATATTTTGAAATTTATCAATATAAATAGTCAAGTAGTTTAAAAATCATAATTGTTCAAATGATAAAAATATGAAATAATCATGATAATAGTTCGAAAGAAGTGAACAACCCCTAGTAAATTTAAAAATATATATTTTAATTATTGTGTCTTACCGTGCTTATCAAGCCAGCCCGATAACAACTGGTTTTTTATCTTGTCTTATCGTATTAGTCCTATAACGGCCCGAACCCGATAAGTCATAGCCCAAACCCTATAATTTCGTGTCGTACCTCAAATTGTAACCCCTATATGACATGATCTGCAAGTTCGAGACTTAGGGGCTGTGTTTTGACTAGCTTTGTAGGTAGATGGACTATTCTATTCATCCCTAATGTTGAGTCCCATCAAAGGTTTAATATTTTTTGGAGAAATTTTTGGGCCTATACACTTTCCCAAATTTATAATCGCTCCAGTCCATTGTTTTTTTTTTCAACTGTTAAAGTTCATTTTTGTAAAATTATTCCTAAAATGCCCACATAAGAGAAAGAACGGCCGTAGGTTTCACCTTGAATTCGATTAATCTACCACCCTAACTTCACTCTCTTTCCTCTTTATTTATCGATTTTCAATTTCACCAGTGTCTTTTTTCTTCTTCTTCTTCATTGTATTTGTGTGTTTGATTCAAAATAGATCAATTTGTGTGTTTGATTCAAAATAGAGTCAGTTTGTGTGTTGTGTTGCTATACATGTAAATTGTTTGATGAAATGTCCAAATATAAATTTATTTGTTGTTCGACACCCTTTTTCAATGTGAATGAAAAGATGATTTGCGGACTCCCCGCCTCTTTAACACATATAAAAGATCATATTACGAGCCCGAAGCTTATCCCCTATGAGTATCAGAGTATCCTATCCTTAGCACCTTCCACATGAAAAAAGTCAGTTCCAATTACATAGGAAAGCAAGCATTATCCTTCCAATTACAATTGCCACAGTTCACAAATGTATGTGCGAACAATGGGGGATGGAAGTTGATAGAAACGCATTCAAACATTCACCGATTAAATTGCGAGCAATCCTTCATGGTAGAGATGTGGTTATTAAGAACATTAAATGGAAAGTTGGGGATGGCAGCAATATTCGCATCTGGGAAGACTATTGGTTTCCAGGGTTTCATCCTGTGGATCTGGTTAGGTTCAAATCGATGGCCTGTAATTTGATTTGGGTTTCTCAAATTTTACATAATGGAAGTTGGAATTTGGAGTTACTTCGGTCTCTTTTCCCCATTCATATTCAGTTAGCCATTTTGGCCATTTTCATTTCCAAAAAACGGTGCGGAAGATTCTCTTAGTTGGGCCAGTACAAAAGAGGAATTTTCGGTTTATTCTGCATATCAGATTCTATGTAGTGTGAATCAACTTCAAGCTCAATCCAGTGAGGTTTGATCGAGCTCTACCATTCATATTCCTGATAAGGTTTGGGTCCGATTATGGAATCTTCATGTACCTTATATGATTCAATGCTTCTTATGACAAGCCTTACTTGATCGTCTCCCAACGGCTGTTAATTTGCATAAGAGGATTCAATCTATTGATTCTATATGCAAACTTTGTAAGCAGAATATTGAGACAAATGATCATATATTTCTAATATGCCATGTGATTCTTCCATTTTGGTCTTCGGCCCTTTTGAACATTGATATTTTGTGCCACCTGGAGAATGTGTTGGGAGGCTTGTTCCGAATTTGGCTAATTGCATGGATTTTAAAAGCTGGAAGTAAGCATAATTCGTTGTCTACTTTGGCTGCGAAAGATGCCATTGGACTTTGGTGTATTTTGATTTGTCAGAATGATGTTGTGTTTCACAATGCTCCTTGGTCTTTACAAAAAGCTCAACAGCTTTTCATTGAGATATTTCCTTCGTTAAATAATGACAAACGTCATAAGCCTTGTTCTCCATCTCGGTTAATTCAATCAATTTCTCATGGATAGTCTCAAGGTGATCAATTTGTTCTTCAATCATCTAGTTGTAATAATGTGAGTTGTTGTGCGGTGGTTATCCTTAAATGTGCGGCGAGGTGGATACATGCTGCTAATCGTGTGAGAATAGGGGTCGTTACTTTTAACTTATCTGGGGAGCAAGTTGGTGGATGGATCCTCTCATCGTTGGTTGAATCTCAGAGTTAGCAAGGGATCCTGCTCTGTCGGTTTATTATGCTTTATATTGAGCATTGTCAAACTCTTTCATGCACATATTGCTTTGCTCTAACTATCGTGTTTTTATGAAACATATAACTAATCGGGAGGAAGTGTCAAACATTATTGCTCCAATTATGTATGATATATGTATGTTGATTGTGGATCTACATGGTTGTGGTTTTTGTACAAACAGGGAAATGTTGGGGACTGCTCAACGGTTAGCCTCTTTTGTAGCTCGAGCTCGAAGCCCAATTTTCCATCGTTCGTTGTATTGCAATAGGTCTAGTATCACTTAGTTTGGTGTTTAGTGCTTTAGGGGCTAGTGTGTAATGGTTGTTTTATATGTATACAGAGCTTTGTTTGTAGCAAAAAAAAAATCACCGATAAACAAGTAGAGATCTGTATGGTCAGATGCTCCTGACCTAGAATCAGGGAACTAACTAAATTACACTGAGGGACAATTTTTTGAAGGGTGCTGAAGCCAAAGCAAAAATGTCACACTAATAAGAGTATCAATGAAGATGTTAATTTTACCGACGGTATTAAGTTTGCATTTGGTCTAGCCCGTTTTGCTGCTGGGAGACTAGATCCTCTATCACCTAAGTCAAGGTATTCTCACATTTCATTTTCAACTTTGATGTGTGCAAAAACACAACTCGGACAAGAATATTCGATCGTATCAAATAATAAAGTGTACATAAGTACGAGTTATCGATTACATAGAGAATGTACGTAATTCTTACTTCAACTAAGTACCAAAATTAGACTAACTAATTATATTTGAACTAAAAGAAAATGAATTAAAATATTAAAATATAAACAACCTAAGAAAACAATTAAAATCTAAACTAATGCGCAAGTGATTTGGCAACAAATAATTAAGATAAAAATATAGGAGTGTAATATTTCTAATCTAGCCGATGTTTAAATTAATCATCTTTTTACTTTTCTTTAACTCAAGTCTTAGTAGTCGGGTGTACTAAATTATTCACTACGGGCTCTCGCATCTTATAGCAAATCTAGCTACAACTCCTTGCCACAGGCTCCCGCATCTTATAACAAAGGAGAAAATAGTCACATGTCAAAACAAACACCTAATGACTATCTACGCACGATCTTCTCTCAGTCACACGTCACGCAAACAATTATTGTGATTTCAGAATTAATTGGACGGGCTCTAGCATCTTATCATATAATTCTAGTGATCATTTAACGGTTGGTTAAACAATTAAAAGCATTAAGAACACACAATAATAACAAAGCCCATGAGTAATACTTCGCAAAAAGATATTCTCTCTATTTTTCTACAAATCATGTCGGTAGCCGAGAAGACAAAATTGGTTAACTACGGACTCTCGCATCTTATAGTCAACTCTAATCTCCCTGACCTCGCGAATTACTAAGGCGGTTCGATCGCGTATCGAAACAAGTCTCACAATGACTATCGATGAGTGTCACAAAAACACCAACTATTAAATTGATTGGTTCGAAATATAAAGGTAACTCTTGCGGATCCTAAATATTTCTAAAATCATTTAATTAATGGTCAATTAATTTTTATTTATTTTTGATAGGTAAATATGACCCCTCGTTGAATGGTCAATTAATTAAAAATATTAAAACAAATTCTTAAAAATAGTTATGTAAAACAAAACAAAAACGTTACTAAACTAAAAATGTTCGATGAAACAAAAATAATAGTTACAGAGTCAATAAAGCAAAAAACAATTGAAATTGAGTTTAGTAAAATAATAAAAATAATTTACGGAAAAAACGTTTTTCGTAAAACTAATTCTTAAAAATAAAACAAAAACAATAGTTACGAAGTCAATAAAACAAAAAATATAATGGAAGTTAGTAAAATCAAAATAATTTACGGAATAAAAATAATAGTTAATAGTAAAAGTAATTTGGTTATTTTGATTTTAGCTTATTTTCTTATCAGAAATTCATTTATTCGTAAAATATAAATATAATTAAATAAAAGTACATTCAAAATGAAGAACTTATTTGAGTTCAGATTCTATTTGCAAGGTGGAAAAAATCCAAGTTTGTTCGAAGACATTATTCTATATATTTTTTGAATAGTATAAAGTGTTCGAGGTTGCCAGTCCATGAATTGACACTTAAATTGGTGTTTCAGTAATGCTATTTATAAATATTGACTATGCTGCAGGGTTGTGCAATAGAATAAGACTAATCATTATAAATTCTTGAGGATCACATTCTTGAAACAATTTTTTTTGAAAGGATGTAATGTTGGAGATAATGTTTTTATCAAAAGATTGTCATTAACTTCATCCGATGTAGATCATAAAGGGTGGTACAATGGTAGAGTCGAGGCTTTACAAAATGTGAGGTCTGAAGTTCGATAATTTCTCATGCCCCTTTAGGAGAAATGTCTAAAAAAAACTCAATTTGATGTAAAACTGACTTTCAAGTTTCAGAGAAGACAATTCTCATTACTGGTATCATATGAAATGACAATTAACAAGCGTTAAAGTCAATAATTGCACGTATGTCTCTTCTTGAAGAAATCAGTATTTAGCCATGAGCAGTTATGTCGTAGTTTCTAGAGTAACAAAATGTTTTGATTTAAAGATATTGATATACAGTGAAGATGAAAAACCAACTAATAAAACAACAAATGTTGTGTATAAGTAAAATTTTTAGAATCTATAATGATTAGTGAATTAATGATGTGTATTTGTTAATAAACTGATTCTTCTAATATTATCTTTTAAGATTTTTTTTATCTTATTTATTTTGTTTATGTACGATTTAGTTGAAAAAGAAGAATGACGTGCGTCTAACGCACGAGTTAAAAAAAACTAGTTTTTATTTATTTTTGATAGGTAAATATGACCCCTTGTTGAATGGTTAATTAATTAAAAACATTAAACTTTCAAAATAATAACCAAACATGAATGTATACTAAATAAAGAGAGATATTAAATTAAATCACTACATTTAACATAAAAAATAATTGCATTCCATAAATAATTTAAGCACAAACCCATTCAACAATTACAAGATTAATCAACCCTATAAATCATAACAACTATCATAAAATAGAGATAGGAAGAATTAAACCAAACAAATTGCAAATCCGGGGTTGAAATTAGTTGCAAAAGTCTTCCAGACTCTTAATTTGTTGCTCCAAACCTTCATTGTTGGACAATTTTTGGATGTATGAAGATAATTTGGTGAAATTGGGGCTGCTGTCCCATTTAGGGCTCACAACCCGTAAATGGGGGCTTTTTTTCTCATTGGCAGTCGGCTGGAGGTAAATAAAAGAAGGGTTTTGGAGTCACAAACAAGGAGGGGCATTTTGGGAAGGACAGTGGGGTTTCGGGGGAAAAAGGAAAGAAAAGGGAACTTGGGTCACGGCAGGGTCATGGGGCAGACCAGGAGAGGGACGCGGGTAATCTAGGAAGAAATGGACCGGATGGTGTGAGAGGAACTGGCAAGCATGCGGGTAAGTGAAGCATAATGGTTCGGATCTGGTGGAGCTGGGTCCATTGGCGACACGCGGGTCGTTCGTTGGTGGGGGAGTGACATGGCGCGTTGTTAGATCGACAACGCAAAAGAGAAACACTTTCTACTTTGTGTGCCGGCCTCCCTTGGATTCCTCAGTTGTGCGCCGGTGCACCTTCTCTTTAGAGAGTTGCTGCCAAAGGTCCTTCCCCTTTCCAGACTTATCAATTAAGTCTGTCGTTAGCCCAGTTAGTCCTCTGTTAGCTCTTCCTTGCCTTGGCCTCTTAACGGACTTAACGAACTTTAACCGAATGACTTGCAACTCAACTTTAAAGCTCGGAATTACCTCGAACTTTGTGCTAAACACCATGAATGCTAGATTAAACCTTGGAAACCTACATTTAAGTACAAATACACAAATAATAATATTTCTAAGACATAATTAACTCAAAAATAACATAAAATATAAGGAAATTCCTGAGAAAATTCGTGAAAATCTTAAGCACACAAATTGCTTTTTGCCCTTCATGGGGCTTCTCCGTGCCTTCACCAAGGGTTGTGATTTTTCACTTCCAGGGGAAGACTGGATTGCTTTTAAAGGGGAAGGAGAATGTTGTTCTGGATTAGACACCGAGGCTGAGACCTTCAACCTCCCGTTTTCCATCTTCCTTTGTTCCTCGTACATCAATTGAAGGTAGTTCCCCTGTTCCTCTATCCGCAACGGAAAATTTCCTGAATCTCAAACAATGAGATCAAATCCAATTGAGCATGTCCCTTTAATGAATAGGATGACCGAGGTAAATTCAACACAACTGATGACTAACAATGATACCACGACACGAGAGAAGGTTTACAATAGATACAGAGCGAAATTTCGTATCTGAAATGGGGGTGGAGTAAAGCTTCATCTTTGCAATTGAAGATAGGATTTTTTTTTTTTTTTGATAGATAAGATTTTATTAAATTGATAAATGGGGGGAGGGAGGAAGAGGAAGGCTCAGAGCCTTGTGATGGAACAAAGCCATAAGGTCATTGGAACTACTAGTACTAATAGGAGGAGGATTGGGATTTGCAGAAGAAGAATGAAAGAAATTAGCACCTTTGAAATTGTTGGCTTTGGCGGAACAAAGTATCCTCTTCTTCAGATCTCCATTAACATTTATGCTCCACATTTCTGTCTCTTTCTCTCTCTCTTTATCTTGACAAAGGAAAAATCTATCAAATAACATTGTGATAAGGGTACGAGCATTATTCCTTCCCAATAAAAACACCTTCCAACAATATACAAACTCCAACACTTTTACATACCCCACCATCTTCATCTCCATTAATTTAATATTTTTATATCTTACATATATCAATCAATAATTTTTTTATGCAATTTTTATTAGATATTTCAAAATTGCAAATAAATAATTAGGGTAAAATTGAAACCACTCAGGATTTCATCCGTAAAAACTACATAAAGGGCTTCTTCAAGACCCCCAATTCTTTTTATATGGTTCTTGGAATATTTCAAAGATCAAGCAGAAAGATCACCAAGTGAGACAAAATACTTTCTTATCATTTTGCATGCCTCAAGCTGTTCATGCAGCTGCTTTTATGGATTTTTATGGATTTTATAAACAAACAAATATCATGTAAATATTTACTTTTCATTCTTGAACACACTTCATGTAAAAACAACATATTGATTAATTTTTTTCCTAGAAAATATGAATGAAAATAATAATAATTATTCCCTCCGTTCCAGACAAAGAACCCGCTATACTATTTTGAGATATTTCACTTTAAGAATTCACCTTAAAAAAATTATGATTACAATTTCTATAACATTTCATATTTATCCTCTACTTGTGTTGTAATCACATTGCTTGTGCTTAACTATTTTTGTAATTATGACTAACTCTAATAACATTAATATATCTCATTAATAATTAGACTTTTCGAATAGAGACTTTTTAGGTAGAACGGGGAGAGTATCTTTTAATTTGTCATGTTGAGAAATAAAAAGATAACTCGAAATTGAACTATATATCATTTCAATGGGTACCTAGTTAAGGGTAATTTTGTCCCATTATTATTTACGGGTACATGAGCATGATGATTTGCATGAAGCTCAAGACAGAAAAAATTGCAGTTAACTGTTACACTCAAATTGAACAATAATAAGATTATCAATCAGGATGTTGATTTTGCCGACCTGTGTTTGCATCTGGTCTGGCCCGCTATGCTGCTAGGGGACTGGATCCTCTATCACCCAAGTTGAGGTCTTCCTGCATTTCACTTTCAACTGCTTTCTGCCTTTCATCGGGCTTCTCCGTGTCGTCTTCCAAGAACATTAGGGTACTGCCCACACAATTTTCAGGTATTTCTATGGGTTCTGATTTCTCACTTACATGGGAAGGCTGGATTGCATTTGATGGAGAAGGAGAAGGTTCATCCTGATTAGACACCAAGGCTGAGGCCTCAACCTCCCGTTTTCCATCTTCCTCCGTTCCTTAAACATCAATTGAAGGTGTTTCCCATGCTCTTTTATCCGCAACTGCAAATTTCTCTGAATCTGAAAGAACGAGATCAAATCCAAGGTTCTTTTAATGAATAGACTGAGGTAAATTCTGAATGCAGTTGATGACCAACAATGATACCACGACACGAGAGAAGGTTTTAAATAGATACTGACCAAAATTATGGGACTGAAGATTAAAAAGCATTTATTGCAGACAAAGAATGTTGGAATCTTTCCTGAATTCAAGGCATAATCAATTCTTGAATGTTAGCAGAGTATATTGTCAAAAATCTTTCTGCTTGTGCCTTTGCATTACTATGTCCTTAAAATAAATTTAGACACTCTTTATTTCCTTTGTGTTTTCAGCTTATGATGATTCGTGGGCAATTAGGTGTTCTCTTACATTGTAGTTGTGATGTAGGGACTAAATAAAGTAGTTATTGACATTTTTGGTTGTCTTTCATGATTTCTGTTGGTTAAAACCCTTCTAATTGAAGGAAGAGCGTAGCCAGAAATAAAAATGCAAAAGTGAACTTCTTGCTGTAGCATCATATATACCCGTCACAGATAAGACAGGTAAAATTGAAACCACTCAGGATTTCATCTGCAGAAACTACAAAAGGGGGCTTCATCAAGACCCCAATTCGCTTTATATGGTCCTTGGAATATGTCAGAGCTCAAGCAGAAAGATCGCCAAGCGAGACAAAATACTTCCTATCACTTTGCATACCTCGAGCTGTTCATGCAGCTGCTTCTGAACATCCATCTGCAGTCATAACGCTTCAGTTAGGCACTGTCACATGTTAAAGACCTATAACCATTACTAAAGTCGGAATCTAAATTCAAAATTGAATATCAGCTCAGCATTCAAACAAAAGCAACTAATTTAGTTCAATCAAGTGAGCTAAATAAGATGCCGCATACCACATGATCTCAATAAAAGGGTAGATGAGATTTGATCATGCAACATATAGTACGTATGCCCAGGATTATTTGAATCTAAACAGGTGTGAAAAGTGAAAAAAACAAAACAAAACAAACCAATAACTAGATTGACAATGCAGATGGATACACTGCTTGCTTTTGTGCCACTGCCACATAGTAAAAAGACTGGCTCATTAATATCTAAGAACTACTTCTACTCATGGTACCATCTCCAATTCGCATCCCATGAATCACTACCAGTTCCAACTTAGACTTTATGCAAAACCTTCTCCTGGTAAAAGCTCCAATTTGCATCACATGAATCATTATCTTCCCAATTTAGACTTTACGATCAGAACTGTTAACAAACAGTGGTGAAGCTAGGATTTCGCCTAGACAAAGGGCCAAATATGTTCTTATTTTTTGCCACATACATTTCAGTTTTAAATCTATTTCTTGAAACACAAAAAGGTAATTTAATAAAATTCACCAAGGGAAAAATAGCATATTAAGATTATGCTATATCTTCTTTTAATGAAACTACAGTGTCATTTAATTCTTCACTTTCCATTTCAATGAGTCCGACCTGTTATCTCGCATCCCCAAATAAAATTACTAGGAGACCAGGACTATACTATAATTGCAAATATAACTCAGGCAGTCAGGCACCAATAAAATCACCTTAGGAGATTCTACAAAGGCATCACAAAATACAAATGAAGGATAACTGCCTAATTCTAACTCCTATAACCAGAATGACCTTCTGAAGAAGTTATTATACAACTTCGATATTATAAACTAAAAAACATATACATTCTATTTTCATGTTTTATGACATACTACTGGAAGAGTATCATCCAATGGGGTCCTCGTACTTTTTGGTCTTGTTCCTCTTTTGGGTGTTAAGAAACAAAAAAGAAACGTGATACTTGTAGGATCTGTGGTACTCCAAAAGACCATGGTTGAATGGGGTGGGCAAAAGAAGTAAATATTTTCCAGCACAAACTTTTCAATAAGCATAAAGAGAGAACGAGAGAGAGAGAGAGAGAGAGAGAGACTAACTTGCTTTGGTCATTTGCTGGATAGAACCAAATCATCGACTTGTGCCAAAATACCGGTGAAGCAATTCCTTGGATGGATTGTCTAATTGGTCATTTGCTAACAAATTAATGAACAATTCCGTTGTGCTTGCATCAGCCGAGAAACCATCACCTCTCATTTTGTCAAGAAGTTGAATTGCCTTCGATATATCACCAAATCGGATAAATCCCTTAATAATAGTATTGTAAGTGCATTCATCAGGCAAGCATTCAGTTTCCTTCATTTTGAGGAGCAACTCATTCGCTTCATTAAGTTTACTAGCCTTGCAATATCCATTCATCATCGCATTATAGGTAATATTATTGGGTTTTAAGCCTCTAGCAGAGAGATTACGAAAGAGTTTCTTCGCAGCATCAGGCTTCCCAGCTTTCCACATCGCGTCAATGAGGATGGTGCAAGTATAGATATCAGGAACCAGGCCACTGCTTTCCATTGTTTTCAACAAAACCAGTGCCTCATTAAGTCTGTTGTTTTTACACAGGGAATCTAACAGAGTAGTGTAAGTAATGATATTTGGATTTTGACCACGAGATTGCATTTCTTCAAGAAGTATAAGAGCGTCCCCAAGCCTGCCGATTTGGCATAATCCACCAATAATAGTGCTGTAAGTAACAACATTAGGAACCATTCCTCTATGAGTCATTTCTCTAAAGAGACTCCTTGCTTCTTCTATCATCTTTTTCTTACAGTACCCGTTGATTAAGATGCTATAACTAATAACATTAGGTTCAACACCCTTGCTAATCATCACATCAAGCAGTTTTGCAGCATCACTAACTTTGTCAATTAGACAATATCCATCCATAAGTGAATTGTAGGTGACCGTATCGGGCACCTCACCTCTTTGGATCATCAGTTCAAGCACAGCGTGCGCTTCTGCAACCAACCCTTCTTTACATAGTGCATCGATTATAATGCTAAACGTGTGTACAACTGGAGAGATGTTATTTATTTTCATTTCATGCAGCAACCTCTTAACTTCTTCCCACCGACCCCAATCACATAAACCTTTAATCAAGCAACTGTAAGTAAAAACATTAGGTGGGATTCCCTTTACAGTCATTTCAGAAAAGAGCTCTAGAGCGTCTGTAGCTCGTCCATCCTTGCAAAGGCTGTCAATGACTGTGCTGTATACCACTATGTCAGGTTTGCAAGTCTCATCATATTCTTGGATCTCAATCTTACGAAGCAAAGCAAAGGCAGCATCAGTGTTACCCGATTTGCAACACCCATTAATAACAGTTCCGTAAGTAATTATGCTTGGCTGAAAACCTCTCTCCAAAAGTTCATGAAGCAACTTAAGTGCCCTAGGGAGATTACCGACAGAGCAAAGTCCCCTTATGAGAGTGGTGAAAGTTGCACAATTTGGTTCAAAACCAAGTTTCATGATTTTACCCAACAGGGAGAAAGCGAAATCCACCCTCCTCAGGTGGCAAAAACAGTTAATTGCGATGTTAAAGGTGTAAATATCAGGATTGACTCCTAACGGGTTGAGCTGGTGAATTAGAGAAATGGTAGTGGAATATTGCTTCATCTTAGTAATTGAAGATAAGATTTTATTAAATTGATGAATGGGGGGAAGAGGACGGCTCAGAGCCTTGTGATGGAACAAAGCTATAAGGTCATTGGAACTACTGGGAGGAGGATTGGGATTTGCAGAAGAAGAATGAAAGAAATTAGTACCTTTGATATTGTTGGATTTACCGGAAGAAATTAGTATCTTCTTCTTCAGATCTCCAACGACTGTATTAACAATTATTCCCCACATTTTCTCCTCCAAAAATATTTCTTGAAGAAGAAAGATTAGATAACAATGGCGTCGACGAGAAGCAATATAGGCGGAGGCGTAGAAATGTACATACGATTTGGTTGATAGCAAGTACGAACATTAAATTTTAAAGGGCTACTCCTAATGAAGATGCAAATGTTAATAAAGATGATTATTTTCAGGTAATTATTGATTTTTAATGTATTTTTACTGAAATTTTGAAAAAAATTAACCAAAACATCCGCGGATATATAAAACTACTCGACAAGCGGTCTTTTTGGTAAACTACCGAGACTGACAAGCGGATGTTTCTGGATAGGTCCGCTTTTTAATAGCGGATGTTTCTGGGTAAGTCCACTTTTTAATAACGGATGTTATTCAATATGTCCGTTATTCACTAGCGGTTGTTTACATGTAGAACCGCTATTATGTAGCGACTCTTTCGTTGAATTTGTTGGAATTTTTTTTTTCATTATTAATTATTAATATGATTTTATTGTTATTTGTTGATAGGATTATCAGTTCGAAAACAAGAATAATTTATTTTCGGATGTATCTCATTTTTTGTGACGGATGAAAACTTCATTGATTGAGAAGCAGCAGAAAAGTGAGTTAGAGATACCGGACGGGCCGAAAATATGTATTTTTATGTGTCCAGAAGTAAAACTAAATTTGATAGCACTCGTAAAATTTGGTTGAGTTGTGAGAATGGTAGAAAACCTCGGTACGATGGTAAAAAAGATTTGAAAGTTGTAAAGAAAAATTGTTCGAAGAAGCTTTTTTGTAAATTTGAAGTGTATTTGCAGGAAATAAAAGATGATGGTTGGAGAGTTAAAGTTAACGAGTTTAACAATGCTTACAACCATCCATTTTCAATGGGAGAAAAATGACACACTTCTGCATCGAAGTTGACAAAGGCTGAGATTGAAATGGTTGATCAACTTTATAGTGCTAATGTGAAGCCGAAACAGATATTGAATCTATTGAAAAAGGAAAATCATGATAACAGAAGTTCGAGAAATCATGTAGAGAATGCTTTGGCAGGTATAAGAGATGTTAGTCTTATTTCCGTACGTTCTCCTTATGGATTCAACATACAAGACTAATAAATATGATTTGCCGTTATTGGAAATCATTGGAGTTACATATGTGGGGAAGAATTTTCATGTCGCATTTGCATTCTTGAAGAATGAGAAAAGTGAAATATTTGGTTGGGCATTACATCAGTTGCGTGTTTTATTAGTTTATGTTCGCCCACCGGATGTCATTGTCACAAATAGGGAATTGGCTCTCATGAATACAATACAAGCGTACTTTCCAACGTCTCAGCATATGTTGTGTAAGAGACACATAGCGAAAGGATGTCGAGAAGTATGTAAGAAACCTGTTGAGAAGAAAGAAATGTACTGCAATATTTATGAAGAGGTGGATGGATATAGTTGAGTCAAGAACTGAGAAAGAATACACAGAACAATGTCGAGATATGGAAGAAGCGTGGACAAATACTCAGGCAGTTGCTTTAATTTTTCGCACACACACACACACACACACACACACACACATATATATATATATATATATATATATATATATATATGTAAGGCATTTGTGCCACATCATCAACTTTTGATAAATCTTTATTGTAAGGCATTTGTGTAGAAGCTTTACAAACTCTTGGTTTTCAAGTCATTAACTAATAATAATACATAATAATAATCAATATGATAAGAGGTATTAGTATTAGTTAATGGTAGAAGATTTATATTTTAAAAAATTTACAACTAACATTACTTTTAGCCAATGCGTGATAAAACTCTTCAAGATTGAACATTACTTCTAATAGGTCATTTCTAACACCATACTTTAAAGCCTTCGTATCTTATTAATCCAAAACTTGATTTGGACAAATAAATACTCCCTCCGTCCCTAAATTATCATCCTTCTTTCCTTTTTCGTCCGTCCCAAAATAATTGTCCAGTTTGAAACTTACCTTTTTAAAACATCAGTTTTACCACTTTACTCTTACTTTTTCACTCTACTTTAATTATTGAACACATACACATGGGCTTTAAAGGAAACTACGCATTAAACCAATATAAATAATCAAGTCAATTGTTTTTTCTTAAACTGTACGCTAGGTCAACTAGGACGATTATTTAGGGACGGATGGAGTATATCATTTCGATGCTCTTGCCGAGTAGAACATATTTGCACAATTACTTTTACCAACAAACAAATGACACGTAAAGATATTTGTGCCTCAAGTTGCACAATTTATTTCACTAAAAACACTATTTTTTTTAAACAAGTATTATACTTTAAGTCTTATATCTTATTCATCCAAAACTCGATTTAGACAAATAAATATATCATTTCGATGTTCTCACCGAGTAGAACACATTTGAGCAATTACATTCGTCAACAAACAAATGACACGTAAAAAAATTCATGCCTCAAGTTGTACAATTTTTTTTAACTAAAAACACTAATTTTTCAACAATCGAAGAGATATATCTCACATTGATTAGAAATTGGTGCTGGTTTTTAAAGTCATTTGATAAAAGACTTCTACCATTATACCAATAGAAAATGTATATCTCACATTGGTTATAAAATTATGTTGATTTTAAATTATTTTATATTATTACCAATAAAAGGAATGTATAGCACATTGTTTTAAAAGAAAATGTTAGATTTTAAAGTATTTCGACTAAAAACTTTCACTTTTACAAGAAATGTATCTCAGATTGGTTACAAAATATTCTACTATTCTTACCAATACAAGAGATGTATCATACACTGGTTAGAAAATTATATTGGTTTTCAAAGACTTTTGATAAAAGACTTCTATCATTATTACCAATAGAATATGTATTTATTACATTGGTTAAAAATGATGTTGATTTTAAATTTTTATAGATTATATAAAAGACGTTTACTATATATATATATATATATATATATATATATATATATATATATATATATATATATATATATATATATATATATATATATATATATATATATATCATTTTAAATCATATTTGTTATAAATTGATGTTGGTTTTAAATTACTATTACTACCAATAAAATCTTACATTGGTTAAAAAGTTGATGTTTATTTTAAAAGTCTTTAAATAAAAAGACTTTTACTTTTATCATCAATAAAAGAGAAGATAAGAGATGTATCTCATTATATAAAAAGAGATGTTGGTTTTAAATTTTTTTAGATAAAAAAAACTTCTATACTATTACCAAATGATGAGATGTATTCCACATTGGTTAGAGAGTGATGTATGTATTAAAATTCTTTATAAAAAATTAAGGCTTAATACTAATAGAAAAAAAAAATCATATTGGTTAGGAAAGTGATATTAGTTTAAAATGTTTTAAAATGGTGTATCTCACATTAGTTACAAAGAGATGCACATTATTTAGAAACATATATTGTTTATAAAAGTTTTTAGATAAAAGAATTTTATGTTATTATCAATACAAGAGATGTATCACACATTGTTTACAAAGAGATATTTGTTTCAAAACTCTTTAAATAAAATAACCAATAGAAGAGATGTATCTCACATTGTTTAGAAAGAGATGTTGATTTCAAAAGTTTTTATATAAAAGACTATTATTATTACTATAAAATAATGTATCTCATATTTTTTAGAAATTAGTGTTGGTTTTAAATATACTATTATTAAAAATAGAGAAGATGTATACAACATGGTTAGAAAGGGATGTTTGTTTTAAAAGTCTTTAGATAAAAGTCTTAAACTTTTATTGCCAATAAAAATAGAAAAGAAGTATCTCACATTGTTAGAATATGAATAATGATTTTAAAATTTTTAAAATAAATATTTTAATATCAACTCTTTTATTAGTAATAAAATATTAGATTTTTAATCTAATGACTTTTAAAACCAAAATTAATTTATAACCAATATGAAATATATATCTACTAATATTACCAATAGAAAAAATGTATCTTAAATTGGTTATAAATTGATGTTAGTTTTCAATGTATTTTAATAAAAGATTTCTACTTTAATCACTATAGAATAAATGTATCTTACATTGTTTAGAAAGAAATGTTAGTTTTAAAAATCTTATATTAAAGACTTCTACTCTTATTACCAATAAAATATATGTATATCACATTGTTTAAAAATAAATGTTGTTTAAAAAGTCTTAAGATTAAAGACTTTTTGTTACAAATAGAATATATACTTGTATCTCACATTGGTTACAAAGTATTTTACTATGATTATCAAACGAAAAGATGTATCTCACATTGGTTAGAAATTAATGTTAGTCTTAAAAATACTATTATTATCAATAAAATAGATGTATCATACATTTGGTAGAGGGTAATGTTGGTTTCCAAAGTCTTTAGATATAAGACTTCTACCATTATTATCAATAGAAGATGTATATCTCACATTGGTTAGAAAGTGATGTTGATTTTAATTTTAGATAAAAAAAACTTTTACTATTATTACTAATAGAAGAGATATCTTACATTTGTTAAAAATGATGTTGGTTTTAAAAGTCTTTAGATAAAAGACTTTTAGTTTTATCATCAATATAATAGAAGAGATTTATCTCACATTATTTAGAAATAGATATTGGTTATAAAATTTTTAAGATAAAAGACTTCTACTATTATTGCCAAATGAGGATATATATCTCACATTGGTTAGAAAGTGATGTTGATTTTAAAAATTTACCATTATTAACAATAGAAGAGAAGTATTTCACATTGGTTAGAAAAATGATATTGGTTTAAAAACTTTTTAGATGATGGATCTCACATTGGTTAGAAAAATGATATTGATAATGTTGGTTTTAAAAGTCTTTAGATAAATGACTTAAACTTTCATTACCAATAGAAATAAAAAATAAGTATCCCACATTGTTGAAAAATGAATTATGATTTTAAAAGTTTTTAACAAAAAGTCTTCTAATATTATTATCAAGTTAGATGTTAATTTTAAAAGTATTTTAGATCAAAAAAATTACTATTATTACTAATACAAAATATGTATCTCACGTTAGTTAGAAACTTATGTTAATTTTAAAAGTATTTAGGTAAAAAATCGTTTAATATTAGTAAAAATAGAAACAAAATTATTATAACAATGGAAGATATTAACAATCTAATTATAATAACTAAAAGTTATATTATTATTACAAATATATATATATATATATATATATATATATATATATATATATATATATATATATATATATATCCCCCAAATTGTACCCGTGAACTAGTTAGAATTAATTTTAGTTATTCTTAGATTTTTCCAATTCACTCTACCATAGGTCCATAGCCTGTAAACTATTACTCCCTCCGTTCCTAAATTATCGTTTTTGTGGACTTGACGCACGGTTTAAGAAAACATATTTGACTAGATTATTAATATTAGTTTAATGTATAGTTTACTTTAAAGCTCATGTGTATTAGAGCTGTCAAAATTGAGCCCGGTCAAGTCCACCCGCCTTTTCAAGGGCTTAGGCTTCAATTTAGAAAGGCCCGAAAAAGCCGGGCATCGTTGGCCCAACCTTAAAAAGTTCGAAAACCCCGACTCGACTCGACCCGACCATAAAAGTTAAACACTTAAACTTAATTACAAAATTAAAAACTAAAACATAAATCTGAAAAGAAAAAAACTATCAGACATTCATTTAGACTACTTTTTTTCTTTTTTTTCTTTTGGTTAGATAAATTTATGACACAGTATGATCTATTTCCAAATCATTGTTCTCTTTTTGGTTGAAACTCATATTTTAAATTGATGGAAGTGACACTTACAAATAGGAAATGAAGTTGATCTTCCAAGTTCAAATCTAGTTTAGTATGGTTGTGGTTAGTAATTTTATCGAAACTAATCTATTTAATTGAGTATCTCTATCTGATATGAGCTAATAAAAAGCCTCAATAGTATAAACTTGATTAAAAAAATAAAAATTAAATGCTAGATTATGTCGGACGAATCAAAAAATGAACATTTGCTAGTTAGTATGGTTTTGCAAACTAGAACTCGAAAAACTTTATCTATCCTCAGAAAACACAAATTAAAAAGTTGGGGACAATATGATGAACTTCAATTTGGTTATAACTTTTTTGAAAAAAAATACCCTTCAGGTAGTACATGTATTTTTTCTTTGGTTTGTAACATTATAGTTTTTCAATTTTCTATTTCGTTTAATTGTTGAAGTTACTACATTTGTTTATATTTGCTTTGGTTGCACTTTTGCTTTGTAATTGTGTAAGTTAGACTAGTAAGTATGTGTGTTTTGAACTTTTGATGTGCTAGATAAGTTTTATTAGCTAATTTGTGAGTTTTTTTTAATAAAAAAATAGTTATTATTATTTTGGCAAAACACACAAATTGGCCACCCAACTTTGGACCATATTGCAATTCGGCCACCGAAACTTTGGTTCATCTATTTTGGCCACCCTACTTTCGTTATGATGCAAGCCGCCCCATTTTTTGGATGGCCGTTAGATTTTCCGTTAAGTTGGATCAAATATCTATTTTACCCTTGTAAATGCAATTTTTTGTGATATTAAAAATTCAATGGGGTTTAACTGAAACAAAAAGTTACATATGCTATTTATATAAAGTGAAGGGGTCAAAGTATGATTAAAAATTAAAAATAAAACTAAACATCGACATCTCCAGATCTGGTCCGCCGCCGCCCACCCCCTCCCACCCATCTTCATCTTTCTCCTACTCTTTTTTCTTCCCAGTCAATCCAACATCGACATCTCCAACATCTTCCTCAGAATCTGTCTCATTGAAGAAGACAACGGGACTGGGGATGGTGAAGATCGATGCCGGAGACCGAAAGGTTGTAGAGAAGACGATTGGAGATGGTGGGATTCGAAGGTGGGATTCGAAGTGCGGCGAGTGTAGATGGCGGGGCTCGAGATGGCGAGACTGGGAGAGTGTGGGTTTGCGAAGTCTACTGTCCTATTGGGGACGGTGAAGATTGATGCCGAGGCCGAAAGTGGAGAGAGGCGATTGGAGATGGTGGGATTCGAAGTGCGGCGAGTGTAGATGGCGGGGATGGAGGCGATGTGGTTGTTACTTGAGGAATTTTTAAGAAAGAAGCGGGCTAGGGCTGTTCGGCGTCTTCAATCTGAATGACAAACCCGTCAGATAAAATAATCTGGGCGAATTGCAAATTGATCGAACCTTGGTGACAGTGGAGGGTGAGAAAGACGAACATAGAAAGAAGATTGCAGATCCTGCAAAAAGATTCAGATTTGTTGAATCTGCATCCAACTCATTGCATCCCTTCGTTTTAGATCCGGCGAAGACATTACCCGGCCTCTTGCGAAATTATTTAAGATCTCCTCCTCTTCCTCCATCCTCCCCACCACGATTAAGTTCTCCTCCTCTGATTTCTTGTTAGGGTTTTGGTTAGGGTTTAAACTGGGTTGGAGATTGGGAAATTTGAAATCATGAAGGAACAGATCTGTGTGTTTGTGTGAGAGAGAAAGAGAGAGAGATGAAGATGAACAGATCTGTAACACCCCCTAACCCTCACAAGCAGAGTGCCTAGGTAGGTTGGCTTGCTCGTGGTTGCCTGGACTTTAATCCAGATCTGGATAAACCAAATTAATGGAAGATGAAGATGAACAGATCTTTAACCCCAAATTCTATAATTTACAGTTTGACCCCTTTTCAAATATAATTGTTCCTCTATTGATATTTACAAGGGTAAAATAGATATTTGATCCAACTTAACGGAAAAATCTAACGGCCATCCAAAAAATGGGGCGGCTTGCATCATAACGAAAGTAGGGTAGCCAAAATAGATGAACCAAAGTTTCGGTGGCCGAATTGCAATATGGTCCAAAGTTGGGTGGCCAATTTGTGTGTTTTGCCTATTATTTTTTTGCCCATATGCCCGAAGTGCGCATGGACTAGGCTTGAGTTATATGAGGCCCGCCACTATTTCGGGCCGGACTGGGCCGCCGTTAAGCGAGGCACGGTGGGCTTGGGCCGGGCCGACCCGTTTGACAGCTCTAATGTGTATGTAGCCCATAATTAAAGTATGATGAAAAAGTAAGGATAAAGTGGTAAAAGTGTTGTCCTAAAAATGAAAATTTCAAACATGATAATTACTCCCTCCGTCCCTAAATTATTGTCCTGGTTGACCCGACGCACAGATTAAGAAAAAACAATTGACTTGATTATTTATATTGATTTAATGTGTAGTTCCTTTAAAGCTCATGTGTATGTGGCTCATAATTAAAGTAAGGTGAAAAAGTAAGGGTAAAGTGGTAAAAGTGATGTTCTAAAAAAGTAACTTTCAAAGTGGACAATTATTTTGGGACGGACGAAAAAGGAAAGGAGGACGATAATTTAGGGACGGAGGGAGTATTTTGGAATAGACGAAAAAGGAAAGAAGGACAATAATTTAGAGACAGAGGGAGTAATTATTTTTTATTTTCCATGCCATGTAACTGGCTTGGTTTAGCATTTTAGTGTTACGAGAGACATTTCACTAAAATTTATTATTTTCCTGTGGGTTTGCTAATGTTATTTTCATGTTGGTTTAACTTAGTTATTCTCATACCTTAATATGAAAAAGGGTTAATGAGCCGATAATCTCTTAATTATAGGGAAAAACATTATATCTCTTTTTTTAAAGATTGGGTTGTGAACAACTCTGTAACACGACATTCTATGACTTTGATATGAAAGAGAGAGGGAGGGAAGCAGCCTTCTGCAGTGATTTTAGAAGCAATATTACATCGGTCAAGAAAAAATTCAGTTTCAATATTTCATTATTGCTTTTCCTATGAAAGTAATGAATGTGGGAAGTTGGAAGATACCTAAATCTTTAAGAGTTGATTCTTTGTGATTTTTATATATCTACTAAGTTTCTTTTTTTGGTGTGAAATCTTTTTGTGATCTCGATTTCGAATTATCTCATATCAGTTCCCTTTCTCTCATTTAATTTATTTAAGCCACTTGAGTTTACATGAACCTAATTATTGGTGTTAATCTTCTCTTTACTGTGAATTGTTCCAGCAACCTTTTCACATCTCTATTATATGAAACAGAGGTAATCTTAGAAAACAATATCTTTCATTTTGTTGTTGTTTGTGACCTAAAGTGTCGATTTAAGATCTTGCATTTACATTCCCTTATCTCATTTGCTCACATAAGGCTTGATCATTTTTATCACAACGATTCTCACTTTTATTCGTTACAAGGATAATAAATGGAAGTGTTACAATCAATGGAAACCTCTTGGGTATGTCGAGTCATACCCATGTAGGCATGTACCAGCACAAGTCCAAATGCTACAAGAGGGTATTGAAAATGATGAGTTTTTCGATATATTTACAAGACATTATGGTAATGTCGACTCTTCGAAAAGATGGGCATTCCTCTATTTACGCTAAAGCCATGGGACAAAAATAAAAGCACCACCACCAAAGGGACTATACATGTGACTATAGTCATTGGCCATTAATGGTGTCTTTATGAATGAAATGTTCTATACTTTGCTTTATAAAAGTGTTGAATGGAATATTATATACTTTGTTTTATGAACATGTTGAACGTATTTAAGATTTTGCAGTCAATAAAATGTGTTTTTTGTTTAGTTTTTAGTCTTTGTCATTTTTCGTTATGTAGTATAGATTGATTCGATCCTTACGAAATCTAAAACATATATTGATTTATTCGCATACGCCCGCTTCATACAATGTTTATTTTGAATACTGATACCATCTCATACTGTTGTCGTTCCATACTGACATCGTGTCATATCCACGAACACAAAATCTGGTTAAACATAAATCATGGCTGGTGAACTAAACAAGTAGATACGATAAAAAATTGTAGTCACATAGTTTTTTTTTGTTCTTAGGACCATTAATGGATTAGATTTACCAAGGATTTTCGATTGGATTCGCTATAACTTATTGAATTATTAATTTGCGCTTGATCCGCAAATGAATGTATTAACATTCTAGTGAATAGGAAACGGAGTTTGAAACCAAAATTTTAAAAGTTTAAGGTATAAATTGAAAGTTTAAGGTATTTGAAATAGATATTCTAGAAAAACTTCCATGATACTTACCAATTTTCTTTAAACTAGTAATTTCATAAAATGGTGTACATTGTAAATAAAACTCATAAAATAATTTTTTTAAAAATTAATTATTAACTTTGTTTCTTATCGAAAATAAATATTTTAGCAAACCACTCATGATTTTCATCAGTTTTAGTAACTTAAGACATTGATGTGTATATTGTAAATTAAACTAATCAAATAACTATTTTAAATTTTAAATTTTTAGAAAATTAGTTATTCGATTATTATTATTATTTAATTACTAATTTTGGAAATAAGTTTTAAAAAAATTAATTTATGCGCCAAAATTTAATGATGATAAACAAATTAAAGAAAATCCAATGACGGTATCCATACATCATATAAAAACACACCAATTGATTAAATTATTAGTCTTTTTAAAAATGTGTAAATTCACGAGTGATTTTCTAAATAATTATTTTAATTAAATAATATAAATTAATAATTATTTTTTAATAATAAATTATTTTTAAAAAAACTTTAATGAGTTTTATTTAAAATATACACACCAATCGTTTAAATTACTAATTTCTAAAAAAAATTGGTGAAAATCATGAGTGCTTTTCTAGAAATATTTATTGTAAATTGTTGGTCCCAAATATGCTCAATCTAGGCTAGAAGGGGGGGGGTTGAATAGCCTAGATGTAGTTTTAAAATTTCTTTTAAAAAACTTTTCAAAGTGTTCTTCTCCCCTGTTTTAAGTAGCTAACTTTTTAGGAATAGTTAGAGCAGCGGAAAACAGATCAAAGGCTGTTGTTTTTGAACAGACCCATCAACAGATTAAAACAGATATAACGATAGCAGTTATTGTGGAAGACAATATAAGTAGAAACAGTTCAAACAATACAGAAGGATTTAGAAGTGGTTCATACTATGAAAAGTACTACGTCCACTACCAAAGTGGTTAGTTTTGGATTTTGAAAGGTGCACTTATTTATCCACTAGGTGAGAAAGTTAGATCTCTAATGGATCGTATACAAAATAGTTTTCAACCAAGTGTATAATGATGAGAGAAGCAAATCTGCAGCTTTAGGGAGTTTGGTGAAGTGTTAGTTCTTGTCCTTTGGATTTCTTGAATGTTTGAGTATTGAAGATGAAGTTTGAGTATTGAATGAGCAAGAGATTGTTGTTTCAGATCTTCAAGACTTGAAATTATACAAAGGTAGATCTTCAGGACCATTGGACTGAGAGTGGAGAGTATGAATCCAACGTTATAATGCATTAAATGCACTTCGACGCTTTGTAGAATGTATGCAGCAACAGACATCAAAGATGCAGTGATGCAGAGGCAGACATTCCCAAACATAGTAAGTTTTTAGCTTGCAGGCGTTACAGCTTGAAAGTCTTCTTAGCCAAAAGATGT
The DNA here is from genome assembly GCA_013146195.2 of Codonopsis lanceolata. NCBI lineage: Eukaryota > Viridiplantae > Streptophyta > Magnoliopsida > Asterales > Campanulaceae > Codonopsis > Codonopsis lanceolata. The sequence continues at coordinate 41,322,584 of CM028383.1, forward strand.
AATGTCTTCAGTTTTCATGATTCAGTCGACATGCTGGACAGTTGTCTGTCCCATTTGTCTGAAGATAGATAATGACGTAGTTGACTTCTTTGGGAGGGAAAACTGATGAAGATAATTTGAATATTATTTGACTAGATATTAAAAATATCTAGTATAAATAATATGTGACCTAATTCCACGTATTTGGCTGAACTTCGATCTCGGGCTGAGCAGACTTCAAAGTTTGATGGTGAAACGTGCTTTCAAGGCTGTTGTTGAAGCATGCTAGTCCGCGCCTTGGAAAAACTAACACTAAACTATTCTATTACACCATTGATTCTAAGACAATTGCCACACTAATCGGTAAGCAGACTTTTTAGCCACTGTGTAATAGAATCAGAAGATGACTCAACCAAATTTAGAACCTATGAGGGTCAACATAAATACCTCAAACTTGTAATTTGTACAACTAGATCTCTCTAATCTAAATTAACTTACTAGACTCTAAAACATCTAGGTCAAGGACCATTGGAGAGCAAAAACAGTCAGCTTTTGTCACAGTCTTGCATTTGTATTGTAAAATGACTAAATTCAGATTTATTGATGGTATGGGGGACCACTAGTACACTTAATCCAAATTATTTCACTTGAGTTTATTACTGTAAAATATTAGAAATGTCGTAATTATAGAAATACAGAGATGATTTGTACGTACCTGATGAGAGTCAAACAAGGTGTGGGTCGTCTTAAGCCTTTTCACTAATCCTAGATATATAATTTTGTGAGAGTTAAATATGTATGGGAAATACCAATAAATAGATTGCTTCGTACATAAACTCCACCGTTGTCAAGCCACTTATGCAAACCCTGGGTTAGCATATCCAAATGTATACCAAGTTGAGGTATGTGATTTAGGGTACAAAGTTGTAAGTGTAAGCATACAAAGTAATCATTCACGATACGAGTTTGTTAGAAGATTTTATTTTCATGCTTGATTTTGTACAACGTATGCAAACAAACCTTTGTTTTTGTTTTTCCAAATTTCTCATAGAATATATAAATGGAGAGATGGATTAGCTTAATAACTGGGGATGGGGCTCTTCTATGTCAGCTGATGACACAAAACCATGCCATGGTCTGTAGGTTCGAGCCTTACGGGTTGCGTTTTGACTAGCTTTGCAGATTGTTGTATGGAATTATGGATACCAGGTAGATGGACTAGTCTACTCATCCCTAATGTTTAGTACCATCAAGAGTTTAATATTTTTTAGGATAAATTAGATATACTTTTTCAAATTTTTAATCACTTCAATTTGTTGTTCTTTTTTCCAACCGCTAAAGTCTATCATCGTGAAATTGTTCATGAAATGTATGCAAAAGAGAAAGAACAATTGAAATTCGATTAATCCACTACACTAACTTCTCACCCTCTTTCCTCATTTTTTTATCGATTTTCAGTTTCACATGTATCTTCTTCATTGTGTTTGATTCAAAATAGATTCAGTTTGTGTGTTGTATTGTTATGCATGTAAACTATTTAATGAAATGCCCAAATAGAAATTTGTTTGTTGTTGGACACCCTTTTTCAATATGGATACATTAATTTTTAATCACGCTGCATCATTTATCAATCGTGATGCATCGATTTGAGATGCAAGAAAGATTCATTAATATGAAATCATTTATTGATTATGCTCATGAAAGAAGGGACATGAAGTTCTAGTTCATTATAATTTGCAGCGCGATACATAAATTGTATTAGATAATTAAAATTGATGCATCACGGTGTATAGATTGATGCAGTGCGATGCACACTTAGTAAGTGAATCGTAGCGCGTCTTAAGTTTATTAAGAGTAACGTAGTCTTTTCGCTTCTAGAAGTATCTTTTTTGGTTTTAAAAAAAGGACAGATGATCTAAACTGTTACAAACTTTGAAAAAGTGATCAGTCAAAATTTACCCCATAGTTTTTCCAATTTCAACAAGTTCAATCTAATAACGCTAAATTTGGTAATTGAAATAAACTACAGAGTTTATGAAACAAGATTCTTGAAGTGAAACGGTTAAGAATAACAAATCTTTCTCTTTAAACGAGAGAGGAAGCATTTATTATTATTTTTTTGTGATCGTATTAGTACAATGAATTTGGTAGATTTGTAATTTATGTTTGACCCAAGTTCATGTTCAATTTTGGAGGACATTTTTCCTTAAACTTCCTTGCAGTAATCTTTCCAACTTTCCAGCAAAATCCTTCCACCTTCCATTTTGTGTTATACAGTACCTATAAATAATGCTCACATCTCTATACATAACATAACTCATCTTCATAACTTTTACTCCAAACATTGCAAAGTTTACAAATTAAGTAACCATGGCAGCTGCTAGTAATGTAAAGCTTCTGGGAGCATGGGCAAGCCCATTTTCGAACCGGGTTCAAATCGCCCTCAACATGAAATCCGTACAGTACGACTTCTTGGAAGAGAATACTGCAGCAAAAAGCCAGCTTCTACTCAAATCGAACCCCGTTCATAAGAAAATCCCGGTTCTCATTCACAATGACAAGCCCATATCCGAGTCTCTTGTCATTCTTCACTACATTGACGAGGTTTGGACCGATGGCCGCCCTTCCATTCTCCCGAATGATCCCATGGATCGTGCCTTGGCTCGATTTTGGGCTGCCTATATTGATGATAACTTGATAAGGTAAGTACTCTTATGTCTACGTAAAAATAAAATTTGTTATTTTGTTTACGGACTTGTTTATATGCATTAGTTCTAGTGAAAAGATTCAGAAAGTTGATGATACAATTGAAAGATGAAATGGTTTTGCAGTGGCATCCACTATTGAGGGATTTGAGAGTGGCACAAGGTGAGGCAAAGGAAGAAATGGTTAAGCAAATAATACAAGGGCTTGTGTTGCTGGAAGAGGCTTTTGTGGAATGCAGCAAAGGAAAAGGTTACTTTGGAGGGGAAACTTTAGGGTACCTTGACATCGCTCTGGGATGCAACATGGTTTGGGTTAAAGTTCGAGAGGAAGTCATTGGAGTGAAGATGCTTGATGAAGCCAAAATGCCGAATCTGCTGGAATGGACCGAGAGATTTCGTTCGAATGATGCTGTCAAAGACGTAGTTCCGGATACTCAAAAACTCTTGGAGCTTGTTAAGATGTTTCAAGCAAAGGCAAAAGCTTCTGCAGAATAGGTTTTGTCATTGACTTTGTTCAACTTGTCTGGAATGTGAATGATTACTTTTGGGAGATACAAAATCATATATACTCCCTCTTTGTATGTTTTTCTCCAACCAGAATTTGCTGCTTAAAACCTGAAGCTCAAATTTCATAAACATTTCTAGAATACAACCTTCTACAAGCACTAATATCAATTTGTGGATCAAAGGCACTTTCCTTGTAGACTGTCAACTCCTGTTCTATCTATAACCCCAGTGTCCCAAGATCTAAAACAAGACATACAGCACTTTGTGCCGATGTTGAACCAAATAGATTCCATTCCATATAACAGTGACTTGATACACTTCATGCAAATGAGGAAATGGTGTGACACTTTGTAGACACTATTTCTAGACTACAATGAGCACGAGCAGAAGCAGTAACGCACTGCAGACACAAATAGGCAAAATCAAATCTGCCAAGCCACAAACTCGGACACAACAAGCCAGAACGTGACCTTATTCCACCCTTTGAAATAAAAGGAAGCATAGCATTCAAACTTTAAAGAGCCTCCAATTTAAACATTTGTCACAATCTCAAAAATGTTAAGTAACAAAATGCTGACATAATACAACTTGTATCACAATTATTCCCTGAACAAAATGTTCACAACTTGTATCACAATTATACCTTATCTAATTTCATCAATCAGTACTTGAAAAGATGAATAAGGATTGAGCTAAAACCCAGCAAGTAATCCAACAACAGAAAATGGAAACAGACTAAGTATAAACATTCACAAGTTTTCATAAAAAGTTGCAAAGGGTTTGCAAGCACATGCTAAAGCTTATCCTTATCCCCAAGTCATGCCCAGTAGCAGGAATGTCACACTAAAAAGATTATCAACCAGAAAGGCGACTTTGCTGACGGTACTGTGTTTGCATCTGGTCTAGCCCGCTTTGCTGCTGCGAGACTAGATCCTCTATCACCCAAGAGAAGTTCTTCCCGCATTTCATTTTCAACTGCTTTCTGCCTTTCATCGGGCTTCTCGGTTCTGTTTTCCAAGGACACTGCACTCCATTTTTAGATATGACCTGATCCTTCTCCAAGGGTTCTGATGGCCATTTGCTAGATAGTACCAAATCATTGACTAGTGCCAAAATACCGGTGAAGCAATTCTTTGGATGGATTGTCTAATTGGTCATTTGATAACAAATCGATGAACAGTTCTGATGTGCTTGCATCAGCTGAGAAACCATCACCTCTCATTTTTTCATGAAGTTGAATTGCCTTTGATATCTCACCAAATCGGATAAATCCCTTGATAATGGTATTATAAGTACATTCATCAGGCAAGCAGCCAGTTTCCTTCATTTTGAGGAGCAACTCATTCGCTTCATTAAGTTTACTAGCCTTGCAATATCCATTCATCATCGCATTATAGGTAATATTATTGGGTTTTAAGCCTCTAGCAGAGAGACTACAAAAGAGTTTCTTCGCAGCATCAGGCTTCCCAGCTTTCCACATCGCGTCAATGAGGATGGTGCAAGTATAGATTTCAGGAACCAGGCCACTGCTTTCCATTGTTTTCAACAAAACCAGTGCCTCATTAAGTCTGTTGTTTTTACACAGGGAATCTAACAGAGTAGTGTAAGTGATAATATTTGGATTTTGACCACGAGATTGCATTTCTTCAAGAAGTATAAGAGCGTCCCCAAGCCTGCCGATTCGGCATAATCCACCAATAATAGTGTTGTAAGTAACAACATTAGGAACCAATCCTCTATGAGTCATTTCTCTAAAAAGACTCCTTGCTTCTTCTATCATCTTTTTCTTACAGTACCCGTTGATTAAGATGCTATAACTAATAACATTAGGTTCAACACCCTTGCTAATCATCACATCAAGCAGTTTTGCAGCATCACTAACTTTGTCAATTAGACAATATCCATCCATAAGTGAATTGTAGGTGACCGTATCGGGCACCTCACCTCTTTGGATCATCAGTTCAAGCACATCGTGCGCTTCTGCAACCAACCCTTCTTTAGATAGTGCATCGATTATAATGTTAAACGTGTGTACAACTGGAGAGATGTTATTTATTTTCATTTCATGCAGCAACCTCTTAACTTCTTCCCACCGACCGCAATCACATAAACCTTTAATCAAGCAATTGTAAGTAAAAACATTAGGTGGGATTCCCTTTACAGTCATTTCAGAAAAGAGCTCTAGAGCGTCCGTAGCTCGTCCATCCTTGCAAAGGCTGTCAATGACTGTGCTGTATACCACTATGTTAGGTTTGCAAGTCTCATCAAATTCTTGCATGTCCGTCTTACGAAGCAAAGCAAAGGCAGCATCAGTGTTACCCGATTTGCAACACCCATTAATAACAGTTCCGTAAGTAATTATGCTTGGCTGAAAACCTCTCTCCAAAAGTTCATGAAGCAACTTAAGTGCCCTAGGGAGATTACCGACAGAGCAAAGTCCCCTTATGAGAGTGTTGAAAGTTGCACAATTTGGTTCAAAACCAAGTTTCATGATTTTACCCAACAGGGAGAAAGGGAAATCCACCCTCCTCAGGTGGCAAAAACAGTTAATTGCGATGTTAAAGGTGTAAAAATCAGGATTGACTCCTAACGGGTTGAGCCGGTGAATTAGAGAAATGGTAGTGGAATAATGCTTCATCTTAGTAATTGAAGATAAGATTTTATTAAATTGATGAATGGGGGGAAGAGGACGACTCAGAGCCTTGTGATGGAACAAAGCTATAAGGTCATTGGAGGTACAAGTACTAATAGGAGGAGGATTGGGATTTGCAGAAGAAGAATGAAAGAAATTAGTACCTTTGATATTGTTGGATTTACCGGAAGAAATTAGTATCTTCTTCTTCTTCTTCAGATCTCCGACCACTGTATTAACAATTATTCCCCACATTTTCTCCTCCAAAAATATTTCTTGAAGAAGAAAGATTAGATAACAATGGCGTCGACGAGTAGCAATATAGGCGGAGGCGTAGAAATGTACATACGATTTGGTTGATGGCAAGTACGAACATTAAATTTTAAAGGGCTACTCCTAAAATAATTTCATGTACTTCGATCGTTTTTCTAAATAAATGACCGTTTTAGAAAATTAAAGAAGCTTATATATAAAATAATTTATCATTATTTAAATATAATCATTGTTAATAAGTATCTATTTTTCAAAATTATTATTTAACTTTTTTTTTTCTTAACATCGTCTTTAAATCATTTGTACTTTTTGATAAGTTTGAACAACACATTTAATTAGACAGTAATTTTGGTAAAATATGAAATATTTTTTTCTTGAATTCTTATAACATCATTTATTTAGAGATTTTTTTTCTTTCTAAAACGTCATTTATTATGGAACGGAATAAGTATCTATTTTTCAAAATTTATTGTCCCTAAATGACTATCCATTTGTATATAAGTTTACTAAATTTAATTTCAACACATCATGTTCTAATTTCTACTGTTATATGAGGACATTTGTTTCCCTCCTAAACGAGGTTATATATAGTAGGGGTGTAAGTGGTTCGGTTTGGTTAGGTTTATGTCAAAACCACAAACCAAACCGCCTCCTAGTAGTTCTAAAAATCTCAAATCGAACCGAACCGAGCAAGACTTGGAACCGAACCGAACCGAACCACTTGGTTTGGTTTGGTTCGGTTTTGTGGTTTATATAAATTATTTTTAATGAAATTAACCAACATTAAAAATAACAATAAAAATAAGATTTTAATTTGGAATTAATATCAAAATTAGGAAATAACCTACTAACAACAAATTATCATAAATAAAACAATACAAATTCTAAAATAAAGACAAACAATGGGAGAAATAATAGTTCTCCAACAATCAAGATTTTGTTTGGTTTAATATCCGTATATATATATATATACTATGAATAAATCAAAGGTTCAAAATAGTTAATAAATGTAATATAATATATATTATATAATAAATAAATAAAAATATATAGGGTGGTTTGGTTCGGTTCGGTTTGGTTTGGTTCGATACCAAAAACCATGAACCGAACCGAACCGCGTGGTTTTCCAAATTTTGAAACCAAAACCGAACCGTCTTCGACCAAAACCGAACCGGTTGGTTTGGTTTGGTTCGGTTCGATTCCGTGGTTCGATGGTTTCGATTTACACCCCTAATATATGGACATTGAAGACATTAATGTAAATTAATTGAGATTTGTTTTTAGGGGTGGATGGAGTATACATACTTGATTTTCATACCTTAAAATTATGTGCAACTAGTTTTACACCCGTGTGTTAAACGTACGGTCATATAAGTTTTCAATTAGCTTATACTCAAGCGAAAGAAATAAGAAAAACAAATTTCTAAAAAAAGAAAAAATAATGTTGGAGGCAACTACTTTCGATAAAAAAACATCTGTTTTATTTTGATTTAAAAATTAGGGTCTTGTATATTTAAGATCTGAGAAAATAAAGTCAATTTTTTAGAAAATAAAGACAACTTTATAATTCACAAAATCTTAATTGTAGTAATAATTTTAAAAATAGTTGTAAATCTAGCAATGTTATAAATTAAAATATGGTGAATATATGGTCATGTAGTAATTGCATTATATGAAAAAGTAATGAACAATTAAAATAATATACTACACACGAAGAGAAGCTAATTATAATGAATTACATCGAAAAATAATAACGTTATGAAGAAATCGAAATGTTATCGTGGTATCTCAATAATCTCTCGTTAACTACACACACAAAAAAATAAGAAGGAAGGAGAGAAAAATAGGAAACCCTACTGGCAATCTCTTGTATTCTCCATCCCTCTAAGGAAATATCTCTTATTCTCAATGACGATCTCTTTTACACTCACCGTCCACACCACAGTAAACTCTCGTCCTCTCGCTCCATGTCTCGCTCGATCCATCTCTCTTTCTCTAATATCCAATTTTATTCTGAGGAAAAAATATTGATTATATTTATTCGATGATTTTTCATTCGGATCTAATGAAATCACATAAAAACATTTTATTTAATTATTTCGTATAAAAAACATTATAGACATTCGGATCTATTGTGAATCTGTTAATATTTTTTATACATCGATTTTTGTTATTTACTTTTAGATAAATCTTTGAACTGGTTTAATCATTTAGTATTCTCGAAAGATAATTTTTGTTTATGATTTTTATTTCATACTACTTCGAAATTGTCAATGGTTTTTTACATCTCAAATTTTGGATATTTATTGATTTACTTGATTTTTTGAGTATAATATTTCAATATTTGATAGATACATGTTGTGGACTAATCTATTTTCATTAATCATCATTTACAATATGTTGATTCATTTCTGTTTGACACAATCAAGAATTAAAAAACTATGCAAATTGAGATAATTGATTGTGAAAGTTCCAAAGAGTTTTTGAATTATTTAATTAAAGAGTTCATTATTGATTCTTGTTAATAGGAGTTTATATTTTGGGAAACAAAGTTTTGGCAGGATTTTTCCCTATATAGACTACCTCGTTATATATATATATATATATATATATATATATATATATATATATATATATATATATATATATATATATATATATATTTACCAATTACTATCTACTATACAATAGAGCTCAGCCTCGCACGTTCGCAATTGATAAAAGATAAAGAAATACGGTGAGATCGATTATTTTACTTTATCAAGCACTACTGTAATTTATTCTGTTTGGCACATGTGAACAAAGCAGCGAGTTAGCGTGTCTCCACACAACTCTTCTCCTCAAGCGTCCCCCTATCCCTATGCAATTCCAACTCCCTACGGTTTCTCCAAAATCCCCCTGAATCAGGGAATCAATTATCTGGCCCATCTGCCTTCACTGCATCTCCCCTCTCCAGCAAGCTCTCATTCTACTTTCTCTCATATCTGCTTGCCTCTCACCTTCTTTCTATTCAAACTCATCTTCTTTCATCTCGGTTATTGCCTACATCCCCTCAATCCGTCACGGTGAAATCTCCGCCCCATCGGTCCTCATCCGCCCGGCTTCATCTCTCTCACGCCATTGTCTCCAATCACCAACCTCACCATCTCCACCCTCTCTATAGCCCACCATTCTTGCCGAAGTTCTTCGCCTCCTCCACCGCTTCCACAAAGACATACCGCCGATTGCTCGTTATTTCAGCCGCTCCAATCGTTGCTCTTCGCTCCTTTGCTCCTTTCTCCCCTCTATTTCGCTTAAAGCAAAGATCATAGTTGAGGCTGAAATTGAAGCCGCCGATTGCCCGTTATCAAGCGCCCAATTGGTAATGAGTGGGGTTGATCCTTACCCGAATCAAAGGGTGGTTGATTTGGTTGAACTGGTAAAAGGGGTGAACTTAATGGCCGGCGAAAGAAACGAGAAAAATTGAAGGAGAGGCATGGTAAATCGTCGAGAAGATGAAGCGACATGGCCGGACCGAATGATTTGAGCGAGGGAGATGGGAGATGGTGTCGTTTGAAAGAAAGGGGGAGATTGCGGTTGTGAACGGGGAAGAAGAAAAAGGCAGATTAGGCTATGGCGAGTAAGGGCTGTATGATTAATTTTGAAAGTTGAATCTATTTTCTGGATAATTTAGTTGTAACTGTAATTTGTAGTATTAATCATTTATTCTCTAATTATATATTTAAAAAAAATCATTTATCCTCAAGTAGTTTTATGATTTGATCCAAGAGAACTTCCCTCATCCACGATTAGTAGGTCATGGCGTAAATCTAGCGTTTGAACTTTCGGGTGAAGGTTAGAGTCTTAACAGTTAATGTAGTTGCTTTTAACAACTTTTTGGGGGGTTTTTTTTTTTCTAATGGAAGAACAATTGTGTTAATGATTTACATAATAGAGCCTAAATCTTTCTAGATGAGGTTTATTAAGCTTAAGATTCATCATGTGACTATGAGTTCTAATTTGCTTTGGTTTTTCGAATCAATTTTTCTTTTGTTCGGATTTATTTATTAGAATCTTAAGCCCCCAATATCTTATTAAACCTCTTAAAAATAACATTTGTTTCAAAAAATATTAATTTTTTTATTTTATATGTTTGTAATTTGTAAAACTATTATCCGTACTCCTATATGAGCTTTTTTTAAATTTTTTAATTGAGTTTGTATTTGACTGATTTAATTGGATTTGTTATTATGGACTTGAAATGATAGCAGTTTTGATGTCTTGAAGGCGGCTACGTGGGAACAAATTGATGAGATCATAACCGTTGAGTTGTAATAATTTTGGACAACTAAATTGGATGCTCATGACTCGTAATTGTTGTCCTATATTCCTATTTAAGAATAAAATAATTATTTTTTATGTTGTCATATTTACAAAGTTAAGAAAATACTAAAATTTTAAATTGAAAAAATAGTCAATTTAAATCAATAGAAGTGATAATAATAATTTAAATTGAGTGTATAAAACATTCTTCCGATTTTTAATATTGTTAAGAAGGGTGGATTCATCTTTTTTGTTTAACCATTTTTTAAAAATGTCAAAACACAATTTATTGAGTTTTTCTTTAGGTAGTTTGGGTTTAAAATGAGTATTATCTTTTTGGAAATTTTTTGGTTTAACTAAGAATATGTATAACCATTAATAGAATTCTTCCAATTTTTTATGTTATTAAGACCACTCTAAAAAGATAAGCTGCTTTATTTTATTTTTAAAAATAGAATAAGTAATAATATGTATAATTACTAATTTGGAATTCTTCGATTTTTTACGTTGTTAATAATATGTATAAAATATAAAATACACTTTTCATTAAACACATAGTCACTTTTTATACCAACATAAAAAAGAGATATTAATTGTTTAGTGTCTATCTTCCACGATAAATCTATAATATAAAACATGTTACAGCGGTTAAAAAAAGTTAAAAATTAATACCCTTGGTGTATGTGGTAAAAAAGTTTATATTTTACGAAAGATTATTAATTGTATAAGGGCAAAGTGGTTTCTCTCCTCAAATTTGTAATTTTATTTCTATTAATAAAATCTAAAATGTATCGCCTCTGTTTCCTTAAAAAAATTACAAATAAATAAATTATAACAAGGTACATACATTTTCTTAAATAAAATTACAAATAAAAGTTTTAATTTTTTTTCCTTCCTTTGAATGATCATAATGTTTAAATTGATTAAAACTTATAATTGATTTTAGATTTAAATATTGACTATTCAATTTTGAAATCCTCCCCTGCATGGCAGGTGCCATGTCAGCACGAGCACAAAGCTAGTCTGGAGAATATAACTCAAACAAAATTTGTCTATGTTACTTCATTTGTCTAATTAACTTTTTGAAGCG
>CM028383.1:41334171-41425239 GCA_013146195.2 Codonopsis lanceolata
TTCCATTCGAAAATGGCTCGTGAAAGAAGAGATATATACCCAATAAGCCCATAATATATTGTTGTGAACAAACGAAAATGTTCATGTAAAATACATATAGGGTGAGATTACTGTTAATTCGTCAGTATAATTCATGTAATTGTGTAATCATGTGAGCATCATACTTTCTTTAAAGGCCGGAGGGTATATAGACCGCATTCTCAACTTAATTTTTAGCTAAACGCCTTTGAGGCGCACAACAACGCCTCAAGAGAACACCCGACCTCTACTCGAGAGTCAAAGTCCAAATTTCTTAATTTTAGCTCAATGCGTTTTGATAAGTGCTTTATCAACAACGCCCGTGAAAAATAACATCCCAATAGGCCCATAATATATTGTTGTGACAAACTAAAGTGGTACTCGAACACATAACCTTCCGTTACTGGTAAGTCAGTATAAGCTTGTTTGTAATTCATTGAGCATCATACTCTCTCTCAAATGCCTTTTATTATGTAAATGTTCATCTTTTTTCTTTCCCTCTAAACCAATTTCGTTTAATGGAACTTTAGAGTGAATGAAAACCCACCAAACTTGAGATCTTATGATTGATACTTGATCAAGATCACAAAATCAGTCTGATCAATATATATGAATGCTTGCGATATGTAATGTACGTGTGCATATATACTTGAACGCATGAACCCACGGCTGGGTTGGGCTTCGTTTGGTAGTACGCGCATATCTGTACGAGCCTGATAAAAATGTAGTTCAATGAGAGCTAGATCATACTGAGATCTCACACTCTGCTTAATCAACCAGGCCATTCAATTTTTAAAGTTGAAAGATCAAGATAAACTATGTAATGACTGTTTTAGTCATTTTACCACATGTATTACAATGAAACTTGCTCTAGCTAGCTTACCAGTAGGAGTGTAAATGAGTCGAGTTAAGCCAATTAGTGGACTGTCGAGTGTCGAGCTCTCACCTAGTTCAAGTTTAGTTCATTGGAGCTCGTATAAACTTGGATTTCAGTAAACCTTCGTACTCAATCTTGCATGTTCGAGCCTGGTATGAAACTGAGCTGCCAGCCCCAAATTCTTCATCACGTGTCGGGCACATTACCCTGCCAGCAGCCTAACTTGTTGATTTTGGGCCACATAGAAACCTACATGAGATTAAGGTTTATGACATGTAATAGAGGATTTTATGGTGTTTACTTTTGAAAAAATTCGGGTCGATCCACTTTTCAGAATTTTAATTGCTTTAAAGATCGTTTTTTTTCAACCAAAAATAACACTTTTGAAGCAAAATGACAACAATACGATTCATCAATTTTATTACATTAATTTTTGCATTACGGTTCAATAGTTTAATTGTCTAGTTTAATTGTACCACGATTCATCAATTTTATTGTATTAATTTTTGTACCACTATTCAATACTTTAATTTACCTAGTCTAATTGCACCGCGATTCATCAATTGCATTGTACTAATTTTTACATCGCGGTTCAGTAGTTTAATTGTCTAGTCTAATTGCACAGTGGTACAAACTTTTATGTACCGCGATGAATTAATTTTTGAACTGCAATACATATACTTAATCCAAGTTGCACCGCGGTATTAACTTTTATGTACCGCGATGAATCAATTTTTGAACTGCGATACATAAAATATTATCTAATCCATTTTTGCATCGCGAGACAAAATGATAATGAACCAGACCATGTCCGCCACATTCTTCTTTCATCTCCTCTGTCGTAAGACTTCTTCTTCTCCTTCCTCATTGCCTTCATCCTACTAAAAAATCCTTTAACCTAATACAAATGCATTACAGTTTCGTATATAATGAATCAAAAAACCGTTTACTTTTCGGGAGCATTGCCCCCGAACCACCACGAAGGGATGCTGCCTCCTTGACCTAACCTGGCAAGTCGATCCCTGTTTTGTTGCCCAAAAATGATGATTTTCGAATCCAAAGTGTGTTTCCTGAGCTGTTGAAGGAGACGATGACATTTTTGGAACACTATTTCAAAAAGTAGTTTTCGATTGAGAACAAGAAAGGGTATATGGAAGGGTTAGAAACTTTGGAAAATAGACCGAACATAATTTTACCCAATATGTTAGCTTTTCCAATTAAATTTGCTTTGGGCCGGCCATAAGGAATGTGAATAATTGTGGGCCGGGCCAGTTTTATGAAATTGTAACCAATCTACTACTTTTTTTCCAACCGCAAAAGTTCATTTTTTTTTTTTTACTAAAATGTCATCGTTTCCGCTTCCCACCTCTTTGTGTTCGATTCAAACCTTCGCGCCTTGTGTTAAAAAAAATAGTGGTTTAACCTCATTTCGTTACCAACTACTTACTATAGGAAATAATGCAAGAATTCATTTCAGTGCTTTCTTGAAATGGGAATGGGCGCTTCGCCCATGTTTGAGAACAAAGAATAAATCGCTACCTCCGATGTGGGCGTCGTTGCCTCCAACTTGGTCTTCGTTGCTATTGCCACACACCCACTTCTTGATTTGGAATCCAAAATCAATGTTTATTAAGGTTTGCTCAATTTATCCTTCCTTCCCAGGGGCCACAATCAAGGGCGTATCCAATCGTTTCAAACCTATCCTCACACCCTTATTTCAGATACAAAGGATGTAGAAATCAAAGTTGATGATGGATACATTCTTTACTTTTATTGTAATAATAATAATAATAATAATAATCATTATAATAATAATAATTATAATAATAATAATAATAATAATAATAATAATAATAATAGAATAATAATATAAGTAGTGTAAAAGGCACTAAATGAGAGTTCGAGATGGGATGAATAAAGGAGCTCGAATTGATTTTTCCCTCTCGATTTGCCTCCCGAGGTCGACCCCACTCCTTCTAGCAATTAATACGCATGGAGAACCGGTAAGGCTATACTTCATTCTTTTAATGCACCATTTAAGGGAGAGAGAGAGGGAGAGGGAAAGACAGTGATACTTAATTATGATCATTTCAAGATAGTCATTTATTGCCTCTGTTTCGTCTTCCTAATGTATTACTGACGCCCAAAATTAATGATTGATATTTAAAATTAATTATCGATGCGATGCCCAAAATTAATTATCGACACCCAAAATTTTTGAACGATGCCCAAAAAAATTTACCGACGCTAAATGGGGACAAGGATCGGTGGCGTTTTTCCTTCATTAAAGGAATCTTCTTCATTCCCCCCCCCCCAAAGTGTATTTTAGCAGTAGAAAAAAAATATAGCGGACTTTTCCGGTTATAATATGGGTGATAACCGGGCCGGTTCACTATCATGATATTATAACCGGAAAAATATCATATATTTGTTTTCAACTGCTAAAGTACACTTTTGAAGAGAAAATAACGAAAATACACTTAATGAAGGAAAGACGCGCCCCTAAAGCCACTGTCCCAATTTAGGCTTCGGTAAAACAATTTGGGCGTCGATCAAAAATTTTGGACATCGTTCAAAATTTTTGGGTATCGCTCAAGAGCCACTGCCCAAATTTGAGCGTCGCAATGCAAAAATTGGGCTTCACAATTAAAAATTTAAGCATCGTATCGCAAAACCGCTGCCCAAATTTGGGCATCGGTGTACAAAAGAAAACAGTGAATGAGAACTAGTGCAATGGAATATGATTGATGGTGAAGGGTGCTTTCACACACACTCTCATCTGATTCGTAATACATTTTATCTTTCTCACCGATCACACAATTTCTCTTTCCTAAATACACTCGATATTCTTCTTTCCTTCTCATTCATTCCTATGACGAAAGCATTGAAGCCAACAAGGCAAACATCGGAGCCTACGATGTAAGTATTGAAGCCTACGAGGCAAACATTGGAGCCTACGACGCAAGTATTGAATCCTACGAGGTAAAGATCGAAGCCTACGATGCAAGCATTGGACACAAGTATTTACAGAGTTATGGTAGACTTTCTTACTGGAGCTACAAGTTTACTTACTTGCGGTTCCCTATTTTCGTCTTTGGGGTAGTTACATTAAGTTTCTTTTCCTTGTGGTTCTTTTGTTGCTTCCAAGTGACAAATGCATTTCGATTTTTGTATGAGGTTTCCCAGGAGATTGATCAAGTGAAGGGAAATTAATGTCGCCTCGATTCCACCACTTATTTATCGCATCGAAACTAATTCTTCTTCGTTGAATTCGGGTCAACTACGGTGATTAATATCCATCAACAGGAGAAGGAGAGACATTTAAGGAAGAAATTAAAGAAAATGGACTTATGCGGTTGAATAAAAAAATAGCGCGCCGGAGAGATTATAATTTTCAAAAAAGGGACCGGCATGCACACAATTATTCCTTATAATATCATGACAAGGAACCAGCCCGGTTATCACCCTAAGGAATGTATACCTCAAAATCTCTTCGGCCCTACATGAATGGACTGTTTTGACTAACTTGAGACAGTGGATTAGTCGAAGTGCACACTAGTTGACCCAGATAAATACATTGCCCTTTGTTTTCTTAATATTTGGAAATAATTACGGGTCGGTCCTATTTTGTGAAATTGTAACCTCTGCAGTACTCTTTTTTTTTAAACCGCAAAAGTATTTTTTTTTGTTTTCTTTCTTCCTAAAATACCTATGATATCTCTCCACATCATCGTCATCATCATCATCTTCGATAATGAGCTTTGTAAACTACTTTCTTATATCCTGAGTCTATTTATTAATTGTTTACAATACACCTCATGAATCTTCCATGATCACAACGGCCAGACTACTCCTCAAAACAGAAGCAAGCTCAAACTTGTTCAATATAAAAAGTTCGTAAATTCGAAACTGGCTTTGCAAAGTAGGTTGGATTGACATCTCCGTACATGATAAAAACAATCTTTGGCTCAATTTATGGCTAGAATACATGAACAATTTTGCTCGACGGTAGTGGAGGAGATGGGCGAAGACTATGATGTAGGTGTCGAAGACTATGATTTGGTTGTCGTTTCCTATAAAGTGGGCGTCGTTGCCTATTATTTGGGTGGCGTTGCCTATGATTTGGGCGACGTTGCCTATGATTTTGGTATCGTTACCTATGATTTGGGTGTCGGTTCCTATGATGTGGGCGTCATTGCCTATGATTTGGGTGTCGTTGCCTATATTTTGAACCCCACAAAAATGAACGATGCCCAATCATGCCTCAATGTTATTAATTAGGCATATTTTTTTTTCCAATCATGACTCGGTGTTATAATTAGGTGTCATTTCTTTAATATGGTGACAGACTTCTCCCAAATTAGAGGTAACGACGCCCAAATTGAAGGTAACGACGCCCAAATTGGAGACAACGACGCCCAATGTTTTGAGCCCCACAAAAATGAACGACGCCTAATCATGCCTCGGTGTTATTAATTAGGTATTGTTTCTTCCAATCACGTCTCGGTGTTATTAATTAGGCATTATTTCTTTAATATGGTGACAAATTTCAATTTATTTTTCCAATCCTGTCTGACTTTTTCATCTACTTACGGGTCTAAAAGAAATATAACTTTTTTCTATTGATCGATGCAAAAAATTAATTATAGATGCCTAAGTTTTTAATTGTGAAACCCAATTTTTGCATTGCGACACCCAAAATTTGTTGATCGACGCACAAATTGGAACAGTAACTTTGTGTGCGCATCTTTCCTTCATTAAGGGTATATTCATCGTTTTTCTGAAAAAGTACACTGTAGCGGTTTAAAAAAATAATGAACTTTTGTGATTATATTTTCACCGCATGATACCGGCCTCATTAGCACCCTAACATTTGTGGTAAAATTTTCAACATAAAGATGCTAAAGGCTCCTAAACCTTCCAGTTAAATTCATATCAGATTTGGCTACATAAGAAAGAATTGCCTAATTTAGATTAGGAATCAGCTTACTTTCGTATCAAACTCAAATCGAACTAGTTATGTATAAATAAATCGATTATAGGTCTAAAAAGGAGTTTTGTAAGAAAAGGGCATTGACAAATGCAACAATTTAGCCATCAAATGCAAGTTGATAAATTCATTCAACTTTCAATTGTAAAATTCAACAAAAAATCATTAAAATTCATTACTATATATTGTCTTTTTTTCTTCTTTGAGAATTGTCCAACTTCAAATGCAACGTTTAACATAAAGTTTGCATGTATTAGTTTTCAATCATAATAAAGATTCAATTATTTGGATTCAGAACAGTGTTCCAAATTAGATATTCTATCAATATTTGATGAATCTCTCATGTGTATGCCTAAGAGTTGGGTCGGGTCGCATTAGAGTGTGTAATGAGTTGAAACGGGTTGTGACATAATACAACCCAAATAGTAAACGGGTCAAGTTGATTGGGGGAGAGACTGAGCAAAGAGAGAGAGAGAGAGAGAGGAGTGTTTGAGTACGAGCGCTAGCGATGGTGAGCCGTCCATAATTATCTACAGGGGTAAAAATGTCATTACAACATGACCACTTGTAATAAGGAGGCACTAGGGGCGGACCAGGCCCAACATACCATTGCCAGCAGCTGTAGGGCGGACCATGCGGCCCTAAGAAGCGTAGGTGTCCACCTGTTGGTGCCAATTAATCCAGGCCATATGCTTATTGTCCACCTCGGCAGGACAGATAAGCCTTCTAGAAACGGTCGTGGCATAACAAACTTTACTCCGTACAACCATATATAAAGGCCATGACCCCTTCACATGAAAGGTACGCTCTCATTTCTACATCCTTATGCTGTCAAATTTGATTCTCTCTGATCATCACTCATACTGACTCTCACGGAGGGGTTTGCAGCCACCCCCCGCCAGTGACGTTGCTTGTCTATTTCAGGTACCGATCCAGACTGATTGAGTAGATTTTCGATCATATCCTTGGCACAGAAAATAGCATCATCATGTGGGTTTAATAAAGGTGGTGAGTTTAACTCAATTTAACTAACGAAATTTATTGAGTTAAGATGGGTAACCCATTAAAACTTATTTTATTATTGGGTTGCGTGTTTAGTGGATTGGGTTAGGCGGATAATATGTCCAAATTGATAGGTATGTATCAATTTTCTGAAATACTTTGGTTGTAACAGTAATATGACTATGGTTTTGTAGAAACAAATTGCATCATGAAAGCATTTTGGTTCCATATTAAATTAAATCTCCCATGTTCGTTGTTTACCCTAAATTGGAAATTTTTCTAGAACATTTTGACCACTTTTGGACAATTTCAACTTAACAATGGTCTTTGGAAGAAAATGAAAAAAGTTTCCAACTTTCAACAGTTGTCTCTGAAATAGAATTAGAAAGGGTGAGAAATTGAGAGAAGTTTAAGTGTGAAGGTGGCCCTAACACAGACCAATATTGGAACTACTGGAGGTTGGCGCATGCAGAGAGAAACTTGAGTCTAGAAAAGTTTTGATCTATATTAAAACCAACCTCAAGTCATAACAATCACATAACTAGCTTTTATGAAAATAAACGATTATAATCAAAATTAAAGGTTGCCAAAAATAATGTTCAATCGTATATATATAAAGAGGATTTCGTCTCTTGATGCTCGTGAAGTAAGTTAAGAGAGAGAGAGAGAGAGATTAAGCACATAATAAGCTGTCACATATGACAAATGTACCGGCGAATGAAGCTTCATCGAGAACTTCATTAGCAGAGTTGAATATATAATTTGATCGCGTTCATCCTTTTGAATTGTTTTTGTTTGTGCTTTTCCAAGGGCGATTTGTGTTTGAAGGTACTCATATACTCTCTTAACAGTTTTCATAAGATTTCCACTCTTAAAGTATTTTCGTATTGTAATATTTACAATCTTTTAATTAGCAGAAGATTTGTAATACGGCAAGCTCTACAAGCACGTGTTTCATGTTTGTTTATAGAATCCTAGCTATGTGATTTATTACAATTATATATTAGTAAAAAGTTAAATGATTCGAAAGCATAACAAGAAGGCAACTTATAATTGCTGGATAGAATAGCAGAATAGCATAATTGCTGGATATATATTTTTAAAAATAGCGAAAAGAATAAATAGAAACTTATAAATTAAATATTTAAAACCGCTAGTAGTTGTGCATATGATGGATTTAAAAATCTTTCCAAGAAAGGAAAATAAAGGAGGTAAAGGAGGTTATTGATTGATTGAAGAATTTTGTTATCAGTTTTTATTTGAGTGATAATCGGGCCGGTACCCTGGGATGAAATTATAATCGGAAAAGTTCATGATAATTGTTTTTAACTTTTGAAGTATACTTTTTAAAGGAAAAAAATGAAGATAACCTTAATTAATAAAAGGCGCGCGCGGAATGAAAGCATTGGGCATTGCGTCAAAATTTAGGCGTCGCAAATTTAAAAATTGGGCATCACAATGCACTGTCAAAAATCTCAACACAAATTTGGGCATCGCAATGAGAAAATTGGGCATCGCAAAAACTTTTGAAACCCAAAACATTGCTTAAATAGCGTTTTTTGGCCTTAAAACGAAGACGTCATGTGATAAACCCGATTAGCCTTGTAGATCTCGTCGACAACTTCGATTTGATATGTGGTGGTTCACGTAATTCATCCGGAATCAGAAGTTATGCCCCATCGACGCAATTCACATCAATTGTCCATTGCGGCGCCCATATTTTTCATTGCGATGCCCCATTTTGGCGAGACTTCAATCCAGAACGATGCCCACTTTTTGTATTTTGATGTCTATTTTTTGACATATTTCAATTGTTCATTGCGATGCCCAATTTTTGCATTACGATGCCTAATTTTTGACATATTTCAATGGTCATTTGTGATGCCCAATTTTTGTAAGATTTCAATTGTTTATTGCGATACCCAATTTTCGCTTTATGATTCCCAATTTTGGGCGTGAGCATTGTCCTCCGCATGCCTTTTCCTTATGAAGGATATCTTCGTTATTTTCTCCCCAAAAAAGTACTTTATCAATTTAAAACAAAAATAAGATACTTCAGCGGTTAACATTTCAGAAAAGAAGACCGACTCGCAATTATTATTATTATTATTTGGAATAATTGCGTGCCGGTCCACTTTTGTGATATTGTAACCGCTCCACTCTCATATTTTTTAATTCAACAACTAAAGTTTATTTTAATAATATTTTTTCTAAAATACCCACCATAGTCTTCAATGATATAAGAAGCTCGAGAAGCTTTCTGATTAGTCATTGACTGCTCTGTTTAGCACAACTTTTAAAAAGGAGCATCAACAACAACAACAATAATAATTGTAATTCATTTTCCAACAATCAATTTGTCAAATTTTCGTAATTCGATTCCAATTTGAAATAAACATTCTTGCTTCTTCATTCAACTTCAATCGGAAAATGAATTACGATTTTAGAACATAAGCTCCTTGCTCTTGGCAACCTAGTTTTTTCCTTCCTTCAACCTCGATGTAGAAAATAAGCTTAATCAACAGAATGCACGAGGTTTTGGCCAATTCTACAAGTTTGCTTGACAAATACATGCTCTTAGAGTTTTTTAATTTCATAAATGCATGTTATATTTGTGTTCATAAATCTACTACGTTATACAATCATTTGCACATTAGGTTTGTTAATTTCTCATTCTTAAATATATGTCTAATTCTGTCTCAATGTTTTTAATTAGGTATCGTATCTTGCAATTCAACATCGGTGTTTTATATTAATTAAGCATCGTTTATAAAATTAGGAATCGGCCATAAATTATGGTCACTCACGTGTCATTATTTAAATATTAAGCACCGGTGTTACGTAATTAGGCATCAAAATTTTCTTTTCTATCTCGGTTTAAAAATACATGTGTTTATTAATATAAAAATTGTGCGCGGGTGTTAACTTTAAAAAATTAGGTATCGTTTCCTCCAATTCTACATCGGTGTTTTGTAATTAGTTATCGTTTCTTCCAATCCTGCCTCGGTATTACTTAATTAGGTATAGTTTCTTCCAACCGTGCATCAATTTGATTTATTTAGTCATCGTTTCGTCCAATCTTACCCCGGTGTTACTTAATTAGATATCGTTCCTTCAAATCCTGCCTCGGTATTACTTAATTAGACGTCATTTCTTCTAATTATGTCTCGGTGTTACTTAATTAGACATTGTTTCTTCCAATCCTGCCTCTGTGTTTTTTAATTAGTCACCGTTTCTTCCAATCCTACCTCGGTGTTAATTAATTAAGTATCGTTTCTTCCAATCATGCTTCGATTTTATTTAATTAGGTGTCGTTTGCTTAATATGATGACAGACTTCCATTTATTTTTCTTAATCCTGCCTCGGTGTTAATTAATTATGTGTCGTTTCTTCATTATGGTGGCAGACTTCAATTTAATTTTTGTACCGTAGTATATAAATAATTAGGCATATTTCTTTTCCAATCCTGCCACAGTGTTACTTAATTAGGCATCGTTTCTTTCAATCATGCCTCGGTGTTACTTAATTAGACGTCGTTTCTTTAATATGGAGGCAGACTTCAATTTATTTTACCAATCATGCCTCGTTGTTACTTAATTAGGCGTCGTTTCTTCCAATCATGCTTCATTGACATTGTTAATTAATTAGTCATTGTTTCTTCAAATCATGCCTCGGTATTACTTAATTAGGTATCGTTCCTTCAAATCATGCCTCGGTGTTATTTAGTTAGGCATCGTTTCCGATCCTGTCTCGGTGTTACTTAATTAGGTATCGTTCCTTCAAATCGTACATCGATGTTACTTAATTAAGCCTTGTTTCCAATATTGTCTCGATGTTACTTAATTATGCATCGTTCCTTCAAAACCTGTCTTTGTGTTAGTTAATTAGATGTCGTTTTCAATCATGTCTCAATATTATTTAATTAGTCATCGTTTCTTTAGTTCTAGGATGCTGAAGTTTAACCGCGGGTTTTTGTTATTCATTAAGGATATCTCTATCATTTTATCACTGAAAATATACTTTGGCAATTGAAAATTGATAAAATGAGGGAGATCTTGACAACATTGATCAATTATGATCAAGAAGTAATCTGAGAGTTTTATTGTATTTCTTGATAATCAAATTTACAATACGGCTGCTATATATATACGTAAGAGGAAAGGGAGATGGGATACCGGCCTAACGTAAATAATGCAGACAATTTACACTCGCTTCCCTTATTGATCTGGGAATGACACTCGCTACCCCTCTAGCTTATAAGTCTTTTTCAGACTTTACATTGAGACCCCCTGAGATTCAGATCTTCATGCTAAGTGATCCTGTTTGCTACCTGCTTCTGTTTGCTTAGATTCTTTATGTTAACATCCCCCCTCAAGTTACTAGTCTGAGTGAATAGATTGAGGACTAGTAACTTGGTTAGAAGATGGTAGAATTGAGGTGATGGTAAAGCTTTGGTGAACAGATCTGCAGGCTGATCATCAGAGGGTATATATCTGGTTGAGACAAGTCCTTTTTGAATCATTTCCATGACTAAGTGACAATCTATGTCAATGTGTTTTGTTCTTTCATGGAACACTGGATTGACAGAGATGTGAATAGCAGATTGATTGTCACAGTATAGAGAGGCTGGAAGATTGGGTTTGATATTGAAGTCTTTAAGCAAGGATGTTAGCCATTTTAGTTCACAGCATGTATCAGCCATACTTCTGTACTCAGCTTCAGCTGAAGACCTGCTAACTGTAGGTTGCTTTTTGCATCTCCATGATATGAGAGAGTTGCCTAGATAGATGCAGAAGCCTGAGAGGGATTTTCTTGTGATAGGGCAGGCTGCCCAGTCTGAGTCACAGTAGGCTGTAAGATTGGTAGATGAGACACTAGGGAAGAATAGGCCCTGCCCAGGGGTCCCTTTGACATATTTAACTAATCTTAATGCAGCATTCCACTGATGATCCATGGGGTTGGACATGAACTGACTAAGGACCTGTACACTGTAGGATATGTCAGGTCTGGTGACAGAGAGGTAGATGAGTCTGCCTATTAGTCTTCTGTAGGCTGTGGGATCTGCCATACAAGTAGAAGATGTAGTGGCCAGTTTGTGGTCCTTTTCAATTGGTGTAAGGGCTGGTTTGGCATTTACCAGTCCACTATCTGTGATTATTTCCAATGCATACTTCTTTTGATGTAGACAGATTCCACTCTTATTTCTTGCTACTTCCAGTCCAAGAAAGTACTTTAAGGGACCAAGATCTTTCACAGGGAAGACAGATTTCAGGTAGTCCTTAACTTGGTTGATCAGGCTTTCATTTGTACCTGTTATAAGAATATCATCTACATAGACAAGCAGGGTTATGAAGTGAGACTTGGAGTTAAGATAAAAGAGAGTGTAATCACTTTGAGATTGCTGAAAGCCATAGTTGAGGAGAGTGGTAGACAGTTTTTCAAACCATTGTCTGGGGGCCTGTTTTAGGCCATAAAGAGACTTAGATAGTTTGCATACAGTGGGGTTGATTCCTTGAGTTAGATTAGGAAGGTATCCAGGGGGAAGATCCATGTACACTTCTTCATGGAGGTCTCCATGAAGAAATGCATTGGATACATCCAACTGGGATATAGTCCAGTGTCTGGTGGCAGCTATGGCAAGAAGGACCTTGACAGAGGTCATTTTAGCAACTGGTGAAAATGTCTCAAAGTAATCAATCCCTTCAATTTGGGTGTACCCTTTGGCCACTAGTCTGGCTTTGTATTTGTTGATGGTGCCATCAGTGTTGTACTTGATCCTAAAAGTCCATTTACAGCCTACAGTTTTCTTATTGGCTGGGAGGTCTTGAAGGGTCCATGTGTTGTTCTTTTCCAAAGCTTGAAGCTCTTCATTTATGGCTTGGGACCATAGAGGGTCCTTAATGGCCTGTTGATAGGTTTTTGGCTCATGAGTGGTGGAGATATTGCAGGAGAAGTCTTTGTATGAGGAGGATACATTTGCATAGTTACAGAACTTGGTGATAGGGTAAGGTGTGGTACAATTGGCAGATGGTTGAGTAAATGTTGGAGGAAGATCAGTGTAGTCTTGGAATCTAATAGGGATGGTCTTGTGTCTTTGGGGCCTGAGTTGTGGAGATGGAAGTTGTGTGTTGAGATCATTGGTGATAGGAGTGTGATGATCATCTTGAGCCTCTTCTGCATGAGGGTTAGAGTCCTGATCATGAGTGGAGTTAGTGTTTTCAGTTGGTATTTGACTTTCTTCCTCAAGGATAGGGTTGGTGGTGTATGAGGGGAATAGGCTATCATGAGGTGGTTGAGTAGTATCCTCTTTAAAGGGGAATATTGACTCATAGAAGACTACATCTCTGCTGTAGAATACTTGATGAGTAGTGATATCATAGACCTTGTAGGCTTTCTTATTGCTAGGGTAACCTAGGAAGATGCATTTTTTAGCTCTAGGGGAAAGTTTGTCCCTATTGTGAGGTAGGGTTGAGGCATAGCATAGGCAGCCTAGAGTTCTAAGGTGATTGTAGTCAGGAAGGGAACCTGTTAGGGTCTCAAAAGGGGTCTTAAGCTTTAGGACAGAACTGGGGAGTCTGTTTATAAGGTAGGTGGCTGTTAGGAGGCAATCACCCCAGAATCTTTTTGGAAGGTTTGCTTGGAACCTTAGGGCTCTAGCAAGTTCAAGAAGGTGTTTGTGCTTCCTCTCAGCTCTTCCATTTTGCTGAGGGGTGTCAACACAAGTACACTGATGTAGGAGCCCTAGGGAGGCCAATAGGTTTCCAACCCCATCATTAAGAAATTCAGTACCATTGTCAGTTCTGAGATGTTTAACATTTGTTTTGAATTGGTTTTTGACCATATTAAAGAAGAATTGGAGAGTCTGATGTACTTGACTTTTGGCTTTTAGAAGAAAGGTCCATGTGACCCTAGAAAAGTCATCTACTATAGTGAGGAAAGATGTGTGGCCATCATAGGTGGCTTTTCTGTAGGGACCCCAAACATCACAGTGAATTAGGTCAAAGGGATTGGTGCTGTGAGAGTCACTTAAGGGGAATGGTCTGTCTAGATAGATGGCAGATTTCACAGTGAACATTAGGAATAGAATTAGATTGCATATTAAGAGAACTAATATGTTTTATAGATTGTACAGGAGCATGTCCTAATCTGGTATGCCACAGGTATAGTTTGTTGATAGGTTTATTGATAGAGAAAGTATTGCTATGTTTACATAGGTCTGGATCAAAGTATTTCTTGCATTCAGAGTATGCAGTTTGCCTATGACTGCTGGAGTCTGTGGACAGCAGTTTGTAGAGGCCTCCATCAATTCTACCAATCCTCCTGAATGTTTTTTGAGAGAGGTCCTGAATGAAGCATGATGAAGCAGAGAAGGTTAAGCATATATTGTTATCAGTGATCAGTTTGTTTCCAGAAATCAGGTTGCATTGAAATTCAGGAGCTAAATAGACATCTTTAAGGATAATGTTACCTGCTAGAATGACAGTGCCTTTGTGAGTGATGGAGGAGGACTTACCATTGGGCAAGTGTATCATGGTGCTAACACTTGTGGGATTGGTGAGGCATTCAAAAGAAGTGGTGATATGGTGGCTTGCACCAGTGTCAATGATCCAGTCAAGATGAGATGGCTTTGTATAGGCAAGGCAGGAGACTATAAAATTCTGATTAGAATTACCTGACATATGTTCTTCTGGAGTATCCATTTGAGCAGCTGCAGAGTTGGTGTTCTTGGAGCTGTTCAGAATTGACATGAGCTGTTGGAGTTGTCCAGGGGTGAAGCAGTCTGCATTGTTGTTTTGGTCATCCCTTTTCTTGCTTCCAGATGTTTCTTTGACAGGTTGAGTGACTGCATTGTTGATAGATGAGTTGATCTTGATCTTTCCCTTGTTTCTTGGCATCTTGCTTGGGTCAGGCTTTGTGCCAAATAGGGGATGCCACTCAGGAAAGCCCTGTATAAAGAAGCATTTATCCTTTTGGTGAGTGTCACCATGGCAGTGGTCACAGAACAATTTCCCCTTATTTGAGGGCATTTGAGGTGATGCTGCAGATCTTGGCTTGTTAAACCTGTTGGTGACAATTCTTCCCATAAGAGCAGATGATATGCTTTCAAAATTTGTGGAGTTACTTTGCAATCTTTGCCCCTCTTCTTGAATAAGCATTGAGACTGCCTTGACAACAGTGGGGAGAGGGTGCATTCTAAGAATTTTCCCCCTCACATCTGTGTATCTTTCAGATAGCCCCATGAGGAATTGGGTTAATTTTGTAACATGGTCATGTTCTTCTTGAACATTGATTGCACCACAGGTACAACCACATGTACACTTTGGTTTCTGAAGAAGGCTTGCAAATTCATCCCATAGGCCTTTGAATTTGGTGTAGTAGGCATTGATGGTTAGGTCTCCCTGAGTGCATAATATGATGTTCTTCTGGATCTGGAAGATCTTTGGGGCATCACTTTGTGTGAATCTGGTCATGATGTCATCCCATATTTCATGTGCAGTTGAGAGATACACGATACTTTGTCTGATCTCTAAGTTAACAGAGTTTAGTAGCCAAGAAATGACCATGCTGTTACATCTTTCCCATGAACTGATGTACTTAGAAGGAGAAACTGGTTTCTTGTTTAATCCTTTTACCATGTCTAGTTTATTTTTTGCAGAAAGGGCAGTTGTGATGAAGATCTTCCATTGGTTGGAGTTTGTGTTGGTTAGGGTTTCGGTTACAAGGGTCATCCCAGGGTGATCATTGGGATGAAGGTAGAGGGGGTGACCAGAATTGAGTTGAAGGGTAGATTCAGGGAGATCATAGTCATCAGAGAAAGTGCTAGAACTGCCATCTTTCATGGCTTTGGTGTCATTTTTAGTAGTGGGATCAGTCATCGTGGAAGGAGAAGAACAAGATTCGGATTGTGGAAGAGGGGGTTGAGAGAGTTACCAGTATGATGCTTGATCAGATGAGAGTGATGAAGAGGGATTGGGATTGATTGCTGGCTCTGATACCATGATAAAATGAGGGAGATCTTGACAACATTGATCAATTATGATCAAGAAGTAATCTGAGAGTTTTATTGTATTTCTTGATAATCAAATTTACAATACGGGCTGCTATATATATACAGAAGAGGGAAAGGGAGATGGGATACCAGCCTAACAGAAATAACAGACAATTTACACTCGCTTCCCTTATTGATCTGGGAATGACACTCGCTACCCCTCTAGCTTATAAGTCTTTTTCAGACTTTACATTGAGACCCCCTGAGATTCAGATCTTCATGCTAAGTGATCCTGTTTGCTACCTGCTTCTGTTTGCTTGGATTCTTTATGTTAACAAAAACAAATACTCCCTCCGTCCCTAAATAATCGTCTTGGTTGATCCGATGTACAGTTTAAGAAAAAAACAATTGACTTGATTATTTATATTGGTTAATGTGTAGTTTCCTTTAAAGCCCATGTGTATGTGGCTCATAATTAAAGTAGAGTAAAAAAGTAAGGGTAAAGTGGTAAAAATGATGTTCTAAAAAGGTAAGTTTTAAAGTGGACAATTATTTTGGGACGGACGAAAAAAAAAGGAGGACGATAATTTAGGGACGGAGGGAGTATAAATAATTTTTCGAGTTATAATTTATTCTATGGGATCCGCCGATTATCACCCTTTTTATTTTTGTTTGACAAATCATTCATTGGTTGACTCACCCTTGGCACTATGAGTCTATGAGTCATGTTGGGCATTGTGAGTCTAGTCCAATTTGAGATAGGCTCGTTAAATATATTAGTCTCACGAGTTCATAAGGCCGAACTTATGATGGTCGATTTAGTTTGACTTGAAAATTAAGTCAAATTTTAGACTTAAATTTTATTTTATTTTGGAGAAAGTGCGGGTCGATCAATATTTTAAAATTTTTAATCGTTAAAGTATTATTTTTTCTTTTTCAACCGAAAAAAGTTATTTTTGGTGGTAAAATGACTACGCTACGCTTAATAAACCGTAGACGCGCTATAGGTGTTACTCCCTCCATCCCTAAATTATCGTCCTCCTTTCCTTTTTCGTCCGTCCCAAAATAATTGTCCACTTTGAAACTTACCTTTTTAAACATCACTTTTACCATTTTACCCTTACTTTTTCACTCTACTTTAATTATGGGCCACATATACATGGATATTAATGGAAACTACACATTAAACCATTATAAATAATCAAGTCAATTACTTTTTCTTAAACTGTGCGCCGAGTCAAGCAGGACAATTATTTAGGGACGGAGGGAGTATTATTTTTGCATCACGATGAAACTATATTTGAACCGCACACGATAAAACTATTTTTGAACTTCGATGAAACTAATTTTAAATCACACGATGAAACTATTTTTGAACCGTTATTAAATAATTTTTGAACCGCGATACATAAATCGTAATTACCTAATCCAAATTTGCAACGTGGTGAATTAATTTTTGAACCGCGATATATAAAATATTATCTAATCCATTTTTGTTTCGCAATACAAAATGATAACGAACCAGATCATGTTCTCCATCTTCTTCTTTCATCTCCTCTATCGTAAGTATTCTTCTTCCCCATTCTCGTCCGCCTTCGTCCTATTAAAAAAATATTTCAACCCAAAGATGATCTATTACATTTTCAGTATATAATGAATCCAAAATGCATGATTTTCCAATGGGTTCTAACTCCACCTCCATAAAGGGTGCTGCCCCCTCGACCTAATCAGGCAAGTCGATATCCGTTTTGTTTTCCAACAATAGTGATTTTGAATTTAATATGTTTACTGGAGCCGTTGAATGAGACTGACCCATAATTTTTTAAATTATTTTTAACAATAGTGGGTATGTACTTTTCCAATGGATTCTAACTACACCTCCATTAAAAATTGGGCCATCTTGTCCATCCATATTGTTCTGGATTAATTTGAGAATTTCATCAATTTTTCCAACTAGTAGTGGCCCTAGTGGGGCAAAAAAATGCGGAAAAAAAATTCACTCTTAGACGGAAGGAAGATATGAATTGTTCGTGGTACAATGTTGTAGAACAAGTGGCTAAAGTGTTTGAGTGTTTCTAACCAAGCCAAAGAGTTCTAAGAGTTTTGGGAATAAATCAAAGTTGAGGGGTGCAAAGTGTTAGTTTTGAAATTGACACACGGGTAGAAATCACAAAGTTGAGGAATATACCATTGGTAGGGCGTAACTATTAATGAACAATGATACCTACTATATATTAAATTTAAGATCTTTTCAAGACCTACCAGCCTCGTGGGGTGTAACTAGTGGTACGCATATTTTAAGGTCAAAAAACATTGTTTAAGCATTGTTAGGATACGTGAAAGTTTTTGTCAAGTTTTGGTTAATTTTACCTTTTAGGGTTTGGATTATTTTGAGTTCAGATCTCTTGTATCATTTGTGTATATCACTGGTATATCATTTTTCATTTTTACCATTGCATCTCAATCATTACATCTCAACCAATGATTAAGATGAAAAATGGTACATCGGTGATATACAAAAATGGTACAAGAAATCTGGACTCGATTATTTTAGGGTATATAAATACCCTTCTTAAACATGTTTTTTCTTCCTTCATATATGTAGTAGCCATCAAAGACTTGTTTATTGGAATTTATCGTGAATTCGTTGTTGTTGATTTCGTTGCGTCATACAATTACATACA
Organism: Codonopsis lanceolata; assembly: GCA_013146195.2. Lineage (NCBI taxonomy): Eukaryota > Viridiplantae > Streptophyta > Magnoliopsida > Asterales > Campanulaceae > Codonopsis > Codonopsis lanceolata. The sequence continues at coordinate 41,352,732 of CM028383.1, forward strand.
AATGATATAGAACAACCATTGTAATGAAAATAAATTTTCTTACATTTCTTAATTCACAGAGCACGTAGTAAATGTAAAGAAATCTTAATCAAGAATGTTTGTCTACACATTTTTCCCTCCTAAAGTCGTTGAACAAAACAAAATGTAAACTTAACAATTGTAATTGAAAGACAATATATTCCTTCCTACCAAACAAATTGTCCTCATAACCATTTTTAGAATTTTATCTTAAAACCATCTCCATATTTATAAGATATAAATTAAGTGCAATTTCAAAAAGATTCAAATGAGGAAAGCTATAATTTTTAAAAGGTGCCACTTTTCAAATAAAACTGTTTTTTTAATGAGAAAATAATATTTATGATGAGTTATTGTAGCACTCCCTCTCTCTGTCCCAAAATCAATATTTGTTTTTAGTTTTTCACAGAAATTATGAAAGTTGACATTTAGATCGATCATATTAGTAAAACATATACGTTAATGCCTTTAGTGTTTATACTATTAAAATTTACAAAAAATTAGACATTGATCATTTTGGGACAAGAAATGATCTTGTAAAATAAAATACTCATTTTAGAACAGAAGTGTAACGACCCGAGACCAGGTGTCCGATTCGCTATGTGTGTATCCCACGCATTGACTCACTACTCATAAAACATCTTAGGTCATCGGAACCCAAAAATTCATGGATGATGGTAATACATAGTAATAATGTGAGGTCATTATATAAAACATATTCAAGTCTCACATCTATCCGATATGGGATTAGGGGCAGAAGAAAGACAGTTATATTTGTTGTGGGTAGGTGAAAGTCCCATTCAAAAATGGGACCTCATCTCACGGGTTGAGATTCAAGGATTTTAATATACTAATTCATATCAATGAAATTGAATAAGATGTATCTGTGTGTTGCATAATGCATATTATATCCATTAGTGACAGTGACAAAAAAAAAATTGGAGAGTCACCATCTTTAGAACCAAACAAATAAAAACGGCTCAGAAGAAAGACAAATAGGACCAGTTGATTTGGAACAAAATAGTTGAATATAAATCAACGAAAGTGATAGAAATTATCAGTTTTCTAAAAATGACAACTATTTTCTATAGTAAATTAGAAAGTGACAAATGAAGCCTCGATCTACTTGCTTCACTCACTCATGTTTGTTTCATTGTTTGTAATAGAATCATTATTTAACTTTGTTTGTACAATTTTTACCAGAATAATTCAACCTCATCTTGTCTCTTAATAATCCCACAATATGGTTCACGTGCATTCACGGCGATTACTACTCAATAGTACTCATGCTAAAGAAGGGGAGAAGATGAAAATAATACTGTAGAAACAAATAAAGTTTATGAATAATGACATAACATTTTTATTCATATGTTGAACATATTTATAGGATTACAATATTTATTACACAAGTATAACCTAGATAATTTAAATACAAGAGGGATTAGGAAACATAAATACAAGAGTGATTCTGAAATATAAATACAAGTAAATTAGGAAAGTATAAATTAAAGATAATTATAATATTTTACAAATATATTATATTCTCTTATAAGTACTCTCTCCGATTTCAAATTATTGTTTTCTTTGAACCAGTATACCTTTTTTTTTAAAAGTAATTTACGGTATTATAAATATTTGTGTAATATGTGGTTTTCTTTAATATATTGAGCATGTGGTCATAATTAAAGTAGGTAAAAAAATAATTGTAAAATTATAAAAGTGTTTCCCTAAAAAATAAAATTTTGAAAAAAGACAATTACTCCCTCCATTCCAGGTAAATAGTCAAGTATCCTCATTTTAAGATGTTTTACTTAAAGAGTCAACTTTCAAAATTTAAGGCATAAAAATGTTATTTTATTACTAATAAACTACTAAAAATATCATTTTCTTAAAAAATTTTACTTTCAAACGGAGACTCTTTGTCCAGAACAACAAGGATTTTTGAAATCAGATAAAGAAAAAGGAGGACGATTATTCGAAATAGGATGAAGTATTCTATTTTAAAGTGTTTCACCGTAATAGTTTTCTTTCAAAGCTTAAGCTTACAATCTAATTAACATTTTAACTTTATCCTTACATGTGATATAAAAATATTGACTACGATTAAACATTTTTGTAATTATAATTAAGTACTCTAAAGATAATTATGCATTCCTCAATAACTACTCCCTCCGTCCCATAATAATCGTTTTGGTTGACCCGGCGCACAATTTAAGAAAAAACAATTGACTTGATTACCCTTACATGTGATATAAAAATATTGACTACGATTAAACATTTTTGTAATTATAGTTAAGTACTCTAAAGATAATTATGCATTCCTTAATAACTACTCCCTCTGTCCCTTAATAATCGTTTTGGTTGATCCGGCGCATTGTTTAAGAAAAAACAATTGACTTAATTATTTATATTGGTTTAATGTGTAGTTTTCTTTAAAGCACATGTGTATGTGGCCCATAATTAAAATAGAGTGAAAAAGTAAGGGTAAAGTGGTAAAAGTGATGTTCTAAAAAAGTAAGTTTCAAACTGAGCAATTATTTTGAGACGGACGAAAAAGGAAAGAAGGACGATAATTTAGGGACGGAAGGAGTAATTTTTTTAAACACCAGCTCTTCGGATAAAACGGATGTGGTGTATTTTGCTTGTAGAGTTGTCAAAATTGAGCCCGACCCATACGCCCGGTCCAGCCCACCCGATTTTTCAAGAGTCTGGGCCTCAATTTAGAAGGCCCGAAAAAAGTCTGGCCTCTTTGGCCAGTCCTTAAAAAGCCCGGTCCGACTGGATCACGAAGTTAAACATTTAAACTTAATTACAAAATTAAAAATTAAAACATAAATCTAAAAAGAAAAAAACTGTCAAACATTCATTTAGACTACTTTTTTTTCTTTTTTGTTTTGGTTAGATAAATTTATGACACAGTATGATCTATTTCCAAATCATTATTCTCTTTTTGGTTGAAACTCATATTCTAAATTGATGGAAGTGAAACTTATAAAGAGGAAATAGAGTTGATCTTCCAAGTTCCGATCTCGTTTAGTATGGTTGTGGTTAGTAATTTTATCGAAACTGATCTATTTAATTGAGTATATATATCTGATATTAGCTAATAAAAAGCCTCAATAGTATAAACTTGATAAAAAATAAAATTTAAATGCTAGATTGTGTCGGGTGAATAAAAAATGAACATTTGCTAGTTAGTATGGTTTTGCAAACTAGAACCCGAATTTTTTTTTGTCTATCCTCAGAAAACACATATTAAAAAATTGGGGACAGTGTGATGAACTTCAATTTGGTTATAAATTTTTTGAAAAAAATACTCTTCAAGTAGCACATGTATTTTTTCTTTGGTCTGTAACATTATAATTTTTTTAGTTTCTGTTTTGTTTAATTGTTGAAGTTACTACATTTGTTTATATGTGCTTTGTAATTATATAAGTTAAACTAGTAAGTACGTATGTTTTAAACTTTTGATGTGTTATATAACTTTTATTAGCTAATTTGTGAGTTTTTTTTAATAAAAAAAAAGTTATTTTTTTGACCAATAATCTTAAAGTGTGCATAAACCGAGCTTGAGTTCTATAAGGCCCGACCCAGCGTCAAGCAAGGCCTGGGCCGGCCGCTTGATAGCTCAAATTGCTTGACTCTTTCCGTGCTTGATTTGATTGTTAAATAGCGTTCGGTTAACACTCAACACCAAACCAACCATTTTCCATTAATAACAGCTCCATGCATTAAAATAAAGATTTGTTTTCTTTTCGTTTATCATGCAAAGGGGCCACTGGCGGAGTTTCATAAAGATGACTAGATGAGTAGTTAAAAGCGGTACGTAACAAATGATGACAACTTGATTCATAAAGCTGTTGACATGGAGGGAAGAAATTGCTCCCGATAATGGAAATTATGATGAGTATATAGATTGTGATAAGCCCGAATCTTGATCACGTTAATAATGAAAACGAAAACCACATTTACCATTCTTAATTTTTAAGAAGACCATTTCATCAAAGATAATCAAATGGTACCAAGAAAAAATATATATCAAAAGAGAGAAATAGCCTATATCCATTTACTAATAAAGAGACTTACATAATATAAAGTTCAATCGTGTTTATAGTTTATACCCAACACTATATCACTTACACTAAATAAACCCTTTTACACTCACTTTCAAAAATTTAATTAGTAAAATTATATACTCTCACCTTTTTATTACTTTCGTCCCTTAACTAGACTTTGACATCCAACCTACTCTCTTTGGAATCATCCAACCGGTCTTTCCCTATCTGAATATCCAACCTCACTCAAGTCTCTATTTGTGTTACATGCATGTCTCCGAGACACACCGGCTCCGGGTTCCCTATGGCACACATTGAACAATGGCTTTCACATCACATACCCAACTATGTCTATATGTATCATGATGTCATCCTAAGCTCTAAGAATAGTGTTCTATAAGTAAAGGAGCTCAAGTTTCATGTTTGAAACCTAAAGGTGAGTTTGGTAGCAATTAGAGGTGGTAAATGGGTGGATTTGGATGGGCTCAAATAGACGGACAAGTAAGTGCCCATTTAATAATATGAGTATATATGGGCGGGCACTAAATAAGTATGAGCGCCCATTTACTCATTAACATGCACTTATTAAATAAATACAAAAGTTACAAAAAAATAATAATTTTCTTTTACAAAAAATTGTCAAAAATTACAACTAACCCTATATATATAATCATATATATATATATATATATATACAACCACAATAATTAGAAAAGGATAACATTTTTTGTAACATTTTAACCTCTGTCATTATTTCCAATGCAACCAAATTTTTAAAAAGAACTCAAAAACTTTACATGGCGTGTTAGTGTTGGCAGAATCACTCATAATATCAAAACAAAAACATATTTTCACTTTTATCGTATGTTAATTGAAATAAAATAATCTCTTAGTTTGCTTAATTTTTACGTCAAATCAATTGTTTTTAAATGGAAATCTGATATTTTTTTTTTCATAACCAGAAAATATGTAATTGACCGTATATAAAAAGTAATATGATATCGAAAAAAAATAAAGAAAATGAGTCAATTTTTTATTCTTTAAAAATAACGGTTACTCCCACCATTACTGACTATTTCTTTGATTCTGAAAACCAAACCAGAAGAACAAGTAGCAACCATCTCTCTCTAGTTTCTCTTTCTACCCTCACACTCTCTCAGTCTTAATGAATGATTATTGATAAAAATGTAAATATAGAGAGAAACAATTTTGGATTCAGGTATACAGAAAAAAAAAATCGTGAGAGTTAGAGGTCAAAATGTGGGCACCCACCCATTAGTGTTCATATTATGCCTATAAAACTTAATGGTCTAAGTAGGCATGCTCATTTGTGCCTAAATTAAAATTTAAGTGTTTATACCTATATTTTAGTGGACGATCTGAACGAACATATGAGCGTGACCAAAATATACCACCACTAGCTAGTAGCTACAAAAATGGCCAATAAGGGCTCCAAAGTGCAAGTTTTGGCCCACCTAGGCTCCAAAGATGGGATTTTTAGGTTTCCTCGTTTTAGTTGATTTTTCGTTTCCTAATTATCTTATGGTTAATTAATTGTTTCATACTTTGTTTAAGTAATTTCATTATTGTTTATTTTTTTTAGGTTTCTTTTTTCCTTCAAGTGTTATGACTTATTTTGAGAGCTTATATAAAGTTTCTTGATCATTGTAAATTTTTACCTAAGATTAAATATAGAGATTTTGCGTTTCTTTAAAACTTGTTGGTTCCTTGTGAACTGTTTCTTCTACAAGTTGAATCTTGTAGTTATTTTAAATGTAACTTATCAATTGGTTTGTGTATACCAATTGTTGGGTCTTTCATAATTCTTAGGTTCTTAACATGCACTTATGTCCCCATTTAATTTATAAAGTCAAACATGATCATAGTATAGTAGTGGAAGGAATATAAGTTCAAGTAAATGAGTACTTTACATTTGGAAAGAAACTCGTATCCTATTATGTTTCACCGTTGATTGTTGATGATTTATGTAAAATCATTGGTCATTTGGTGTAATCAGTGTATGTTTTAAAAATGGGTGAGCTTGGGAATATTATATGTGGATCTGAGGGTGCGAAGTGTACATTTACATAAGTATTTATGAACTTACGAGTGTAAATAATCAAGTATTTATTGTTTCTTTTCAATTTATTGTTTCGTTTTGAATGACCCTGGCGAGGGTCTCGCTGTTGGTTTTATTTTATGTAAAAATTGGTAACTGCAGGTTAGTTTTATTAGTAACTGTTGGTTGGTTTGATTTTCATTAAAAATTCGAATTTGAAAAAAGAAGATATAAATTGAACCTTGAATTGTTTTCTTTCTTGATTGATCTGAATCACATGTACAAAAGGCCTATATATACTCCTATAATTTGCTAGCCAAATTAGAGAAGGAAAGGGAATAACAAACAACATCAATAACTAACTGATCTATGACTAACTGATTAACAGCACATTTACACCCGACACCCATCTATTTTCAAGAATTACATCCAGGTGCTAAAACTTTCCATAGTAGTTGCTTCCTTGAACTTCTTCCATTTTGCACTAGCTTCTCCAAACTTTGCCTTGATCTGGATGCTCTTATGCAATTCTGACTTGACAGAGTTCAATTTCCTTTTGATTTTGTCTTCATAGTTAACACCCTCCCCACAAGTTGAGGGTGTGGTCAAGCTGACAACTCTCAACTTGGATATGAATTTCCAATGAAGACTTTTTCCTAAAAACTTGGTGAATATATATGCCATTTGATTCTTAGTAGATATATGATGAAGGGAGACAAGTCCATTTTTAATTTTCTCACGCATGAAGTGGCAGTCTATTTCTATGTGTTTAGTTCTGCCATGGTATACTGGATTATTGGCTACTGCAATGGCAGATGAACTGTCACAGAAGATAGGAGTTGGGCCATTGAGATTGACTTGTAAGTCTTTTAGTAGGTTATGCATCCAGGTAATTTCACAACTAGTGGTGGCTAATGCCCTGTACTCAGATTCTGTGGAGGATCTTGAAACAATGGATTGCTTTTTAGATTGCCAGGATATCAGAGATTTTCCTAGCATTAAGCAAAAACCAGTTATAGACTTTCTATCATTAGGGTTGCCTGCCCAATCACTGTCACAGAAGGCTTGAAGATTGAATGGACTGTTGGAAGACAAATGAATCCCTTGTTCTGGAGAAGCCTTGACATATCTGAGAACTTTATGTAATGCTTTTAAATGTGTATCTCTTGGTTCTTGGACAAATTGGCTCAGGCACTAGGCTGCAAAAGCCAAATCTGGTCTTGTAATGGTCAAGTAGATGAGCTTTCCCACTAGTTGTCTGTATTCAGAAGGATTTTCAAGGAGGGTTCCTGCTTTGCTCAAAAGTTTACCATTGGGGTCATAGGGTATGGTGAGTGCTTTACTGTCAGTAAGACCTGCTGTCTTGACAAGATCCATGGCATATTTTCTTTGGCTTAGATGAAAGCCTTCAACAGACCTCATGACCTCAATCCCCAAGTAGTATTTGATGGGCCCTAGATCTTTAATGCTGAATCTTTGATGTAGAAGTTGTTTTAGGGTGTTGATGTGTTCATTATCATTTCCAGCCACAAGAACATCATCCACATAGACTAATCTTTGCGGTGAACTTTGATCCTTGTTTTAGAGTGAAGAGTGAATAGTCTGCCATGGATTGCATGTATCCTAGATTGATTAGGACTTCTGTAAGCTTTGAGAACCATTGTCTTGAGGCCTGTTTTAGGCCATATATGGACTTCTTCAATCTGCAAACTCTTCTCCTGCCATCTTGTTGCTTATATCCTGGTGGCAGATTCATATATACTTCTTCTTCCAAATCACCATGTAGAAATGCATTGTTGACATCCAGTTGGTGTACATCCCATTTTGAAATCTTGTCGGGCAACAAAGAAGGATGGTTCTTACAGTGACCATTTTTGCCACAGGAGCATATGTTTCTGAATAATCCACTCCTTCAGTCTGGTTATATCCTTTTGCCACAAGTCTGGCTTTAAGTCTTTCTAGGCTGCCATCTGAGTTGTATTTAGCCTTGTAGATCCACTTGCATCTTATAGCTCTTTTTCCCTGGGGTAAGTCTGTAATTTCCCAGGTGTCATTGGTTTCAAGAGCATTGATTTCTTTATTCATGGCTTCAATCCATCTAGGACTCAAAATGGCTTGGTTATAGGATTGTGGTTCTTGTATATGTGCAATGGAATTAGCACATGGTTTTGAGTAAGCTGGGCGACGAACATAGTCTTTGAATTTGACAGGAAGTTGTTTAGTCCTGTTGGATGTTCTAAGAGGCTGATTTGCAGGAGGATCATTAGGAGGTTCAGTAATTTCTTCATGGTTTTGGTTAGTGGGATCTGAAGTTGGTTCCCTTGGTTTCATGTCATCATGGAATAGGTTTATATCAATGTCAGATGTAACAGGTTTAGATTGTTCAGGTTTGATGAAGGGAAAGACATTTTCATGGAAAACAACATGTCTGCTAACAAAAACCTTTTTAGTTTCCATGTTGTATAAGATGTAGCCTTTTTGGTCTGAGGGATAGCCTAGCAGGATACTTTTAATAGCCCTGGGTTCAAATTTGTCAGAAGGATGAATAGAGGCAAAGCAAAGGCATCCTATGACTTTCAAATGTTCATATGAGGGTGTGGTTTTGAAGAGGAGCTCATGTGGTGTTTTAAAATTGGTAGCAGCATTGGGGAGTCTATTGATGATGTGAGTGGCAGCAAGGAGGCAATATCCCCAAAAATGTATTGGTAGACCAGACTGGAACCTTATTGCTCTGGCCATATCAAGAAGGTGTTGGTGTTTTCTCTCAACAACTCCATTTTGTTGAGGGGTGTCAACACAGGAACTCTCATGTTTTATTCCTAAATTGTTAAGGTAAGGAATGACTTCAGAATTGTAAAATTCTGTCCCATGGTCAGTCCTGCAGAACTTAATGCTGGTCTTAAAATGGTTGGTGACATATGCATTGAATTGTTTTAAAAGGCTGAAGACATGAGTTTTGGTAGGCATGAGGAATGTCCAAACACCTCTGGAATAATCATCTACAATAGTTAGGAAGTATCTGCAGCCATTCATGGTAGTCTTCCTGTATGGTCCCCATAAGTCACAATGAATAAGTTCAAAACAAGCATGAGACCTGATGTGACTAATATTAAAGGGAAGTTTATGTTGTTTGGCCAAGGGGCATACATCACACATGGTAACATCTTCAGTTGAATATCTGTCATTTTTACAAGGAGGGAAGAGGTCTACAATTCTTTTGAGTGTGCTAAGGGAACTGTGACCAAGTCTTCTGTGCCAATAGTTGATGTCTTTGCTCCTTGAAGAATTCAGGCAAAAATGGGATTGGTTGTGGACAGGATCACCTGAATATGTAGAGACCTTCACCGAGGTTACCAATGGCCTAGTCTTGGTCTTCGAGGGTCCCGAAAATGCACCGAGTGTTGTTAATCGAATATGGCGGTTGGTTTGTGAAATGAGTTTGGGAATGGAAAGAAGGTTGTATTTGAAATTAGGTATAGAAGACATGATTAAGAGTGAGTTGAGGGTTAAGAAACACTTTGCCAACACAGTCTACATTAACACTGGATCCATTAGGTAAGGTTAAAGAAATAGGGTGATTAAGTTTCTTGACATCATGCATGATGGTGAGTGATGTGCATATGTGGTCTGTAGCTCCAGAATCAATAATCCAGCCTTGTATGGAGGAGTATTTACGTGTTTTCGGTAATTTAAGTACCGCCATATTTGTCATGCCAACAAATCCTTGTCCATTCTGATTGCTGTTGTGATCTTCTGGACTTTCTTTGATTTTGAGTAGGTTCAGGACATGATTCAGTTGTGCTTGCAGATTTTCCAATGTAGGTTGGTTGGAAGTGGAGTTTTTGCTTTCTGTATTGACCTGATTGTTCTGGACTTGCATGACTTTAGGATTTCCAGGATGTGGCTGGTTCCCACAATTGGTTTGATTCTTCCCATCATTCCCTTGTTGATCTTTATTAGACTGCCTGGACCTATGAGCAGGGTGGTTAGGATTACCTGGATGATTAATGGGGAATCATTTCAGCCTATAGCATTCATCTTTGGTGTGTCCCTCCCTGGTGCACGGTGCAATTGCAAAAGATCCCCTTCTTGATCCCCTTCTTGAATGGGGTTTTGTTGTTGCTTGCCTTGGTTTGAGAGGGAACAGAAAAGGCTTTGACAGAATTAGTTTAGGATGGTAGAGCAATAATACTGGCAATGAAACCTGTTTCAGGAACATAGCCTTGTCTCTGAGTCTCCTCCTGCCTAATCATATAGTAGGCCTCTCCAATGGAGGGAAGAGGCTTCATTCTAAGAATTTGACCCCTGATGTTCATAAAGCTTTCATGGAGTCCCATCAAGAATTGTATTAATCCTTCTTTGTTCCTTGGATTCTTGGTTCTTGGCTTCTCCACAATTACATGGACACCTACAAGCAGTTGTTGGATCCATGGCTGCAATTTCATCCCAAATTCCTTTCATCTTGTGATAGTAGTATTCAACAGAATGGTTTCCTTGTTCAATTCTGTGAAGATCCTTTTCTAATTGAAAAATCCTATGGCCATCGATATTGGCAAATCTTTCTGCCAATTCTTTCCAGACTGAATGAGCATTAACTACATACCTTAGGTTGTTGCTTATGTCTTTAGTGACTGCATTGAAGGTCCAAGAAATCACCATGTCATTGGCTCTTGCCCATAGGGGATGCAGTGGATCATCCTTTTAGAAACGAGAAAAGATCCATCTATGATTGAAAGCTTGTTCTTGGCTGACAGGGCTATCTCAAAGGATCTTTTCCAAGAGTTGTAGTTCTCACTTCCAGTAAGTTTGGTGGCAATCAAGATCAGCCCTGGGTGATCATTATTGTGTAGGTATAAGGGATGAATATTGGATTCTATTCCTATCTCCATTGTTGTTGCTTTGTTCTTTGAACTGGCAAATTCATTGGAGGCCTTTTGGATTTCTGTCATGTTTGAGATCTTTACGGCCAAGGTAAAAGGGGAAGAGAGGAACCGGATAGATGTGAAGTGCAGGTGCCAAGGTATTCTTGGCTCTGATACCATGAAAAGAGAAGATATAAATTGAACCTTGAATTGTTTTCTTTCTTTATTGATTTGAATCACATGTACAAAAGGCCTTTATATAATCCTATAATCTGCTAGCCAAATTAGAGAAGGAAAGGGAATAACAAACAACATCAATAACTAACTGATCTATGACTAACTGATTAACATCACATTTACACCCGACACCCATCTATTTTCAAGAATTACAACCAGGTGCTAAAACTTTCCATAGTAGTTGCTTCCTTGAACTTCTTCCATTTTGCACTAGCTTCTCCAAACTTTGCCTTGATCTGGATGCTCTTATGCAATTCTGACTTGACAGAGTTCAATTTCCTTTTGATTTTGTCTTCATAGTTAACAGTAGGATTCACATTTACCGCTTCTTCGCGCACCCAATTTTCAATATAAATTGTTTCACTTTCACCCAACTTACTAGAGGTGAAATACTTGTTAAGAGAACCACTTAAAGCTTGCGTTAATTGTTCTTGTTTTTGTTTCTTCTTCCTTTTGTCATTTCCACAAAGATACTTTCATAATGACATTTTGTCTAATTACAATAATTGCCAATTTACGAGATCAAAGCTTACGTACAACTAACAAAAAGAATCCAAGTTCCATTATCACTCAAAAAACAAACAAACAAACCATTTTCCATGTACAATTTCTCTATTTTAGTATATATCATTTGTAGAGTTTCCCATTAAAATAAATTAATGATTAATCTTAATTTCTCTATTTTAGTATATAGCATATGTACAATTTTCCATTAAAATAAATTAATGATTGATCTCAATTTCTCTATATGCACAATTTTCCATTAAAATAAAGTAGAAGAAGAAAACAGAGAAGTGTGAACAGCCGAGAGCGAACTTACTGTGACCGTCGTCCATTGTTGACTCGTTGTGAGCGTCAATGGAGAGTAGGTCGATTGTCGACGAGGTCGTCTGTCGTCTCCTCTGTCAATTGCCGAGTTTGAACTTTGGAGTCTTGGAGTTGGAGCTGCTTTGTTGCTGCTACTTGCAGTAAGTTTAGACTTTAGGGCTTAATATTTTTTTAAAAAAATACTTAGGGTAACCAAGGTTCTAAAAATCGCTAGGCGGGCGCTAGGCGCCAGACCAGGGCCTAGCGCCTAGAGCGCCTAGGCGAGATATACGCGGGGCCTAGGCGGGGTCGAGAAATAAGACATAATATCTAATTTTTAATATATTTTTTATTATAACCTAATTATTAAACATAATTTTTTTAATTATACTAATACTAAATATCACCTAATAATTTAAAAGTAATAATTACAGTATGGTGTTAAATTTTAAAGGTAAAACTAGAAATTTAATATCATCTACGGTTCAAAATATTACAAAAATAGTAAACAGTTCAATTATCCATAGGTCCGTTGACAATTACAAATTTACAAAAATAATTTAATAATTTTAAATTGATATTTATTATTATTATTATTTTAAAAACCCAAAATGACATTATTTAGGGCCAAAATTTTTATAAAAACTAAAAAATAGGAAATCGGTTGGCCCGCCTAGCCGGCGCCTAGGCGGCGCCTAGCCGCCTAGCCGATTTTTTCGCCGATTTGCCAAATTTCTAGGCGTTGGGGTGGCGTTGGGGTGGCGCCTAGGCGCCCGCCTAAGCCGATTTTTAGAACACTGAGGGTAACTATGAGATTGAGATAATTGCAAAAAAAAAAAAACCTGACATATTTTATATTTTGTAAAATTAACCTCATGTATTGATTTTTACCAAATTGAACCTCCACATATTTTCATTTTTGCAATTCAAACCTTCCGTCAAAGAGGTGTTAATTTTTTTAACGGGATGTTGAGCTGGCTGCCATGTTGGCAGCTGACGTGGACACCGGTGGCATCCAACTTATATTTATCGTTTTTTATTGCAAATTAAACCATGTACATTTGTTTATCTTGCAAAAAGAACCTTGGTCAAACCAGATTTTATTTTCCGTCATTTCAATTGCAAATTAAACCTTATACATTTTTTTTTATTTTTGCAATATGAACCTTGGTCAAATTAGTTGTTAGCTCCCGCCTTTTTTATTGGTAAGTAAAGCTTGTATATTTCTTTTTGCAATATAAACCTTGATGGAATTGTAGATTTTGGCTATATATATACCTATTTCATCTTAAAAAATCATCTCATTCTCTAACAATTCATTCCATTAATATATTTGTTATTTCATGATGAACACAATTCGCTACCATTGTGGAAGGACAGCTGTCATACGAATATCATTGACCGATCAAAATCTAGGAAGGAGGTTCTTGGGTTATGAAAAACATGGGGTAAGTTATTGATTTTTTAAAAATTTAATTTTCTAGAAAATTATTTTATTTATTTACTTGTTTTATTTTTTCTGTTCTTATAGCTAGAAAAAAGTGGATGTCGATTTTTCCTCTGGTTTGATCCACCTTTAAAGGCAGTTGAAGTGGAAACTAAAAAAAAAAAAACAACAAATGTCTTTGGTTTTTTTTTTCTTCGTGTTATCATTCGTGTTCAACCTCATCTTCATTTTAATCATACTTGTACTCCGTCCCAAAATTATTGTCCTACTTTCCTTTTTCGTTCATTCCAAAATTATTGTCTTGTTTGAAAATTTTCTTTTTAGACAACACTTTTACTACTTTACCTTTACTTTTTCATCATACTTTAATTATGAGTGACATACACATGTGCTTTAAACTAAACTACACATCAAACTAATATTAATAATCTAGTCAAATGTGTTTTCTTAAGCCGTGTGCCAAGTCAACCAAAACGATAATTTTGGGAAAGATGAAATATTATTTTGGAGCAAAATTGTTACTGTAGCTTTACAAAATCTTGAATTTAGTCTTTGCTCCTAAGAGTATGTTTGGATACCACAATTTCATAGTTTGGAATTAGAATTGGGGCCTCCAAAACCAATTATGTCCCTTGGCAACACATTTAAAATTTAAAATTGAAATTGAGTTGGAATTCCACATGTTTCAATTTCATAAAATTCTAAGAATTTAAATGCTAAAGTTTGGTCCATTATTATAAACAATAACAACTCATCTTAATACTTCCATACTTTGATAGCTTAATTATGCCCAATTATGATTAAAATGAAGATGAGGTTGAACACGAATGATAACTCGAAAAAAAAAACCCAAAGGTATTTGTTATTTTTTTTAGTTTCCACTTCAACTACCTTTAGAGGAGGATCAAATCAGAGGAAAAATCAACATCCCCTTTCTAGCTACAAGAACAGAAAAAATAAAATAAGTAAATAAATAAAATAATTTTCTAGAAAATTAAAATTTTAAAAAATCGATAACTTACCCCATATTTTTCACAATCCAAGAACATCCTTCCTGGATTTCATCGGTCCATGATGTTCGTATAACAGTCGTCCTTCCACAATGACAGCGAGCTGTGTTCATCGTGAAATAACAAATATAATTAATGGAGTGAATTGTTAGAGAATGAGATTATTTTTTTTAGGATGAAATGAGTATATATATAACCAAAATCTACAATTCCATCAAGGTTTATATTGCAAAAAAGACATACAAGGTTTACTTTGCAATAAAAAAAACGGGAGCTAACAACTAATTTGACCAATGTTCATCTTGCAAAAATTAAAAAATGTATCAGGTTTAATTTGCAATAGAAATGGCGGGAAATAAAATATGGTTTGACCAATGTTCTTTTTCAAGATAAACAAATGTATAGGGTTTAATTTGCAATGAAAAATGCGGGAAATATAAGTTGGATGCCACCAGTGTCCACGTCAGCTGCCAACATGGCAGCTAGCTTACCATCCCGTTAAAAAAATTAACACCTTTTTGACGGAAGGTGAAAATCAATACACTAGGTTAATTTTGCAAAACATAAAATAGGTCAGGGTTTTTGTTTACAATTATCTCTATGAGATTTGAGGCCCGTGAAAATGAGGTATTTTTAGGGGGTCCAAGGCCATGGCCTCACATTCATTATGACTGAGCCGACCCTAAGCTAGTAGTAATTGTGGTAGTAATATTAGTAGTGATAATAATATAATATAATAATTATTTATTAATAATAATAACATTATTAATAACAATAATAATATTAATATCATTTTTAAATATTATTGTTATTATTAATAGTAAGTTATTTGTTGGTGTTGGTGTTGTTATTATTATTATTAACTTTATTATTAATATTTCATCTAAAATATTGAATCATTAAAATCATTGAAGTTAAAAATAAGTTTTCTTTCAAATAAAACCTCATACTCTAACGATATTAGAAGAATCGTTAAGTTTTGGATTTTTTGGTATTAAAAGTTTAATTTTGGAACTTTTTAGATAGAAGAATAATTTTTGGGAGTTTTTGGATATGAGATTTTTTTAGTAGGACTTTTTGGTATTTTTTCCAAAATATTGTATTTTTTAAATTATTTCAATTACTTTCATCTAAAAATATATGTCATTTTAGGGTCAAATTATGTTTATAATACATTATTATTATTATTATTATTATTTTATCCCCTCATAAATTACGAACACAAGACAAATGATTTCATTTGGTTGAAAGAATTTGCAATTAATACACAAATTTCATATAAAAACTGAGCATCTTTCAATTGAATCAATAGATCAAGTTTACGTTAATAATATATATATATCTATATATATATATCAGTAGCTTGCAACGGTAAGAAAATTTAAGAACACAAAGGTAGTATAATTAAAGAAAACCACACGTTACACCAATATTTATAATACATTCAAATAATTACTTTTATCTCAAAATATATGTTAATCTAAAGGGAAATTTATGTTTAAAATACAGTTTCATTATTATCTAAACATAACTACTACTGAAGAAAAGAAAAAAAAATGAGCACCAAATAAAACTTATTAAATTAATAATAACTACACAAATGGTGGATAAGGAGAGAAAAAATGGGGAATAAACAAAATTGGAGAGAGAAGATAGGGAAAAGTGGATCACTATTTCACTAAAGATCCCTCCAAACTTAGACGGAGCCTTAACTAATTTTAGGGATAAAGGGAGCAAAAAACTATCTATTATAGGCTTGAGTGTGGTAAAAAAAACTCTAAAAAGTCTTTTAGAGGGTTTAAACAATGCCCCACTATGGACACCTAAAGGCATAGAGAGGGCGTGGCATTGAAGTTGGGGGAGTAGACAAATAAGCCACTTAGAGCATTTGGTTGCAATCTAAAACATTCTCTATATAACTCCTAATTTTTTTAGTGACCTTCTAAAAAAGTTTTAACTCCAATTAGCATCTTCTATAACCATTTATATTAGTGACATCATTAAACTAACAAACATAACTATCAATAAATTTTCATATTTTTTTAATTTCTATTTTCCTACTACATTCAGAATTAAATAAATATACTATAAATTATATATGTTATAAAAAATATTACATGTTTTGATTATTTCACGCTTGTTAATATTACTAGTATACCCGTAATTTTAAGTTATAAATAATATAAAAAGGGAATGATAAGTGTGAAACAAACACTAATTTAATATAAATGGTGTTGAGAATGCAATAGTTTGTTGTTGGTTTTACATATTTGCTCATGTAAGCCTTAATATCAAATTAGCTAAGTTAATTACTCAATTTTCTTATCCTTCTCCTAACAGGATTATGCTTAATATTTTCTTTGTCTTTTTTGGATCTCTACTTTGTAACATATATATACTCTCTTAAATTTTCGTTTAAACACAATTATAATATATCATACTACCTTCAATTCCATACACCAAATCTCAAACTATCGTGGTATCAGAGTCAAATCGGTTCTATACTTCCGCTATCTTGCTTCAATGACGTGATACCAAAGTCAAACAATAATTTGGTTCAAATATCACTTTGTGGATGGTATCCAATCCATTTTTTGGACTAAGGAAGAGTGTTACAAAATGTTCAACTTTTCATTTATCTTCAATTTGCCAACTATTGAGAAGCTTTTCGGGAATTGATTCTTATTTGGGTTTCTCCATATTTGCGAGGTTGCAGTTTCTACCACAATTTGGGCAGCAACTTCTACTACAAAGATTTAGCACTTCATTGGTCTCTAACTCGGCCACTTCACAAAGATTCTATGTACGAGTTGAAGGAGAGTGTTGAGAATGCAATAGTTTGTAGATGATTTTACATATTTGCTCATGTAAGCTTTAATATAAAATTAACTAAGTTAATTAGTCAATTTTCTTATCCTTCTCCTAACATGGTTATGCTTCATGTTTTTCTTGTCTTTTTGGATCTCTACTTTGTAACCTATATATACTCTTTTAAATATGTCGTTTAGACACACAATCATAATGTATCATACTACCTTCAATTCCATACACCAAATCTCAAATTATCAAATGGGGAATGGAAAAAAATTATGAAAGCATATCATCAAATAAGATGGACATATTATCCTATACATTTTTTTTAATTTTTTTTAAACCTTTCCCCTAAGGGGGCATGAGAAGAGATCGAACCTGAGACCTCACATTTTGTAAAACTCCAACTCTACCACTGGGCCATCCCTTAGGGTCAAATTATCCTATACATAATGGCCCACAAATAGGAAGAATACAATGTTTGGTAAAACACCCAATGTTTTGGAAATGCATTAGCTAATTTAGGGATAGAGTGTTTGATAGGGTGTCCACTGTAGGTCTTAAACGAGGTTAAAAAAAAACTCTAAACAAGGTTTTCGGGTGGTGATAAAGGGAAACATTGTGGATGATCGCTCTTGTATGTTGAAGTAGGGGGAGCAGACTAATAAGCCACTTACTATGATTAGGTTTTGGGTTTAAGCTTTATTACTTGGATGTCGAAGTAGGAGCAATTAGGGGTGTACGTTGGTTTGCTTTGATTTAGTTTAGCCCAACACCACGAAATCGAACCATCCCCTATTGGTTCCAAAATTTTCAAACCGAATAAAGCTTGGAACCAAACTAAACTACTCGCTTTGGTTTGGTTTGGTTCAATTTTGTGGTTTATATAAATTCTTTTTAATCAACTTTACCAATATTAACAATAAAAATAAGATTTAATTTGGAATTAACATCAAATATTAGAAAATAACCTACTAAAAATAAGTTATCATTAAAAAACAATGCAAATTACCAAAATAAATACAAACAATGGAAGAAATAATAGTTCTCCAACAATCTAAATTGCGTTTGGTTTAGTAACTAATGTGTGTGTGTGTGACTAAATCAAGGGCCTAGATTAAACATATCAGATGATCTAGTGACTCAAAATAATTAACAAATGTTATATATATATATATATATATATATATATATATATATATATATATATATATATATATATATATATATAGTTGGTTTGGTTAGATATCAAAAACTATGAACCGAACCAAACTGAGCGATTTTCCAATTTTCAAAACCGAAACCAAAACGTCTTGAAACAAAACTGAACCAAACCGTTTGATTTGGTTTTGTGGTTCGGTGGTTCCAATGTACACCCTTAGGAGCAATATAGGCCTTTGGTCCAAATTACTAAAATTTTGGAGCATTAATGGAAAAATTATTGAACTCATAATTTAGTAGATTGATATCTTTTGCCAACATTTTATTCGTACAGTCTCTTTTTTTTTCAACCGACAAAGGTCTTTTTGATAATTTTTTACTAAATTGCCCCCATTTAACGTGAACGATAAACATTAAACATGATGTGGTTTATCCTTTCATTCATATATTTCTCTTATGTAAATCATCGTATCTTTCCTATTTGATTTCTTTCCAAACGATGTCATCCATTTGAAGGATTGGTGGAAAATTATATCTAAATCTCTCCCTTTTGCAATGGAAAATCCAATCATGTTATTGCTAAAATTCCAAAGAGAGATACGATTTTCTCAAAACTTTGGTATAGGTGATGTGATGCAATTGATAACATGTAAATATTCTAATGTTGAATCTCAAATTTTATCTTTGAAATATTATGTGGGATCTCACGTGAATTGTTGGTTAACGAATGATGATGATTCCGTAAACATAGTGTTGTTGGCCAAAATTTTGTCAATTAGTATAATATCCGTAGACATTTTTTAAAATGCAAATGCTTTAAGTTTCAGATTGAACAGAGGAGGTTTACTTGGTGATTTTGTTCTTGCAAACGTTCGTGCTTCTTCTTTTGATTCAGCCTATGCTCAAAATTGACTCGTGGTGCATCAATTTTAAATTGATGCATCAACTTCAAATCTCGATGTATCAGTTTGTAATAGCAGTTCAACTTCTTCCAATTGTGATGCATCATCTTGGAGTCACGATGCATTATCATCGCATCAATGCAATATCAATTTTGCAAGTGAGGAAAGTGACGATGACAGTGTTTCATGTTATGACATATGTCATAATCAATCAGAAAGTGATCTTTTAATTGATGGTTGGGCACCTCTTATTACTGATGTTGGACAAATTTTTAAAGGGGAGAGTGGAAGAATTTCGTAGCCAACTTATAAACTATTCTTTCAAGATTATGTGCCAATGTTTTTTCTAGCACTTTTATGTGGTCTTCTGTGAAATTTAAGCTTCCAATTTGGTCAATGAACATCTGCATACTACATCTGTAGGCTGTAGGATATTATGATCTTTTTGTTTATCTTTGCAGCTGCATAACACATATATGGTTGTTATAACCTCAGACTCAGACTATGCAATACAAAACTAAATCACAATACACTAATTGATGCGTGGCTTCCAATAACCAACAAGTTTCTTCTCGGAAATTTCATCAAACAGATTGCATTCACAAATAGTTGCATCGTCTTGGTATTGAAAACATATGCATAAATCCCAATAAATAGTTTATTTAACTGCTTTTATATACAAAATTTATCCATATTTCTCAACATTATTGAAGTTTTAAGCCCATAATTCAAATTTAAAATGTATTTGAAGAAGAAAAACGTACATGACCCTTCAACATCTTTATTTTCAACTTGTTGTCTTGATTTTGTGTGGGTATTTTCATCTCTTTTGCCAAATGAATGTATTCTTGTACTTGCGAAGAATTTTCGTGCTACTGGTTGCGTAGAAATGGGAATGGACGATGCTTGTGAAGAATTTTTTTTTGGAAGTGTAGTGAAAGTGAAAAAAGAAATCGAAAATATTTGATTAATATAGCACACATGTTCGAATTCTTTATTGCCATTAAATGGATGCATTGCGATACATTAATTTGCGCATCACAATGCTCAAATTAATGCATCGCAATGCACTGGGTAAGTGATACTTAGCGCGCCGCCAGTTCATTAAGGGTATCGTAGTCTTTTCACCCCAAAAATGTCTTTTTCGGTTAAAAACGTAAAGTACTGTAGCGATTAAAAAATTATCAAAGGGGAATTTCGCCCAACATTAATTTGTTGATTAATGATTAGAAAAAATGCAGGTTAGTCCCCTTTGGAAAGTTTCCAACCATTTTTTAAAACGTAAACAAGGTTGTTTGATAAAAGTTTTTTAACCAGATCCGTCTCTTTCTGCTATAGCCTCGATTCTCACTTATAGGCTTATGGCATATGCCTTGAGCACTTTCCTTATCGTATTGGTTCATTATGTATAGTCTCTCCTTGTGATCTTGGCAAGTCTTCACTAGTGTAATAGTGTAATTAAATAGATAGATTTCCTTATCGTATTGGTTCATTATCTTGCTTGATACCTGATTAGTGATTAGAACACACAGTCAAACTCTTTCATACATGGGTTAATCCCACCAATTTGGTCCTTTGAATTTTAATTAATCACGTGCTTAGTCCTTTTGATGGACGCCGTCAATGAATTGCCCTTAAAATGGCCATGTGCCTGTGTGCGTTTTGCTAATGGCTAAACTGGAATTTCCCATACCCCTCTTTCTGTTTCAGTGGGGTGAACTGACCCACTATATCCCTAATAGCTGGCGGGAGAAGGAGAGATAGAGGGAGAGGGAGAAAGACACCATGGCAGATCGATGCGGCTGTGATGAGGACTGCCTGGACTGACGCAAATCCAGGAAGAGACGGTAAGAGGACTGAGACCGTGTAATAGCAACCTGTAAGACAACAAAACAGAGCAAAAACAGAACCTCGTTTGAGTCGGTAATTGTCTCTCTAGATGAAATGTTGGGCAATCCAAAAGAACAAGGCACGAAGAAAAAGCAAAACATAACAAAAACAGAACCTCATTCACTTCCACAAAGAGGCATCCATATCAGTACAATAAACATTATTGGTAGAGAGTAATTGTCATTGAACATATATATCCCCAAAAAAGCCTCCAAAACATACCCAACCATTAAATCATCTAAAAGACATCAAAACATACACATGTCTAAATAACCATATACACAATGTCCCAACATTTACATTAAATATTGACATAGGTATTTCTCCCCTCTCTGGTTTCTGTTTCAACCAGTTAGCCATGTCTTTTGCAAAGACTATACGTCTTCCTCCCCTCATGAAACTGGGTGGCCTATCATTTTGAGCAGAGGATTGTTCTGGTGGTGGTAGTGGGGGTTGGGTGCTAGATCTTGTAGGCAGAGATGTTCTTGACCTAGAATGTGCAGGAACTAACTAGATTACACTAAGGGACAATTTTTGACTTGTACTTGAGCCAAAGCAAGCCCAAAATACACAAACAAACGATTTCCAGAAACAGCCATGGCAATACCCTTTAAAAGTTTCCCTCAAAAGCCTAAAAACCCAACAGGTTTTCCCCTTTAACCTGTGTCAAGAACCCACAAACCTAAATTACAAAGATCACTTTGAACAATCAAACTTTCAAGTCAATCGTTATAATAGCCTTTAAAAGTTTCCCTTTAAAAAACACTATTACTACTTACAAGAATTTTACTAAAAATTCTACAATCAAACTTTCAAGTTGATTGTTATAATCCTTATCCTCAAGTCATGCCAAGTAGCAGGAATGTCTCACTAGTAAGATTATGAATCAGGATGTTGATTTTACCGATGGTATTGTGTCTGCATCTTCCCGTATTTCACTTTCAACTGCTTTCTTCCTTTCATGGGGCTTCTCGGTGCCTTGTCCAAGGGTTGTGATTTCTCACTTCCAGGGGAAGGCTGGATTGCATTTGAAGGGGAAGAAGAATGTTCTTCTGGAGTAGACACCGAGGCTGAGGCCTTCAACCTCCCATTTTCACATCTTCCACTGTTCCTCAAATATCAATTGAAGGTAGTTCCCTTCTATCCACAGCTGAAATCACAAACAACGAGATCAAATCCAATTGAGCAGGTCGCTTTAATGAATAGAATGACTGAAGTAAATTCTGTGTGCAGTTGATCACCAACAATGTACGACCACACGAGAGAAGGTTTAAAACAGAAACTGAACAAAATTTTGGAACTGAAAATTAAAAAGCATTTATTGCAGACAAAGAATGTTGGAATTTTGTCTGATTTCAAGGCGTAATCAATTCTTGGAAGTTTGCAGTATATTGTGAAAAATCATTCCACTTGTGCCTTTGCATTACTATGGTCTTAAAATGAATTTGGACACTCATTATTTCCTTTGTGTTTTCAGCTTATGATGATTAGTGGGCACTTACGTGTTTTCTTACATTGTAGTTGCGGACTACATAGAGTATTAAAATTATGTTACATCTTATATTATAGAAACTGCATTGCCATTCTGATTCTTCACTTTCCATTTCAATGAGTCCGTGCATATTTCGTATTCATGAACAGTTACTTGTTGCTCCCTCCGTTCCGGGCAAAGAGTCCCCCTTTGAAAGTCAAACTTTTTAAGAAAATGATACTTTTAGTAGTCCATTAGTAATAAAATGACACTTTTATGCCATAATTTTTTAAAATAGACTCTTTAAGTGAAACATCCCAAATTGAAATAGTTGACTCTTTGCCCGGAACGGAGGGAGTATCTCACAACCCCAAATGAAATCACTAGGAGACCAAGACTATGCTATAATTGCAAATGTAACGCACGCACCAATAAAATCACCTTAGGAAATTTTACAAGTTTCAGGCATCACAAAATACAAATGAACCAGAATGACCTTCTGAAGAAGTTATTAAACAGCTTCAATAAACTGTATGGTTAATTCCGCACCTCCACATTTTTTCTTTTTCCTCTTTTGGTTGTTAAGAAACAACGTAGGATCCATGGTACCCCAAATGACGAATGTGGCCATACTGATGGTTGAATGGAGTGGGTAAAAGAAGCCAACATTTTCCAGCACAAACTTTTCAATAAGCATAGAGAGAGAGTACCTTGCTTTGGTCATTTGCTTGATAAAACCAAATCATTGACTAGTGCCAAAGTACCGGTGAAGCAATTCCTTGGAAGGATTGTCTAATTGGTCATCTGCTAACAAATTAATGAACAGTTCTGTAGTGCTTGCATCAGCCGAGAAACCTTCACCTCTCATTTTTTCAAGAAGTTGAATTCCTTTGATATCTCACCAAATCGGATAAATCCCTTAACAATGGTATTATAAGAACATTCATTAGGCAAACAACCAGTTTCCTTCATTTTGAGGAGCAACTCATTCGCTTCAATTAGTCTACCTGCCTTACAATATCCATTTATCATCATATTATAGGTACAAACATCGGGTTTTAAGCCTCTAGCAGAGAGATTACGAAAGAGCTTATTTGCAGCATCGGGCTTCCCAGCTTTCCACATTGCGTCAATGAGGGTAGTGCAAGTATAGATATTAGGTACAAGGCCACCACTTTCCATAGTCTTCAACAGTGCCAGTGCCTCGTCAAGTCTTTTATTTTTACACAGGGAATCCAAAAGTGTATTGTAAGTGATGATATCTGGATTTTGACCACGGGTTTGCATTTCATCGAGAAGCATCAGAGCATCTCCATGCCTACCGATTTGGCACAATCCACCAATAATAGTGTTGTGCGTAACAACATCAGGAACCAATCCTCTATGAGTCATTTCTCCAAAGAGACTCGTTGCTTCGTCTATCATCTTTTTCTTACAGTATCCATTGATTAAGATGGTGTAACTGAAAACATCAGGTTCAACACCTCGACTAATCATCACATCAAGTAATTTTGCTGCATCACTAACTTTGCCAATAAGACAGTATCCATCCATGAGGGAACTGTAGGTGACATTATCAGGCACCTCACCTCTTTGGATCATCAGCTCAAGCACATCGTGCGCTTCTGCAACCAACCCTTCTTTGCATTGCGCATCAATTATAATGTTAAATGTGCGTACACTTGGAGAGATGTTAATGGTTCCCATTTCGAGCAACAACCTCTTAACTTCTGCCCACCGACCACAATTACATAAACCTTGAATCAAGCAATTGTAGGTAACAACATCAGACGGGATTCCCTTTTCAATCATTTTTGAAAAGAGCTCTAGAGCATCGGTAGGTCGTCCGTCCTTGCAAAGGCTGTCAATGATTGTGCTGTATATCACTATGCCAGGTTTGCAAGTCTCATGCATCTCCATCTTACGAAGCAAAGCAAGGGCAGCATCAGTGTTACCCGATTTGCACAACCCATTAATAACAGTTCCGTAAGTAATTATGTTGGGCTGAAAACCTCTCTCCAAAAGTTCATGAATCAACTTAAGTGCCCGAGGGAGGTTACCAACAGAGCAAAGTCCCCTAACGAGGGGATTGAAAGTTGCACAATTTGGTTCAAAACCTAGTTTCATGATTGTACCCAACACGGAGAAAGCAAAATCTACCCTCGCCAGGTGGCAAAAACAGTTAATTGCGATGCTAAAGGTGTAAATGTCAGGATTGAGTCCTAACAAGTGGAATTGACGAATGAGAGAAATGGGGGTGGAGTAAAGCTTCATCTTTGCAATTGAAGATAAGATTTTGTTGAATTGTTGGATGGGAGGCAGAGGACGGCGCAGAGCCATGTGATGGAACAAAGCTATAAGGTCATTGGAAAGAGGGTTGGGATTTGCAGAAGAAGAATGAAGGAAAGCCAATAGCGAAAGATTCGGAAAGAAATTAGTACCTTTGATATTGTTGCCGGAAAAAACCATCTTCAGATCTCCGACCACTGCATTAACATTTATTCCCCTCATTTTCTCCCTCTCTCTCTCTCACTCTCTCTCTCTCTCTAAATCTCAGCGTTCTTTATATGGATTATATAACTGGCATTTACGGAGGTGGTCAAGTTAATATAGAGTCTAATTTTTGAAAAATTAACTTCTATGTTCATTTCACTCATTGAAATGTCAACTATATCCTTTATTTATCTTTTTTTTTGGTATTCAAAATCTATGGTCTCCCTCTAAAATTACAAGCTCTAATATTTGAAATCAACGGTCGACTAATAACCCATTTGGTTCACTGATAAATCAATTACGTATTTTTCTTAGGTGTAAGTGGTCGACTAGACGATCACTCGACAACCAAAGTCGACCGCACCTATATAGCAGGGACATTTTAGTTTATTTTTTTTTCGATTCTCTAAGTGGTCAAAGGTCAAATATGCTTATTCACCGTGTCAAATCGTCATATTTGACAATTTCCGCTTAAATAACAATTAGGTTTTGGTTCATGCTTTGTTATTTATCGTTAGACATACCCGCATGTCATTTTCCTCAAATATTTAACCACTTAAGTACATCGTTTAATTTTTTCAACCACTAAATTAGAGAGAAAGAATGACACCAATTCGCATGGATGAAGAGTAAAGAAGGTGTGAAGATAGGGTGGCGAAGAAGAACACGCTTGTCTTCACCTTAAATTCGATTACTCCACTACTCTAACTTCTTACCCTCTTTCCTCTTCATATATTGATATTCAGTTCCACAAAAACAACTGTTAGTTGCCCTTCAAGTCTGTTAATAAACATTTCAATTTTCTTCATCTTTTTCTTCCTCATTGTGTTTGTGTGTGTGATTCAAAATAGATTCACTTTGTTTTTGTGTTGTTATATATGTAAACTGTTCGATGAAATGTACGAATATGAATCTGTTCGTTGTTGAACAACTTTTTTTTTAATCTGAATGCATCAATTTTGAATCACGATGCATCAATTTGAAATCATTTATTGATTGTCTACTGGAAATAAGGTACATGAATGTTTGGTTCATTATGCTTTTGTAACGCAATACATCAATTTTTACAGTGCAATGCAAAATTGGATTAAGTAATTAAAATTGATGAATTGTGGTGCAAAAATTGATGCAACACGATACAAAGTTGGATTAGATAATTAAAATTGATGTATTGCAGTGCAAAAATTGATGTGACGCAATGCAAAATTAGAATAGGTAGTTAAATTGATGCATCGTGGTGTAAAAATTGATGCAACACGATGCATTTGAGTGAGTGATCGGTAGCGCGCCTCAAGCTCATTAATGATATCGTAGTCTTTCTGCCCCTCAAAAATGACTTTTTACGGTTAAAAAACATAGGATACTTTAGAAATTGAAAATTTATCAACGTGGACCAACCCGAATTTACCTCATCAAAGTTTTCAACAGTTCCAATCTCCTGTATTTTTTTGTAACTTGAAAAAAGACACTTCATGCATCGCGATGCACAAAATCATACATGAAAGTACGTTTTTGTGAATCACGAGGCATATTTTTTGTGTATTACGATACATAAAATATCTTTTTCCGATTACGAAAAAATATAGGGGAGTTGAGCAGTTACAAATTGTCCGAGAGTTGACTGGTCCAAATTCCTACCATTTTTTTTAAAAAAAAAAATTTTCGTCTTAGTAGGAGTGGTATGGTTTCATTGATGTTGTCAATTTAATTAAATATTTCTTTCAAATGCAAACTTAACTTTGACTCACTTGACTTGGTTGACTAAGTTATTCAAATCACATTCGAGCAACTCATGTACACTTGCTCGAGTCATACTTGATAGTACTCCATTAGAATCATTTTAGGACATGTATTTTCGCTAATAAGGTTTGTGATTTAGAAGTTGGAGAAGGCAGAAATAGTATAATTAGAGAGAGAAACTTTGAGCAATTTTCTATATATTTTTTTAATTATACCTCAAAAATCTCTCTCTACACCTCATTTTCTATAATATATGTTGTGCATACACTTTATTTTTTGTAATGTAAAGCACAAGACACAATATCTCGATGACCATTTATAATAACCTTAACTAACATACATGCAAAAGCCGAAAACTAGGAATATGGAAGGACTCCACTCCCAACATGCAAGACTAATTTAACTCCTAACTAACTAACTAACTAACATGCAAGACTAGCTTTCTATATTAGAAGCCTTAGGTGTCGTTTGGTAGCCAGGATTAAGGCCAGATAGGATTAATAAGCCAAGTTACCTGATGTTTGGTACGCAATAAGTGGTCGGGACTAATAACACGAGTTATCCGGATAAAATCATTATCCCCCTCATTATTAATACCAACAGGGAGGGTGGTATTATTAGCACCCTCACTAAAAAAATTGGGATTAATATTTATAATCTCAAAACTACCCCCGATATACAAGTGAGGATTAATAGCGAGGGCACTAATAATACTGGGATTAATAATACTGTTTATCCTTGTCTGACTACCAAACAAGCCCTTAGTTCCATATACTCTTTCTGAATGAACCTTAATGTAGCTTGAGGGTGGATTGTGGAGCAACTAGAATGATACCTAGCCATTCATTAATTTCAACCATTTGTTTTGGACTAGTGATTTTGATCAACATATGAACTTTTCGAACAATAATATGTATTTTTCAAATAACAGTTTCGAAAATGAAAAAAGAAAGAAAGAAAGAAAGAAAAGGCAGTTGTGATGCACGAGTGAGTTCACTTCGTGATTCAAGGCTTCTCAGTCATTGAATCATAACTCCTCCACACAAATGGTTGAAACAAATCGCTAAATGTCATTCCCGGCTAACGAAAGAAGAAAGTGAAGCTAGAGCGAAGAGAATTCATTATCATATTAGAGGATTCACGAATTACTTCGTACAATTTCGAACCCTAGAGTGAAACGGAAGACTTTCGACTAGTGTTACGAACTCACGTACACCACGAACTATATAATCTGTAACTCTTTCTCATCGGATTGATATCACGTATATTGTACGAACATCAACCGTTCTTTCACACTACAAATCCAAGTATCTTGATGGCTAGACTTAGAGGGAGTATTCGGTGAGATACTTTTTAGAAGTGAGAGAGAGAGAGAGAGAGATGGCGGCTGTCTCAATTAGCCATTCTATGAGTGTAGTGTTGTTAGGGTTTTACCCTATAGGATTAAGACACTAATTATCAATAATAATATAACTAGAACTCACGAGTCACGAGCCCATGTGAGCGGATACATCGAATCGGGTCATGTACCCGATTACTAACAGAAAGCTTTTGAATCATAACCGCTCCAAAGGATTGATTCCTAACAAGTGGAATGGCGAATTAGAGAAATAATAGAATAAAGCTTGTGTCGTAGGCTCTGATGTTTGCCTTGTAGGCTTCAATACTTGTGTCGTAGGCTTTGATGTTTGCCTCATAGGCTTCAATACTTGCGTCGTATGCTCCGATGTTTGCCTCGCAGGCTTCAATGCTTGTGTCGTAAGCTCCGATGTTTTCATCGTAGGCTTCAATGCTTGTGGAAGGCGTTCTTCACTCCCTATGGTGGTTGGCCTTATGAAAGAAGATGTCGATTGAGCACGTCAAACAGAAGTCAGAAAGTGGGTTTTAGTTTTCTTTTGCATGTTGTAAGTGAGTACAGTATATAGCTTATACACTTATGGTGAATTATAATTTAAGATGGAAATATATGTGAATAGACATGGGTGTGTGTTTTATTGAGATTTATGCAAAAAAAAAAAGTATTAAATATGCATGACAGTGATTGAGTTTGATTGAAAATAATATGATTGTAGGAATAGTGTGTGTCGTGAGTTTTGATTGAAAAAAACAAAAGAAAATTGGAACCGAGTGTGATTCTATTAATAAAGTAGATGTAACCGAGGAAATACAGAAAATGGGTGGTGGGTGTAATTGAGGAGGGAGAAAAAGGTACAAAGAGAGATAAAGATATAAATGAGGAGAGAGAAACGATGTCTTTTCAATTTTCACATTTAATTTTTTACATTGGGAGATACGGTTTTGGCATTGGGATGCCCAAAATTATAAGCGATGCCTAAATTTTTTCCTTGCGACGCCCAAATTGGGACATGAATTTGTGTGCACGTCTTTCCTTCATTAAGGGTATTTTCGTCATTTTCCCTCCAAAGATGTACTTTAGCGGTTGAAAACAAATATATGAGGCTTTTCAAGTTATAATATCATGATAGGGGACCGATCCAGTTACTACCCTATATTGTTTTAATAGGACAAATTTCAAAGTGGGTACAATTTTAGAAACATATTTTCATCTAAGTCCATCATTTTTTTGGACATTTCATATAATTACAAATTGGTTGCCAAATGACCAAAATGACATTAATGAAAGCAAAACTCATCCGGACTGTAAAGACCAAAAAAAATCCAAAAATGCTAATCCAGGCATCAGAACTGTTTAGACAGTTTTTTCAATACAAAAAAAATCCAAAAATGTTGATGCCAAATCCACGCATCAGAACTATTTAGACCAAAAAAAATCTGATAATGCTGATGCCAAATCCAGGCATCAGAACTGTTTAGACAGTTTTTTCAAGACAAAAAAAAAATCCAAAAATGATGATGTCAAATCCAGGCATCAGAACTGTTTAGACAGTTTTTCCAAGACAAAAAAAAATCTAAAAATGCTGATGACAAATCCAGGCATCAGAACTGTTTAGACAGTTTTTCCAAGACAAAAAAAAAACCCAAAAATGCTGATGCCAAATCCATGCATCAGAACTGTTTAGACAGTTTTTTCAAGACCAAAAATGCTGATGCCTAGACTTTTTCTCCTTTGTATGGTGGATCATTCCTTTCACCAAAAGCACCAAACGAAGTAATCCGAGTTGAGACTTTTCTGCCCCGCAGAAAACCAAGGTGTCATCCGCAAACAAGAGATGAGACACCCTGGTTGCACCCACATGCCCTATCCATCCTGAATCCTTCAAAAAAACCTCTCAGCGTTGCTTTTTCCACCAATTTACTCAAAGCCTCCATAACTATGATGAAGAGAAAAGTAGTAAGAAGGTAACATTGGTGCAAACCCCTCGTACTCCTGAAAAATCCAGAAGGTCCCGTTAACTAAGACAGAATACCGAACTGAGGAAATGCAAAACAGGGAATCTAAGTTCACATTATCAAACGCCTTTTC
Source organism: Codonopsis lanceolata (assembly GCA_013146195.2). Lineage (NCBI taxonomy): Eukaryota > Viridiplantae > Streptophyta > Magnoliopsida > Asterales > Campanulaceae > Codonopsis > Codonopsis lanceolata. Next base: position 41,383,140 of record CM028383.1, read on the forward strand.
GATATCCAGTTTAACTTGTAAGCCCAGGGTTTCGCCTTTGATTCTAGCATCCACTGTTTCGTTTGCTATCCGCGACGCATCAAGGATTTGTCTGTTTCGAACAAACGCGAGCTGGGAATCAGAAATGATTTTATCCATTATTTTCCTCAATCTATGGGAAAGCACCTTCGCAATGATTTTATAAACCCCTCCAACCAAGCTAATGAGTTTGAAATCCTTCGCATCACTAACACCTTTCTTCTTAAGGATTAGAGCAATAAAGGTAGCATTTAAACTTTTCTCAAAACATGATTTCTCATGAAAGTAATGGAAAACTCTTATCATATCCTCCCTAAGGACCTCCCAACATTGCTGGAAAAAAAAGCCAAAGAGAAACTGACTGGACCCGAGCTTTGTCACCACTCATTTTTCGCAAGACCAGTACCACTTCCTCTTCCGTAAAAGGATGCTCTAGTTCAGTCGAAGTTTCCAAGTCAAGGGCCTTACACATGACTCCCTCTAACACCGGTCTTCAATCACTACAGCCCCTGTACAGTCTCTCATAGAAGTTCATGATCCCTCTCTTGATCTCCTTCTTTTCTTCCAAAATTATCCCATCAACTGTCATCTTATGAATCTGATTAACAGAGGAGTGCGCACTCGCCATCTTATGGAAGAATTTGATGTGGGACAAGATTAGAGCATTTTATTCTTACGTTTGATTATTTTTACAATTATTATAAATTTTGAATTTGTAATTAATAGGGTAGTATTTTTTATTATTTAGAAGTAGATTTAGATCCCTAATTGATTAATTTAAAGTCCTAGTTGGTTACTAGATAAGTTAGGGCAGTTTTTTTGGAAGTTATAACTTCCTTTTCAACCGCTATGAACCTTACAAATACATGTCATTCCGAATTGGTTCAGAAAATTGAATAAAGTTAAGGTTTAATCTTTTTTTTCTGGTTACTAGTTGTTCGTTCCTAATGGATTCTAGGATTAATAAGGTTTGACGTGTTCAACCTTAATTTAAAAGGGTTTCTCGTAGTAAGAGCCCTTGATTAATCCTTCGGTTTTAATCTAAAACCTTTCCCAATATCAAGTGGTATCAGAGCGAGGCTTTTCCTCAGCAATGGCTTACAATGATGGAGATGATGATTCTATCGTGAGTGATGATGATGTTGTTGTCTCTTTAGTGCTCAAGGATTTGGCTGCAAGGCTTCTAATCTTGGATGAGCGTCTTCAACAAAAGGAGGCAAGGATAAAAGCCACACGGGTTGACCAGGGCATCACACATGGCAAAGATGGAGGCACAAAGATTAGTAGAAAATCAGATGAAAATATAAATTTTCTTGAGGCTGCTTTTGGGGACTTGTCTTATGATGTTGCTAATTATTTATCGAGTAAGAGGGCTATGAACATCATGTTATTGTATCCAATGCAGAAGATATCCTGATTGCAAAATTATCTGATAAGGATGATATGCAGTTAAGGCATGCCCACGTTTGTTTGGTATTGATGTGCCCATGTCCTATACAAAAAGGGTTGTTCAGTTCTACTTTCTTTCAAGTTTTTGAGTCCTTTTTAATTACGGAATTGTTCAAGGATTTTGAAGAATCAAAGTTACGGAAGAACCTGTGCTACTCAAAATATCTCTTCATTTGGCAAGGAAATAATCAAGTTTCTAGTATGAACTCGAGGACAAGTTCTTTTCAAGAACGGGTGTCTGATGTGGGACAAGATTGGAGCAGTTTATTCTTACGTTTGATTATTTTTACTATTATTATAAATTTTGAATTTGTAATTAATAGGGTAGTTTTTTATTTATTTAGAAGTAGATTTAGATCCCTAATTGATGAATTTAAAGTCCTAGTTGGTTACTAGATAAGTTAGGGCAGTTTTTTGGAAGTTATTACTTCTTTTCCAACCGCTATGAACCTTACAAATATAGGTTTGATGTCATTCCGAATTGGTTTAGAAAATTGAATAAAGTTAAGGTTTAATCTTTTTTTTTTGGTGGATTCCAGTTGTTCGTTCCTAGTGGATTCTAGGGTTAATAAGGTTTGACGTTTTCAACCTTAATTTAAAGGTTTTTCTCGTAGTAAGAGCCCTTGATTAATCCTTCGGGTTTAATCTAAAACCTTTCCCCGTATCAAAATTGTGTATTGTTATCCCCCACTTGGAGCGATTGGACCCTAGATTTTTGTCTCCAACTGGTTTCCTCACATCTCATAAGATGCTCTAGTTCCTTCTTCAAATCCAGTCTTCTCCCCTCATCAACTCTATTCCCATCCCCAGTAGAAGCTACTGCCTCATCAGATTTCCTGACCTCTTCCTCCAAAATTTTAATTATACTCTTTATCCTCCCAAAAATTTCCCAATTCCCAACTTTGAGGTCTATTTTTAGCCATTTTAACTTTTTTGCCATCACATAACAGGGGCCACCAATGATCGCGTATGAAGACCATTTATCCTTGACCCACTCCACAAATCCCTACTCCTTGAGCCACATATTTTCGAACCTTGGAGCTTTCCTTTTTGCCAAAACTCCACATTCCAGCAACAGAGGGACATGATCTGAAGTCACCCTAGGAAGGCACAACTGAATCAAAGCCCCAAAATGGTCCCCCCCCCCCAATCTCCTAAAATCAAGAATCTGTCGATTCTCGAGTACTGCATTCTGTCACCGCTTCTAAACCATGTAAAGTCACCTTCGGTCAACGGCAAGTCTACTAGCTATACGTCGTTAATAAAATCATTGAAATCTATCATGGATTGAGAAAAACCACCATAACCAAATCTTTCATGGGGAAAGTGAACTACATTGAGCCGAAAAAGGGCCATAAACACCATAAAGCAGCACTGCCTTATCATCTTCCATGAGATTTAGGATGCAAGAAGTCGAAAAAGAGCCCAGCATTGACTCAACCTTAGAAAATTTCCTCATATCCCACATGATCAAAATTCCTCCTGATCTCCCCACAGCCCCTAAACAAATCCATTCCACCCATCTTGCATTCCAAATGTTGTTAATAAATCGCGAATCAACCATCTCCATTTTGGTTTCCAAAAGACAAACCACATGAGGTTTCTTTCTTCTCAAAATTGCCTTAATAAGATCTTTTTTTTCTAAATTATGTAAGCCCCACACATTCGAAGCTAAGAATCGTAAATCCATATCAAATACTACCTATCAAAAAAAAATCCATATCAAATACTGTCTTTTCTCCTCCTGCTGGACACTCCACTACTCCTCAACTACTCCATGTTCAGGTTGCAAAACTGTTGCTTTAATTATCTCTTCCCTCTCTCCTTGTCTTTGCTACTCCTCTTATCATATCGACCTTTGGATGCCTACGCCTCCTCAATATCTATGCGATCCACAATTTTGTCTTCATATCCCGCACATGAGACACCTATAAAATTTTCCAAAGCCCTTGATTTTTCTCTTTTCCACACCAACATATCCTTCTCTTCCACTTCATCTGTGAGGGCCTCAAACTCCCCTTCTTCTGCAGGAGGCATAACACTGATGGGAGTGCAGACTGTTGGATTACTAGTCAGTTTTCTTCAACTTACAAAATGGACAGAAGAAGGGAGATGAAGCAGAATATTATCACTTGAGTCGAAATCGAGGCTTGTGTTCAACTCAATCCCCGTAGGACAAATTTGACCCATATTAGTGCTCACGGTTGCTGGCAATTGTCCCTAAGATGCAACGATTTCTGCACCCTTTGGATTTCAAAGGCTCATAACTACCACCCGCCAGCACCCGTTCGAGTGTAACCGCTGCGTTTCTGCACCCTTTGGATTTCACCGCCCGCCTCAAGTGCATCGCACGGGTTCGAGCCAAGGAATACGACACACCTATTCAAGGGCGTCCAGCAAACGATGCGGCATGCGAAGTGCAAAGTCTGCAACGATTTCTGCACCCTTTGGATTTCAAAGGCTCATAACTACCGCCCGCCAAGACTGCTCGAAAACGCTGCTTTCTGCACTTTTGATTTCATCGCTCGCAACCGCTGCCCGCCAACAACCGTTCGAGAACCGCCCGCCTCAAGTGCATCGCACGGGTTCGAGCCAAGGAATACGACACACCTATTCAAGGGCGTCCAGCAAACGATACGGCATGCGAAGTGCAAAGTGCGCCTCTAAAGCGCCCAATGCGTTCTTTGCGACGTGCGCGGCTGCGACTCGGATGGTGCAAACCATCCTCGAGCGGCGGCTTTGGTTAGACGAGGCTAATTCACGTGTGTGACACCACTTGGTTGGACTTTGTGGAACGCATGATGCTCCTTCCCAAGGTGGGCCTATTAATAAGTGCCTTATAGCTATTTATTTTGTCAATGTGGGATATGACTTTTCATACCCACTTTACTCTTCAATTAACAAAGTTAAGTTGCCTACTTTGAGCATTAATATCTCATTCACCTGAAATTGGTTTTGAGATAATAAATACATCAACTTAATCTACTCGAAATATAGATTTCATTTTTGCAACTTATTTTCATTTTTAATAAATGAAACATGCTTGGAAACTTGATCAAATATTGGTCAAATCAAATATTTGGAAAACCAATTTCCAACACAGACTAAAGGCTCTACCATAACAACACTCGGGATAACATCCATGTAAGGGTGGCAAAATGGGTGTTATGGATAATCATAAGTTAGCCTATGGAGGCTAACCCATGATTATCCATAACACTCATTTTGCCACCCCTATCTATGGAGGCTAACCCACCATAAAATAAAGAGAACACAACTTCATGAACTCTTCCTCTACTCCTTTCTAACCACCAAAAAAGCACTCCGTCCTTCTCTTGACTGCAAATCACATCGAACGATTTCCATCGTGCTTGAAAGAAGATCTTGTTGGACTCCAGCAATACGTTGCAGCATTTCAAATTGGGAATGGTGTAATGAACGTTGCCCTATCCTGGAGCAAGGCTGGGAATCATTTATAGAAATTACATATTTGGGATGTTTCCCTCAATAGTCCCATTTCAATAATCAACCTTACTATGGCCTTAAAATAAATTTGGACACTCTTTATTTCCTTTGTGTTATCAGCTCATGATGATTAGTGGGAACTCAGGTGTTTTCTTGCATTGTAGTTGCGGACTACATAGAGTAGTAAAAATTATGTTACATCTTATATTTATAGAAACTGCAGTGCCATTTGATTCTTCCCTTTCCATTTCAATGATTCCGTGCATATTTCGTATTCATAAAAAGTTACTTGGTATCTCACATCCCCAAATGAAATCACTAGGAGACCAAGACTATGCTATAATTGCAAATATAACGCACCCACCAATAAAATCACCTTAGGAAATTTTACAAGTTTCAGGCATCACAAAATACAAATGAACCAGAATGACCTTCTGAAGAAGTTATTAAACAGCTTCAATAAACTGTATGGTTAATTCCGCACCTCCACATTTTTTCTTTTTCCTCTTTTGGTTGTTAAGAAACAACGTAGGATCCATGGTACCCCAAATGACTAATGTGGCCATACTGATGGTTGAATGGAGTGGGTAAAAGAAGCCAACATTTTCCATCACAAACTTTTCAATAAGCATAGAGAGAGAGTACCTTGCTTTGGTCATTTGCTTGATAAAACCAAATCATTGACTAGTGCCAAAGTACCGGTGAAGCAATTCCTTGGAAGGATTGTCTAATTGGTCATCTGCTAACAAATTAATGAACAGTTCTGTAGTGCTTGCATCAGCCGAGAAACCTTCACCTCTCATTTTTTCAAGAAGTTGAATTCCCTTTGATATCTCACCAAATCGGATAAATCCCTTAACAATGGTATTATAAGAACATTCATCAGGCAAACAACCAGTTTCCTTCATTTTGAGGAGCAACTCATTCGCTTCAATTAGTCTACCTGCCTTACAATATCCATTTATCATCATATTATAGGTATAAACATTGGGTTTTAAGCCTCTAGCAGAGAGATTACGAAAAAGCTTATTTGCAGCATCGGGCTTCCCAGCTTTCCACATTGCGTCAATGAGGATATTGCAAGTATAGATATTAGGTACAAGGCCACCACTTTCCATAGTCTTCAACAGTGCCAGTGCCTCGTCAAGTCTTTTATTTTTACACAGGGAATCCAAAAGTGTATTGTAAGTGATGATATCTGGATTTTGACCACAGGTTTGCATTTCATCGAGAAGCATAAGAGCATCTCCATGCCTACCGATTTGGCACAATCCACCAATAATAGTGTTGTACGTAACAACATTAGGAACCAATCCTCTATGAGTCATTTCTCCAAAGAGACTCGTTGCTTCGTCTATCATCTTTTTCTTACAGTATTCATTGATTAAGATGGTGTAACTGAAAACATCAGGTTCAACACCTCGACTAATCATCACATCAAGTAATTTTGCTGCATCACTAACTTTGCCAATAAGACAGTATCCATCCATGAGGGAATTGTAGGTGACATTATCAGGCACCTCACCTCTTTGGATCATCAGCTCAAGCACATCGTGCGCTTCTGCAACCAACCCTTCTTTGCATTGCGCATCAATTATAATGTTAAATGTGCGTACACTTGGAGAGATGTTAATGGTTCCCATTTCGAGCAACAACCTCTTAACTTCTGCCCACCGACCACAATTACATAAACCTTGAATCAAGCAATTGTAGGTAACAACATCAGACGGGATTCCCTTTTCAATCATTTTTGAAAAGAGCTCTAGAGCATCGGTAGGTCGTCCGTCCTTGCAAAGGCTGTCAATGATTGTGCTGTATATCACTATATCAGGTTTGCAAGTCTCATGAATCTCCATCTTACGAAGCAAAGCAAAGGCAGTATCAGTGTTACCCGATTTGCACAACCCATTAATAACAGTTCCGTAAGTAATTATGTCGGGCTGAAAACCTCTATCCAAAAGTTCATGAATCAACTTAAGTGCCCGAGGGAGGTTACCAACAGAGCAAAGTCCCCTAAGGAGAGGATTGAAAGTTGCACAATTTGGTTCAAAACCTAGTTTCATGATTGTACCCAACACGGAGAAAGCAAAATCTACCCTCCCCAGGTGGCAAAAGCAGTTAATTGCGATGCTAAAGGTGTAAATGTCAGGATAAACCAAAGGATTGAGTCCTAACAAGTGGAATTGACGAATTAGAGAAATGGGGGTAGAATAATGTTGCATCTTTGTAATTGAAGATAAGATTTTGTTGAATTGTTGGATGGGAGGCAGAGGACGGCGCAGAGCCATGTGATGGAACAAAGCTATAAGGTCATTGGAAAGAGGGTTGGGATTTGCAGAAGAAGAATGAAGGAAAGCCAATAGCGAAAGATTCGGAAAGAAATTAGTACCTTTGATATTGTTGCCGGAAAAAACCATCTTCAGATCTCCGACCACTGAATTAACATTTATTCCCCTCATTTACTCTATCTCTCTCTCTCTCTCTCTCTCTCTCTCTCTAAATCTCAGCGTTCTTTATATGGATTATATAACTGGCATGTACGGAGGTGGTCAAGTTAATATTTTTATGTTCATTTCACTCATTGAAATGTCAACTGTATCCTTTATTTATCTTTTTTTTGGTATTCAAAATCTATTGTCTCCCACTAATATTTGAAATCAATGATCGACTAATAACCCAATTTGTTCATTGATAAATCAATTACATATTTTTCTTAGGTGTAAGTGGTCGACTAGACGACCACTCGATGACCAAAGTCGACTGCACCTATATAGCAAGAACCTTTTAGTTTTTTTTATTCTCTAAGTGGTCAAAGGTCAAATATGTTTATTCACCGGGTCAAATCGTCATATTTGACAATTTCCGCTTAAATAACAATTAGGTTTTGGGTTCATGCTTTGTTATTTATCGTTAGGCATACCCGCATGTCATTTTCCTCAAATATTTAATCACTTAAGTACATCGTTTAATTTTTTTAACCACTAAATTAGAGAGAAAGAATGACACCAATTCGCATGGATGAAGAGTAAAGAAGGTGTGAAGATAGGGTGGCGAATAACACGCATGTCTTCGCCTTAAATTCGATTACTCCACTACTCTAACTTCTTACCCTCTTTCCTCTTCATATATTGATATTATTCAGTTCCACAAAAACAACTGTTAGTTGCCCTTCAAGTCTGTTAATAAACATTTCAATTTTCTTCATCTTTTTCTTCCTCATTGTGTTTGTGTGTGTGATTCAAAATAGATTCACTTTGTTTTTGTGTTGCTATACATGTAAAATGTTCGATGAAATGTACGAATATGAATATGTTTGTTGTTGAACAGTTTTTTTTTAATCTGAATGCATCAATTTTGAATCACGATGCATCAATTTGAAATTATTTATTGATTGTCTACTGGAAATAAGGTACATGAATGTTTGGTTCATTATGCTTTTATAGAGCAATACATCAATTTTTACAGCGCAATGCAAAATTGGATTAGGTAATTAAAATTGATGAATTGTGGTGCAAAAATTGATGCAACACGATACAAAGTTGAATTAGATAATTAAAATTAATGTATTGCAGTGCAAAAATTGATGTGACGCAATGCAAAATTAGAATAGGTAGTTAAATTGATGCATCGTGGTGTAAAAATTGATGCAGCACGATGCATTTGAGTGAATGGTCGGTAGTGCGCCTCAAGCTCATTAATGATATCGTAGTCTTTCTGCCCCTCAAAAATGACTTTTTACGGTTAAAAAACATAGGATACTTTAGCAATTGAAAATTTATCAAAGTGGACCAACCCGAATTTACCCCATCAAAGTTTTCAACAATTCCAATCTCCTGTATTTTTTTTGTAACTTGAAAAAAGTCACTTCATGTATCGCGATGCACAAAATCATGCATAAAAGTACGTTTTTGTGAATCACGAGGCATATTTTTTGTGTATTGCGATATATAAAATATATTTTTCCGATTACGAAAAAATATAGGGTAGTTGAGTAGTTACAAATTATCCTAGAGTTGGCTAGTCCAAATTCCTACCATTTTTAAAAACTAACTTTTGTCGTCTTAGTAGGAGCTAGTGGTATGGTTACATTGATGTTGTCAATTTAATTAAATATTTTTTTCAAATGCAAACTTAACTTTGACTCACTTGACTTGGTTGACTAAGTTATTCAAATCACATTTGAGCAACTCATGTACACTTGCTCGAGTCATACTTGATAGTACTCCATTAGAATCATTTTAGGACATGTAATTTCGCTAATAAGGTTTGTGATTTAGAAGTTGGAGAAGGCAGAAATAGTATAATTAGAGAGAGAAACTTTGAGCAATTTTCTATATATTTTTTTAACTATACCCCAAAAATCTCTCTCGATACCTCATTTTCTATAATGTATATTGTACATACACTTTATTTTTTGCAATGTACAGCACAAGACACAATATCTCGATGACCATTTATAATAACCTTAATTAACATACATGCAAATGCCGAAAACTAGGAATACGGAAGGACTCCACTCCCAACATGCAAGACTAATTTAACTCCTAACTAACTAACTAACTAACTAGCATGCAAGACTAGCTTTCTATATTAGAAGCCTTAGTTCCATATACTCTTTTTGAATGAACCTTAATGTAGCTTGAGGGTGGATTGTGGAGCAACTAGAATGATACCTAACCATTCATTAATTTCAACCATTTGTTTTGGACTAGTGATTTTGATTAACAATATGAACTTTTCTAACAATAGTATGTATTTTTCAAATAACAGTTTCGAAAACGAAAAAAGAAAGAAAGAAAAGACAGTTGCGATGCACGAGTGAGTTCACTTCGTGATTCAAGGCTTCTTAGTCATTGAATCATAACTCCTCCACACAAGTGGTTGAAACAAATCACTAAATGTCATTCCCGACAAACGAAAGAAGAAAGTGAAGCTAGAGCGAAGCGAATTCATTATCATATTAGAGGATTCACGAATTACTTCGTACAATTTCGAACCCTAGAGCGAAACGGAAGACTTTCGACTAGTGTTACGAACTCACGTACACCACGAACTATATAATCTGTAACTTTTTCTCATCTGATTGATATCACGTATATTGTACGAACATCAACCATTGTTCCACACTAAAAAATCCAAGTATCTTGATGATTAGACTTAGAGGGAGTATTCGGTGAGATACTTTTTAGAAGTGAGAGAGAGAGAGATGGCGGCTAATGGCAATCTCAATTAGCCATTCTATGAGTGTAGTGTTGTTAGGGTTTAATTTACCCTATAGAATTAAGACACTAATTATCAATAATAATATAACTAGAACTCAGAAGTCACGAGCCCATGTGAGCGGATACATCGAATCGGGTCATGTACCCAATTACTAACAGAAAGCTTTTGAATCATAGCCGTTCCAAAGGATCAACTCGAGTGGAATGGCGAATTAGAGAAATAGTAGTGGAATAAAGCTTCATCTTTGTGATTGAAGTTAAAATCTATATATATTTGCTCTTGATTTTAGCATTTGATATAATTTTGGTATTGAATTTCTTGAGTTTGATTTATTATGTATTATCCATAAAAATACTTTTAATAAATTAAAATCTCTACATATTTGCTTAAATTCTATTGCTTACAAGCAATAATATCAAAATTATTTATTTTATATAAATATTAACGCATAAAATAACAAGTATACTTGATTTATCTTTTTTTTTGTGGGGTAGTAATTCCATATTAATCCAAAGCAATCCGTATGCTCCCATTTTTAATAAGATTCCTGGTAAAAACATACAAGTACTATAAAGAGCTTCTCCATGGGTCTTTGGTAACCGTGTGTAGAGGCAGAATCAGCGATTGAACAACAAAAGTAAAAAAAAAAAACGAATATAAAATAGGATTTCTAAAGGTATAGAATAGGGACCCAAAACTCTCATTAATAGAAAAACATAAACTCCCGCCATGTGAAAATGAAAAGTAAAGGGTCTTTAGAGAGAGGAGGAAGAGAGAAAGAGAAACAATGATTTGGTTCTAATTATGTTATTAATGCGACATTAAAATGACCATCAATTTCATTCATCAGGGTATTGAATACGTACCATTTAAAAGGAAACTTTAAAAATTCTATTAACCAACTCATGTAATTCAATTATAACAATCATTTACTTTTTATTTGAGTACTAATAATAATTATAATAAAATGAACTTAATCAATTACTTTCTTAATTGATCAACCTTTTAAACTTCATTTACAAATTTGTAAGGTTTTTGTAATTCAGTTTATAATCAAATGACATTGAAATACCATTTCAGGCTTACATTTATATCATATAATAATATATTTTATAAAATAAGAATGTACCTTTAGTGAGAAAAAAAATAAAAACCTACCCGTGGAAAGCTCGAAAACATATTACTTTTGATTTTGTTGCCGGAAGAAGCCATCTTCTTCACATCTCCGACTGCATTAACATTTACTCTCTGTTTCTCCTCTTTCTCTTCCTCCTTCATCGATCTTTGCTAAAGCTCCAAAAATGTTAGTGTTCTGTCTGATTAGAGCCATAAAATATTTTCGTTTCTTTTTTGGGGAGAGAGATGATTCAGATGAATGCCAAAACTCTTTCACCATCGAAAATAACATGATAACAATAGGAAGTAGACTTGCATTATTTGCCAGGTTAATTACAAGAATTTTACTAAAAATTCCACAATCAAACTTTCACGTCAGTCATTATAATCCTTATCCCCCAAGTCATGCCCTGTAGCAGGAATGTCACACTAACAAGATTATGAATTAGGATGTTGATTTTGCTGACGGTACTGTGTTTGCATCTGGTCTGGCCCGCTTTGCTGCTGGGGGACTGTATCCTCTATCACTCAAGTCAAGGTCTTCTCGTGTTTCGCTTTCAACTGCTTTCTGCCTTTCATCCGGCTTCTCGGTACTGCCCGCATCATTATTAGATGTGACCTGATCCTTCTCCAAGGGTTCTGATTTCTCACTTACATGGGAGGGCTGGATTGCATTTGATGGGGAAGGAGAAGGTTCATCTGGATTAGATGCCGAGGCCTTCAACCTCCCGTTTTCCATCTTCCTCTGTTCTTCGAACATCAGTTGAAGGTATTTCCCCTGTTCTTCTATCCGCAACTGCAAATTTCTCTGAATCTGAAAGAACGAGATCAAATCCAAGTCAGCAGATCCTTTTCATGAATAGGATGACTGAGGTAAATTCTGAATGTAGTTGGTGACCAACAATGATACCACAACACCACAGAATGTTTAAACTAGATACTGACCAAAATTTTGGGACTGAAAATTAAAAAGTATTTATTGCAGACAAAGAATGTTGGAATTTGGTCTACTTTCAAGGCATGATCAATTATTGGAAGTTTGCCGAGTATATCGTGAAAAAATCATTCTGCTTAAACCCTTGCATTACTGTGTTCTTTTAATGAATTTAGGCGCTCTTTGTTTCCTTCGTGTTTTCACCTTATGAAAAATTAGTAGGCAATTAGGTGTTTTTTTACATTGAAATTGTGATCCAGAGACCAAATAGAGTAGTTTTTGGCATTTCTGGGCAGTCTCATGATTTCTGTTAGAGGAAGAGCTTAGCCAGAAATAAAAATGCAAATGTGAAATTCTCACTGTAGCATCATCACATATACCCATCACAGATAAGACAGGTAAAACCCAAACTACTCAGGATTTCATCCGCAGAAATTATATAAAGTGCTTATCAAGACCCCAATTCGCTCTATCTGAAAGGCTGCATGGTTCTTGGACTATTTCAAAGATCAAGCAGAAAGATCACCGAGGGCAACAAAATACTTTTTATCATTTTGCGTACCTCAAGCTGTTCATGCAGCTGCTTCTGAACTTCCATCTGCAGTCGTAATGCTTCAGTGATCCCCATACTCCTGCAGTTGAAAACAGAAGCTAAGTTCAGGCCATGGCCCATGTTTAAGACCAATAACCATTACTAAAGTGGAAAAAACAGAATATCAGCTCAGCAATGCAAAAAAAAAAAACCTAGTTAAGTTCAATCAAGTGAGTTAAATAAGATCTCGCATACAACTTGATCTCAATAAAAGGGTAGATGAGAGTTGATCATGCAACATATAGTATGTCCCAGGATTATTTGAATATGAACAGGTGTGAAAAATGAAAAAAAAAAAAAAAAAAAAAAAAAAAAAAAGTAACCATAATCAGATTGACAATACAGAGGGATGCAGTACTTGAATTTGTGCCACACAATTAAGAGAGACTGGCTCATTAATGTCTAGGAACTAATTCTACTCATGGTACAATCTCCAATTTGCATCACATGAATCATTACCAGTTCCAACTTAGACTTTATTCAAAGCTACTCCTGGTATGAATTCCAATTTGCATCACATGAATATTATCATTTCCAACTCGGACTTTACAATCAGAACTGGTAACAAACAGTGGTGAAGCTAGAATTTCTCCTTGACAGGAGCCAAATATGTTCTAATTTTTTCCCACATACATTTAAGTTTTAAATCTATTTCTTGAAAGACGAAAAGCTAATTTGATAAAACTTACTTCCAGAAAAATAGCATATTAAGATTCAAAGTCCCTTTCAGATACTAATTTAAGCTTTGTGTAGCAGAACGTTGGACAGAATGCAGTTTGTTTACTTTTTTTCCAGAGTGCTGCTAGCCCTTGTTAATGGTTGAATTAGTTGTAGGGCTAGCATTTTTGTTTTTTCCATATCAATGCATTTCATTTTCTTCTTATAGACTAATTGTGTGATAAAATAAATTATGCAAATAAAATATAACCGACGCTCAGCTCAAATAGCTCATGCCCAACTATTTTAAAGTTAAGCGCATACTACTATCTTTAAAATTTGTCACAAGTACAAATATATGAGTAAATTAGTAATAGTCCTACATTTTATCACTTACATAAAATTACGACTTTATATCAATTTAAATTTTAGAAGCCTTGGGGGGAGGGGAAGGCACAATACTGCCTGTAGATACATTAATGACTTTTTGAAATGGGCTGGAGGGACCATAGAACCACCTAATGACGTCCTAGTACTGTAAAACAAGAAACTGTATGTTTAATGACCGCACCTCTACTTTTTTTGCCTTTTCCTTTTTTGGGTGTTCAGAAACAAAAAAGAAACGTGATACATGTAGGATCTGTGGTACTCCAAATTCCAAACCTGATGAGGAAGTACTGATGGTTAAATGGGGTGGGCAAAAGAAGCAAACATTTTCCAGCATAAACTTTTTAATAAGCAGAGAGAGAGAGACTAACTTGCTTTTCAAGTCTAAAGATGTCATCTCTTCAAGGGGAGTCAATTTCTTCTCAGAAGTTCCTGCAACAAGTATTCAACAACTCAAAACTGATATTTTCTTATCCCAGAGTGTTTTCACAGCTTAACTAAAATGAGAATTAATTCCAAAAATAAAAAAAAGATAGTTCATCAATTAACATATTGGGATTCTCCATGTTTCTTTGTCATGTAGCTTTGAGAGTAATTTCTTCTCATAGCCATGGGAAATGAAAAAGAATAACAAGCAGCTGAATTTTTTCTTATTCTAGATTGGTTTTCTCAGTGTAAATGAAAAAAGAGAATTAGTTCCAAGGTAGTTCATAAATTTCCCTGTAAAGGTTTCTGAATATTTCTTTACGATGTAGCTTTGAATATAATACCAGCCCTCAGCCATGAACAATAAAGGGGCATAAGCAAATCGCGAATATGTGCATGCTTGTCTGTGGCTGTATATGGTGAAATAAGAAGCTAATGTCGAAGCAGGGTTTTGTGGTATTGGTAATGATGCGGATAACACGATAAGACTAGGAGGGTATTTGATTGCCAATCTCTTAACTGCCTAGCGATGGTGGAAATTCAATCTTACCAAGGTGGAATTGCCATCTCTGCTAGATCTGTGACCGTTTTATGCTGTGTCAATAGGGAAGGTGGGAGAGAAGGAAGTACTGAAGTGAGTCCTATGCCCAATTGGCATTTAAGATTTCAGAAATAAAAAATCTAAGTGTTATCCACACACTCTCCAAAAGTATTAATTACAGTCAGAGTCGCCTCTGTCCACTAAAAGAACATAGTCTGGAGCATAATCTCCTTCAAACTTCTATGTTAGTCTCTACATTATCAAAAACTTTCTGGTTACTTTCTTTCAATGTGTTTAGTTATTAATTATGGAACATCATTCTTCATAAAAATAAAAATATCACTCCCTCCATCCCAAAATGAGCGTCCCTTTTCTAATGAAGTTACTAAATTCTCCTTTGCCAACTATTATGTCCCAATCTGCAAGCCAATGTGCACTTGCAACGCTATAAGGTGGGGACCAAGTGTATTTACGTTATTTGCCACTAAAATGACTTAAAAGTTCCTTAATTCCTTAAAAAAACAAAAAGGGACATCATTTTGGGAGGGAGGGTGTACATGATAATATAACTTGTTCAACAACATTCATTCTCCAAATAAATGCAGACTTTTATTTTCAGAACGACAGGTGCTTTGAAAAACCTTAACCAGATGCAAACCAAAGAAAGGAAACCAAATGAAGCAACTGCTGTTACCTTCTGACGAATCTGGCTTGTACCTTGCTGTTCTATATTTCTGAAATTGAAATGAATTAGAAAGAAATAAGAATTGCAATACATCAGCATCAATGAGTAATTCAAAAACAAATCCAAAGTTTTCCTTAAGATACCTGCAGATGGCTTTTCACATGATAGATGGTCAGGCCTTCAACATTCATGAGTTTCAAGACACCTTTCGGAGTAGCTCCTATATACCCAAGACACAATTTAACAAAATGATAAACATCATTAGTACTCAGATCCAAGTGAGATCAATTGAATAAATAGCCTCTGAGGGAGCTACACACGTTCACTACCGCCAAGCTGATTGGCAGCTTCAACAAAGGCTTCATGGAGTTCTGGCGTCCAACGCATGCGAGGCTTAATTGAAGGTGCCCCACTTGAAGGGCTACCAACAGGACAGCTTTCTCTAGTTGACACGGGAGGATGAGGATGCATATGGGGCTGCTGCACATAGCATAAGAAGAAACAGATTTAAATGAGATATGAAGCATTGTGAACAAACAGAAGCTAAAATTAAATTAGAAAAAATGTAAGTTCTTCTCTTCCCTCTTGCCTATCGTTAGGCCTTCTCTTGCAAATGCTTTCTCTCACCTAGTATCTGCTCTCATTCAAAGTTTATG
The DNA here is from genome assembly GCA_013146195.2 of Codonopsis lanceolata. Taxonomy (NCBI): domain Eukaryota; kingdom Viridiplantae; phylum Streptophyta; class Magnoliopsida; order Asterales; family Campanulaceae; genus Codonopsis; species Codonopsis lanceolata. The sequence goes on from CM028383.1 coordinate 41,399,289, forward strand.
TTGACTGATCAAATAAAACCCAGACATTTAAAAACTAACCAGTAACAAATTGGTCAATGCCACTACATCATAATGCCTCAATAATTATTACTACTATGATAACCTAAGCCGAAAGGAAGTCAAAAGAGCAGGCTTTTCTTTGTCTTGACAAAAGCAAAAAGGGAGCCAAAAGAGAAGGTATCATATCTCCCCCCCCCCCAGGAAAAAAGCTAGTTATGGACCCAAAACTTTTCCACTTGTGACAAAAACCTCAAAAACCTCTGACGGAATCAAATGGAAGAAAAAAGAAAGTTACTTGGACAATCTATTACAGATGCAGGAAAAATAAATTTATGAAACAACTTCATATCTCTGTTGTTGGACAGAACCACATTACCTTTTCAAAAGGATATGCATTTATAACAGTGGCGAAGCCAGAATCATGTTAAAAGAGAGTCAAGATTATTCTAGGGGTAGGAAAATTACATGATAGTATTTGAATTTGGCTCAAAAAGAGATCAAAATAATAACGCTGCAATTTTTTCCTAATTGAATGGGGGTCAAAATTGATAAAACTGCTTTTGGAAACAAACAGTCAGAAGATTTTCTAATTTTATGGGTAGTAAAATGTCAGTATTTCAAAACTAAAAGAAGTCAAGTAACCCCCTTAGGGTTTTGTGGCCTCACCACTGTTTTATAGTGTCTTAAATTATAAGACATCCTTGCTTGAAAAAATTCTGTTGCAACGTTAACAGTTGAAGAACATACCTTAGGTTCTAGCTCTGGTGCATTGACATCAGCAAGGATCACGCTCCAATTTGAATCCAGATTTTCATCAACAGTGATTAACTGGTCTGCCCACTCCTGCCAATCGGTTCTCTTATCATGGTCTTCTGCTACCAATAGGCCAGTACTGCTTTCAGACTGACCATTCCCTACAGCTACATTCTCAGGAAAATCAAGTAAATCCTGTAGGGAATCTGTATTCCAAGAGATATCATTGTTGTCGCTGGTGTAACTAATTAATGATGAGGACTCAACACCTAAATGGGAAGAGCTGGTTGAATGGAAAGATACAGCTTCACTTGATACCCCAGAAATGAAGGGAGAAGTTCTTGGGTGCCTTTCATGAGATGAAACTGGAGAATAATGATCAGAGGGAAATCTGGAATCTGATGAATACAAGTGACCAACTGTTCCACTGTGAGAAACCAATTGAGTTTGGCCAGGGGAAACTGTATTTGTTATCAGTTCCCGCTCCGAGATGACTTGAAGGGAATCTGGTAATTTGGGATACTTCCCTTCCCGTGTAGGCAAAACTGGTATAGAAGAAGACATAGTTCTAGAGACACCCATGTTACTCAACTGCTTTTCACCGGACCTCTGAATACATGAGGTAGGGCGTATGTCCATTTTCGTCCATAAATTGAGACGTCAGAATAATGTCAACCACAGGTCCACTGGTAATTGCGGCCTCTTTTTGCTAAATTGACCACAAACGCCAGTAATGGTTGCTAGACACCAAGATACTACCTTCCCATCAAAGCGCCACTCACAACTTCAATTGTAGCATCTGTGAACAAGAAATAAATCTGTTTGATTTGGTTTCTAGAAAGCTAAGTGGAACTGATTGTTTAACTTGAAAAAACAAGACACACCTCATGATTTTGAGTAATGATACTGATCCCTCCTCACGTTTATAATACACCACATTTAGAGAGTTATTCAATGAGCAGTTCAGAAAATTTTAAATACTAAACTATTCTCTTTATATATTTTTATTTTATTTTTTAAACTTTGCAAAGAAATCAGAGGAAAGTTAATCTGACAAAACTATCATAACTCAAAACAGCAATGCTAGATACAGAGTAATCAGCATAAATCCCAAAAATAAACAGAATATTTATATAAAATGATTGTAATCAGATAAACTTATGCAATTAAAGAGGCTTTATTATTTTATTTTCAAAATGAAAGAAACATATACCTAACACATTACATGCATAATATAAGATCTATCAACGTGTATTTATATATTGATGTCAAGTATGAGCAAGTGCGGAGCATCAGTTTCCTAAAAGGAAAAAAGATACGCTACAAGCCTGTAACAAACATGAGTTGACCAACCCAGTTGCAACTACATGCAAGAAAATGAAACGTTGCCCGATCCATGATGACTGGTGAGAAAGGTAAAAGACAATAAAATACTATTGTCAAGGAGCCACAAGATCAATTTTAGAAATAAACAGATTTTTCGAGACATTGTTATGACAATTTCTTCCTTCTTCTTTTAATTGATGGAGCTATACTATGTAGTCAAAGAAGCTCAAACACGTCACATGTGCACTGCAGTCCACTTTGTAGTGAGACTACTGTCCCGTCAACACATGCTGTTCATGCTAAAGAATAAGAAGCAAATAATAGGATGTCTGCTTATCTAATAGATCTAAACTAACACATTCGACAAGGAAAAGAAGGAAACGGAGAAAATGAACATCATTCAAAGGTTTCAGATTCAAATATCAATAAAAACTATCTAAGCGCACATTCTTAAGTAATACGAAATATAACATTTGCAAAGATTATAATTCGCCATCTACTAAATGTTTATAACCCCCCCCCCCAAAAAAAAATTTAATCAAGGGGTTTGACAATCTCCAAATAAAAATAACTAACAATAATAAATATTCCCTCACGTTCTCGTTTTCCCTTTATGTTATAGGGTTGGGAGATCATCACTGCAATACTATCATCCAAAGGCAGCCTCACACCACCATACTGTAGACTTGAGTATGTGACTAAAGTACACTGGTGATAAGAAAACTACCATGTCGTTTTATACCCAATCAAACTACAAATATTCTCTAACTCAAATATAATACCGAGAGATTGAGAAATGAATCAGCAAACCTGGACATAAGATCAAAGGAATGTTGAGACAAGAATGAAATGAAATGAATTGGTAAGAGCAACGCCAAGCAAGCCTAGAAATCAATTAATAAGAAACTTCAGTTAGATGGTTCAGTCAAGTCTATAAAAGCCTCACCACTGTGTTGGCAACAAGAAAAGAAGCTTACGATACGACAAGTAAATTTCAGATAAGATATAACCGACCATGACATAGAAATTGATGTGCATGGTAGCTTCAAAAACAGTAAACTTGTCTTCGTGTAGAGAAAATGGGTGAGTTCCTAACTAAGTCAGGGCAAGGGTGAGGAATATGGAATGGAGCAAATATAAAAAGAAAGAGTTAGCGGTCAATTAAAGTGTTCAAGCTTGATGAGGGAAAGTAAGACAAGTAACAGCATGTGCAAATAAGAACAGTGATTAAAAGAACAGCTCAACAAAAGAGCAAATACGAAGTTGCTCGGGTACCAAATGGTGAAGGAACTAAAAACCCTCAAAATTGCCATTACCATAAGTAGAAACAAAATATGTACTAAAGATCAATTCAATCAATGATGGTTGCATACTTTCACATGACATGAAATAATAATAAGAGTAGGTCTTTTGTAAGACGGTGAATTTTAATTTGTAACACGAAACTCAATTCTCTCACAACTTAACCCACCAACACACGGGCGGATCGGGTAAGGGGATCCGTCTTACATAAGATACCCGTAAGACTGATTTTCCTAGGTTTTTATAAGAGTAGGTCTCACGTAAGACGGTCTTACTAGTCTCAATTCGTAAGACAGAACTCCACTCTCTCACAACTCAACCCACCAACATGATGGGTCGAATAAAGAAGATCCGTCTCCCAAAAATACACATAAAACCGTCTTTCCTAAGTTTTTGCCAAATAACAACCACCACAATAACTGTCATCAAACAGGGAACATCAGCTCAACCTAAAAACAGAAAACTTGAAAATCGACCTTAAATAAACATCAGCATCACACAATAATTTAGCCGGGGGGTCATAATAAGAATCACGTATCTTCAATCAAAATCACTAATTAGGGTTCCACTATGAGCAAAATTTTAATAATTCCTAAAATGAAAATACAGATAAAAGGAAATAAAGCACAAATTATCATGATTCTTCGAAAATTTAAGCACACACACATCCAATTCCGCCAAAAAAAAATTAATCAACGACGACACTATAATCAAAGTGACGGGGGGCGGGGGAAAGATGGTTCAATCAACAAGAAGCTCCAAAATTAACAACAACAAAAATTGAAAAAAATAGGGGTTATAACTTATAATATGAAATTGAAAGATGTCTTGAAACCAAACCTCAATTTTCCGTACTCACAGGCGGCTGGCTGAGGTATCAATTTTTGTGACTTCCAATCCCGATTGAGTGAATGATGATTTCGATGATATGAAAAAGTTAAGGCCGTGTTTGGATTTTTCTATCCTTTTTCGTTTTCCCCACTCGATGGATTTCCAAGTTGTTGCTGTTTTCCTTTATTCTGTGCCGTCTGTTTTGATCTGAGACATAGTTTGACTTAAATTGAGCGTACTAGATTTCAGGGTGTATATTGACCTAAAAGTATCGGGTGTACGATATCCATAAAAAGTTAGCGGGACCCACATAATGCAGCCGTCTTTTGGAATTAATTTTCTAATGACAAAGTACATTTGATAGTTGACATCATGTGATGCCTATGATTAGGTTAGTCTGACATTTCAGTTTACACAATTCATTACTTATCCTAAGCTTACCTAACAGCATCCAATGGCAAAATGGGTGTTATGACAAAATAGTATCGGGGAGTTTTCTTAGGTTTTCTTCCAAAAATGCTAATTTAGAGAGAGACGATGTTTTCTTCCAAAATAAGAAGAAAAAGTGGTGGAAAGAATAATGCACGGAAGGAGCAGTGGTGTGGTACACTGCTTCCGACAATCTGGTAAGTGCACCACATTCTCTTAAGAGGAGAGTGAGAAGCTTTTTATGGTGGCCCCCTTGTCTGCCAATTTCCTCAAATTTTGAATTTTTAATAATTGTTTTTTTTAATCCAATCATTCTCTCTTATTCATTGCTAGACATTTGGTGGGTGGGGGCGGGTGTTTCAACAGTTGGGTTTTTAAAAAAAAAAATTTTTGATTTTTCTTTTCTTCTTTCTTCCTTATAAATATACGATCTTAATTTTTTTATTTTCTCCATGAAAAAACAAGAGTAGCTAAGATTCTCAAAAAAAAAAAACGAAGTGATTCCAATGGGAATCACAATAGACATAAAAATAACAAACACAGCGGAAGACTTAATACGCAAGCACAAAATTAATCACAAAAGTTTACCAAACAATCTACAAGTCTATACTTGTAGATCTAGCCTCATGGCCAAAAAGATTTCACTAAAAAGGATGAATTGTTTTTACAAAAAGAATGTGAAATCATACAAAAATATTCTCACAAGATAATGAATCTTGGAGAACAAAAACCCCACATAAATAGGTTAAACAAAACGTGGGAAGAAACAAAACATCTTCCTTTAAACAAAACAGGAAGCACAAAAAACAGTTTCAGAATTCAATGTAGCTGCCGATGTTGCAACATTGGATAACACATTCTAAACGCAACACTACTGAATGTAAAAGCCTGGGATCGAACTTTTGCTTCGACTTTTTCGCCCTTTTTCTCTCAATGCGTATTCTGAATTTTCTCTCTTTAGGCGTGCACTTTCTGGAGCTCTACATAATTCTGATTTTCTCGCTCAAGCTCCCTATAAACCCATATGCCAGCCCTCAATATATATACAACAAACCTACAAACACACGGCAAGAGAGATACAATTCTACAAGGAAAGAGATTAGCTTATTCAATGAAAAAATCAACACCTTTCCAAATCTTGCAAAATTATCTTACCAAATATGATCAAAGTCAAGATTCTTTGAATAACTAAGATACTTGCCAAGATTTAGTTACCTAACTAATATACCCGAAATATTTGGAAAGATTTTGCTACCAAAAATAATGTAGCCAAAATCTAGAAAAAGATTATGCTATCAAAAATAACTAAACTAAATCTAATAAAATATACTAAATCCTAAATTAACACAAACTTAACAAAAATCTTCTTTGACAAAGAAAGGTGAAAACAAGATAAAATAGGCCTTGTCTATTTTATCCTTACAATCTCCCCCTTTGTTGAACCTTTCTGGTCAAATCAAAAGACAAGTGTTTATACAACACCAATCAAACCATCTAACCTGCATTGGTTAGAAAAACACATCTCCCCCTGAATTTGTGCAAGGTATAAAGTCAGAAATCATAGGAGGATTCATCACCATCACCATAAACACTTGATCTTTCTCCCCCTATTTGACCGGAAAAGGAAGAGGGATAAACAATCTTTTTGGAACTCTCAAAAATCCAAGATTTTGAAAAACACAATGAAGTGTTCACCAAGATTTGATCACACCCCTAGCAACAACTGAGCACCTCATATCCAAATTCAAAACCTCTTAGTTCCACACAAAAATTAGACAACCACTAAATATTTTTCAACATGGAAATTTTTGGAAATTGATTTGCATAGTTTATATTAGAACAAAATTTCACCAAGCTGATATCATTGCCAACAATGCATGTCCTAAAATTTTATGCCTAAAAACATGATAACTAAAAACTAGGCAAAAGAATAAAAAAAATGCAATCACACACAAGTGATAAAGACCAGATCAAAAGATGTAGTTCCTAATGTTGTTGCATTGAGAGATGCATTCGCCAAAATTGTGCTTTTATTTTCAATTTTGCTCTTTTTTTTATTTTCTCAACTAAATTTCTCTCCCAAGATCATAAAATTTTCACAGCAAAAATCCATAGGTACTTTATTTCCCTAGAAATATAGCTCTACTTTATTTCAAGCTATAAAAACATGCCACTTGGAACATTTCACACTATTTACCAAGGGAAGCAATTTTGCATTTGATCAACCCATGAAATCCGAGGATTCATAGTCCCAAAAGAAAAGGTGCCACAACCTTGTTCATAGGTAGCTCTTTTCCGTTAGGTAGCTTTCACACTTTTTCAATTAAAGAGAGTCAATTTTCTCAAGATCAACCCATGAGAACCTAAGTTCCATAGTACTTTGATAAATTGCAGCATCCCAAAAATTTCAAAAGGTAGCTTTTTCCTTTGTGGACTTTAAACATACTCAAGAACTGGGAGAGAGAGAGAATCATAACAATGAAACCACAACATATTTTGAATGAAATTCCCAAGCAACAACAAAAGTCACAAACATGTGAGTCAATGATCTAGAGTGCCCTCTAAATACAAAATGCAATCATGCCTAATATTTTTTTTATATAATTAACAAAGTGTAAAATCATATGGCACACAAAAAAAAAAAACAAGAGATTTCCAAAGATTGAAAAATCTCTCAAAAACAAGACACTTGGCAAATATATCAGCAAGATGATTTTCAGTCCCAACATGTTCAATGCAAACAATTTACATATTCAACCAAGTCTCTAATAAAGTGGTGTCTTAAATTAATGTGTTTAGTTCGAGAATAATGAACTGGATTTTTGTGCTAAGCAAAATGCATAGGTGTTTTCAAAATACAAGGTTAACACATCAAAGTATAGCACATAATCTTTGATCAGCTGGAGCATCCATAAAAGATTTAAGGTTTCTCACAAAAATATACAAAATTCTACAAGCATCTACAAAAAAAGCTACAAAATTCTCATATTGAGAATCCATCATGGCTACAAACAGAATCTTCTCTTAGTGACGTCAATAGGAGGCTCTGATACCAATTGAAAGAACGAGAGTAGCAACACAGCGGAAGACTTAATACGAAAGCACAAAATTAATCACAAAAGTTTACCAAACAATCTACAAGTCTATACTTGTAGATCTAGCCTCATGGCCAAAAAGATTTCACTAAAAATGATGAATTGTTTTTACAAAAAGAATGTGAAATCATACAAAAATATTCTGACAAGATAATGAATCTTGGAGAACAAAAACCCCACATAAATAGGTTAAACAAAACGTGGGAAGAAACAAAACATCTTCCTTTAAACAAAACAGGAAGCACAAAAAAAGCTGAATTCAATGTAGCTGCCGATGTTGCAACATTGGATAACACATTCGGAAACTGCAACACGGCTGGAACAGAAAAACAGCTTCAGGATCTGAACTTTTGCTTCTGACTTTTCTGCCCTTTTTCTCTCAATGCGTATTCTGAATTTTCTCTCTTTAGGCGTGCACTTTCTGGAGCTCTACATAATTCTGATTTTCTCGCTCAAGCTCCCTATAAACCCATATGCCAGCCCTCAATATATATACAACAAACCTACAAACACACGGCAAGAGAGATACAATTCTACAAGGAAAAGGATTAGCTTATTCAAGGAAAAAATCAACACCTTTCCAAATCTTGCAAGATTATCTTACCAAATATGATCAAAGTCAAGATTCTTTGAATAACTAAGATACTTGCCAAGATTTAGTTACCTAACTAATATACCCGAAATCTTTGGAAAGATTTTGCTACCAAAAATAATGTAGCCAAAATCTAGAAAAAGATTATGCTACCAAAAATAACTAAACTAAATCTAATAAAATATACTAAGTCCTAAATTAACACAAACTTAACAAAAATCTTCTTTGACCAAGAAAGGTGAAAACAAGATAAAATAGGCCTTGTCTATTTTACCATTACACTCTACAACTTTTTCGTTCTCACTTCTAATTCTAATTATTGAATTGTTTTGACGTCATTTTTAAGTATTTATGTTTTATGTAATTTTTTCAATTTTAACGTTTTTATGTAATTTTTTATTTATGTAATTTTATGAGTTATGTATAATATGTGTTTTATAGATAATTTATTAATTAAATTATATTTTTTATAATTTATAATTAAATTATTATTTTAAATTAATTTATGTTTTAATTTACAAAATTTTTAGTTTATACAAAATATTTAAATATGAAATATATTAAATAAAGTTAAATAAATTTATTTGTTTGAGATGTATAAAAATAAGATTGAAGTGTAAAGTTAATGAGGTGACAATGGGACTCAGCTAAGAAGATGTATAAGAAGATTAGCATTGAGAAGATATATTCTTAAATGTAATAAGAAGAGAAAAGTGTGTAGGTGGTAGTGGGACCCGGTTAAAAAAATTGAATAAGAAGTGTAGCATTGAGGATGCTCTAATAACATCCCAAAATTATGAATTATGATTTATACATTCTTTTTTTGTCGATATAAAAATATTTAGTCTGTTTTTAAATAATTGTCGTAATTTCCTTTTTTGTCTCTTCCAAAATAATTATTTTTTTTCATAATTTTTTTATAAAAATATTTTTATCATTTTTCCTTTCTTTTTTGGCAAAGACTTGTGTAGGACGGTCCCTAGCTTACACTATTTAATTTTAATGCTCTTTAATGAGAAATTCTTCTATTTGCTCCGGTGCCTCTACACTTTCAATGTTTGCCGCCGAAATTCTTATATTTCTCATGTCTTGCAATTTAATCATTTGTCAGCTTCGTTAACCATTCGTTAGTATCAATTGCCTTGGGATACTTGATGGATCCTAACGGACTTTGACGAAATGCTAAATGACATATTTAAAGTCAAACGTGACACATTGAAAACACAAAAGTGACACATTTCAATGTTAAAAGTAACACTATAAAGGGAAATTTATTATAATTTTCATTAAAATTCAAAGTAACACTCTTAATACTAAAAAATGACACATTTAATACTAAAAAACGACACATTTAATATTTAATATTAAAAAGTGACACTCTTGATACTAAAAAGTGACATATTTAATACTAAAAAGTGACACTCTTAATAATAAAAAGTTACGCATTTAATACTAAAAAATGTCACTTTAAAACTAACGTTGATTACCAAAAGTGACACATTTAATACTAAATCGTGACATTTTCAATGCTAAAAAGTGACACTTTTAAGGCCAATAACGATGATTTTTATTTATAAGGCAAAATGGCACTTGTACGATCAAAAGTAACACATTTAATTCTAAAAAAATGACACTTTTAATGTTGTAAAATAACACTTTAATGTCAAACATAATGATTTTTATTTATAAAAAAATGAGACACTTTTCAAAGTGAAAGTAACACTTTTTTAGGAAAAAAATATAATTTTCATTAAAAATGCAAAATGACAATTCTAAGGCCAAAAGTGACACATTTTATACTATAAAGTGACACTGTTAATAGTAAAAAGTGGCACTCTACATATATAAACATGAGGGGTGATGCTGTAATTTTCAAAAACTAAGGGGTTCCATTGAGATTTTTGAATTTTGCCACATTAAATTTTTTTTTTAACGAGGATCAATAGTGGTTCCCCACTTACCCCATTGGTGAATCGAACCTACGACCTATTAGGTATGGGTGAAGCGTCTTACCACTAAGCTGCACTTACTTGTCACATTTAACTTGGATAGATCCGTTTTACGAATAAAGATCCGTAAGACCGTCTTACAGGAGACCATCTCTTCTTTTTTTTTTTTTTTTTATCTACTTTAATGATAACAACATACACAAGGGTATTAAATTAAAACACATATTATTTATGAGTCCGGATTCTCTATTCCAAAAGTGTATTTCATTTTCTATTCCAATGTAAGATCCACCGTTAACTTGTCAATCAGTAATTGATTTTGTTTATATGATTAATTTTGGTAATTTACTAATTGACAAGTTAACAGTGGATCTGACATTGGAATAGAAGATGGAATATACTTTTGGAATAGAGGATCCAAACTCATTATTTATAATACAATCAATTTTTTTTCTTAAACAATGTGTTGAGTCAAAGAAAACAATAATTCAGAAACTGAGGGAGTAATTGTCTTGTTTAAAAGTTTCGTTTTTACAACATTACTTTTACCAATTTATCTTTAAATTTTTCTTACTTTAACTTTGGGTCACAAATTCATGGTAGAGGAAAATATACAATATGCCAATTTTAATAATTTTTTATTAATCCATATATCGGGTCAAACAAAACAATAAATTTGGGACGGAGGGAGCATAATATTTATCAACAACGATAGGCCTAGGAATTTTTTTTAACTCACCTACGAAAAATGTTAAATAACAAATAAATTGAGGTAATAGATCCGTCTTCATAAACATGATTCCTTTGACTTCTAAGACATGTCTTAACTAATAGTAGAGCTATTAAAATTGAGCCCGACCCATAGGCCCGGTCCAGTCCACCCGACTTTTCAAGGGCCTGGGCCTCAATTTAGAAGGTCCAAAAAATGGGGCCTCTTTGGCCCGGGCCACTAGGCCCGTGGGCTGCATTTGGCCCGACCTTTAAAAAGCCTGAAAAGTCGGCCCGATCCGATCATAAAGTTAAACACTTAAACTTAATTACAAGATTAAAAACTAAAATATAAATCTAAAAAGAAAAAAAAAACTATCAGACATTCATTTAGACTACTTTTTTTTTTCTTTTTTTTTTCTTTTGGTTAGATAAATTTATGACACAGTATGATCTATTTCCAAATCATTGTTCTCTTTTTGGTTGAAACTCATATTCTAAATTGATGGAAGTGAAACTTACAAAGAGGAAATGAAGTTGATCTTCGAAGTTCCAATCTAGTTTAGTATGGTTGTGATTAGTAATTTTATCGAAACTGATCTATTTAATTGAGTATCTCTATCTGATATTAGCTAATAAAAAGTCTCAATAGTATAAACTTGATTAAAAAAATAAAATTTAAATGCTAGATTTCGGGGGAATCAAAAAATGAACATTTGATAGTTAGAGCTCGTTTGTTGTGGCTAATAGCTTATGACTTATGGCTAATAGCTTAAGTTGGTGGCTGACAGACTTTTGGCTGATTGCATGATAGACTGTTTGTTACAGCTGTTGAAAAGCTACTTATAAGTCGTTATAATTATTTATTTAATAAAATCTTGAAAATTAGTATTCATATTTTTATGTATATTTCATAAAAGGATGAAATGAGGATAATCAAATATTTATTAATGAATAGTTGTCTTCATGTTTAAAAAAATCAAAAAAGCTTAAAATTTTGGCTTTTTGGCTTTGGCTTTTCAATGCATAAAGGGTGTTGTACCTTACTTATTGGCTTATAGCTTATAAGTTGAAACAAACACTTTAAATATGACTTTTAGCCAAAAGCCAAAAGTCATTCAAAATAAGCTGCAACAAACGAGCATTTAGTATGGTGGGTTAATTTCATTTTTGATACCCCAACTTTACTCATTTTTTAGTTTCCATACCCACTGTTTCTAGGCAATCAAAATTAAGCCAAACCTTTCCAAAATTCATCACTTTTAATCCAAAACGTTAAATGGTCGTGAATTAATAACGAGTGACCTGTTTCTCCAGGTTGTTTTCTTCCCCCAATTACTCTTTATTCCTTCCCCAATTTCATTCATTGATTCTTGCAAAGGGACCCTTCGTCAAAATGGAGGCGAAGATGCAGTTGTCTGACCCGATGAGAGAATGAGATTGTTGTCGACGCCCGGCAAAAGAGATGCAGGTGATCAAGCTGGAGCTACTTCGCTGGAATCGGGGTGAACAGAGGTGGAAAGAGAAGGGCGCGACCATGTATGGTGGAAAGCGTAGCTGGATACTTGAACGGAGGAGAGGGAGATGGATGGAGGCGATTCTTTGGCAAGACTATGCTTTTGAGACCTTCAGTTGTCTTCGATTTGGGGGAAAAACAACCGGAGAGGAAGAATTACGGAGAGAGATGAGGCCGGATGGGATGATTCGCGAGAGAAGAAGCAGCCGATGTGGATGGAGAAGCGAGGCACTGAGATGAGATGCGGAGAAGGTGAATGGACCTGTGGATTGTTGGGATTTGTTAGACATGGTGAGAGAGCGAGATTGGGGCGGGCGATTGAAGATGGTTTTCTTAGCGATGATGATGGAGGAGGGTTGGTAGAGTGGAGATCAAATAGAGGGGGTTAGCGTCGATGATGGATGAAGGGAAGGGAGAATGCCGGGTTTTGAGAAAGAAAGAGGGAGATTGCGGTTGTGAACGGGGAAGAAGAAACGGGTCGACTAGAGAGAGGGAGAGATTGGTGGAGGATTTGGGCGAAGGAATTGGGGAAGTATTATAGAGAGAGGAAGCCGGCTGTCTGTAGTTGAAGATGGAGGGATTCATCGGGTTTGGGGTTGTGAAGAGGACGGTGGCTGAAGCAAATTGGGGGAAATTTGGAGAAATTACGAGAAATGAACAAGGGATGTAAGGGTATACCTGTTGCCAAGCTTGTTGCCGGTTTCCAACCTAGGATAGCAGGTCAGTCGTTAGTAATTAACGGCCATTTAATGTTTGGGATTAAAAGTGATGAATTTTGGAAAGATTTGGCTTAACTTTGATTGCCTAGAAACAGTGGGTATGAAAACTGAAAAATGAGTAAAGTTGGGGTATCAAAAATGATATTAACCCTTAGTATGTTTTTGCAAACTAGAACCCGAAATTTTTTGTCTATCCTCATAAAACACATATTAAAAAATTGGAGACAGTATGATGAACTTCAATTTGGTTATAACATTTAAAAAAAAAATACTTTTCACGTAGCACATGTATTTATTTTTTTTGGTCTGTAACATTATAGTTTTTCTAGTTTCTGTTTCGTTTAATTGTTAAAGTTACTACATTTGTTTATATTTGCTTTGGTTGCACTTTTACTTTGTAATTGTGTAAGTTAAACTAGTAAGTACGTGTGTTTTGAACTTTTTGATGTATTATAAAACTTTTATTAGCTAATTTGTGAGTTTTTTAATAAAAAATATACTTATTTTTTGGCCCATATGCCTGAAGTGCGCATGGGTCGGGCTTGAGTTCTGTGAGGCCCGTTACCATTCCGACTCGACCCACCGTAAAGCGAGGCCCGATGGGCTTGGGCTGGGCCAGCCCGCTTGATAGCTCTAGATTGTCTATAATCACCACAATCCAGAAAGGCAATGTATGGCCTAAAACACACACAAAGATGCTCAACAAGACACTAATATAAAAAGAGAAATTGTATGTTGGTCTTCATTAATAAGTTTTTGATTACTTAAATCCATTTTTTATAGGAAAAATACACTTTGAGGGCGAAAATACGACTGTGTCATTAATGAGCTGGAGGCAGGCTAAGGATCACTTACCCAACGCATCACAATGCATTAAGTAGTTCATAACGATACATCAATTTGTTCATCGCGATGCACAAATTGGATTTGCGATGCATAAAATCCTATGCATAAATTATATTTCTGATGCATAAATTAGATTCTTTATGCAAAAATTGGATTCTTTATGCACAAATTGGATTCGATTTTTACATCACGATGCATGATATTTTACATGAGCGTGTTTGGTTCATTAAGGGTATCGTAGTATTTTCATCTTCAAAAGTACATTTTTCGGTTAAAAAAAGTATAGAGTACTAAAGCAGTTGAAAATTATTGGGAGGGCCAAACCCAAATTTCACCTTAATATAAAATTGTATTAGAACAACCAGATTAAAGGGTGAAATTCTAGCTGGTCCTTTTCTTAAATTCGAACCATTAAGTGCTCGTTTGTTGCAGCTTATTTGGAGTGGCTTTTGGCTTTTGAAAAGTCATATTTAAAGTGTTTGTTTCAGCTTATAAGCCAAAAGCCAATAAATAAGGTACAACACCCTTTATGCATTGAAAAACCAAAAGCCAAAAAGCCAAAATTTTAAGCTTTTTTGGTTTTTTTTTAAAACATGAAGACAACTATTCATTAATAAATATTTGATTGTCTTCATTTCATCCTTTTATGAAATATACATAAAAATATGAATACTAATTTTCAAGTTTTTTTTTTTAACAAATAATTATAACGAATCATAAGCAACTTTTCAACAGCTGTAACAAACAGTCTATCATGCAATCAGCCAAAAGTCATTCAGCTACCAGCTTAAGCTATCAGTCATAAGTCATAAGCCCTTCAGCCACAACAAACGAGCCCTAAGTACTATACTGGAATGAATTTGGGCTGGATGATTTTTAGTAAGGACGAAAGCAAGAGATAAAGAAGATGACTTACGACATAAGAGGAGGAAGAAGAAGGCTGATGAGATCCATTCGAACCTAGTTTGCATTGCAATGAGAAGGCGGATGAGATGCATTCAAACCTAGTTTGCATCGCAATGCATCAATTGGTTGCTTGAATTGATGCATCGCGGTGCATAAAATTGGTGTAGCGCGATTCAAATTGGACTAGGTAATTTAAATCGATGTATTGCGGTACAAAAATGAGATTTGGTAATTTAAATTGATGCATCATGGTGCAGCACGATGTAAAATTAGATTAAGTAATTTAAATCGATGCAGCGCGATGCATTGAGTAAGTGACGTCCGTAGCGCACCTTCGGTTTATTAAGGGTAACGTAGTCATTTCACCCTTAAAAATGACTTTTTTCGGTAAAAAAAAAAGGACTGTAGGGGTCATAAGCTTGTGAAATGGGACCGACCCCCCAATTATTCCAAGATTAAACCTATGCCAAATTAGCAACCTAAAAGTCGTAGCCCAACAAACTAGCCCTAATTGAAAGGCTAGCCAAAAAGTCTAAGTTAACGAGGACCAAATTGAAACAATCCTAACTACCGGGGTTGAACACTATAAGATGCCATCTAAGCAAACATGGATGATATCTTTGCCACATGTCAAATCGTCGACATGTACTATCACCAGCCTCATTATGGCTAACTCATCGAAGAATTCAAACATACACAAGATCAAACACGACCTCACACCACTATCATCGCAAGGCAATACCAACGACACCATCCACAAAATAAACCATCTACAACCACAACCATACTACAAAAAAACCAAGATTGTAGGTTTAAGGGGAAGCCATATTGGAAGAAACTTTGGGGGGGGTGTTTGGATGAGGCTCCAACCAAAACCAACAAAATACATCAAAGGATTAGAGGGTGAGGGGACACCACAAGGAAAAACCAAGTTTAGGGAATCCTCTAACCCTTAGACCAAAGATACAAGCAATTACCCTTGACAATGGTGAGAGGACAATCTAAAGCTGATACAAGTAAAGTCAAACAATCTTGTTGGTGGAACAAAAACCGCCCATGTACAATTGGGAATGAATTTTCCCGACATAAATTGGAGAAAATAATAACCCAAAGAGAGGGGCTTGAATCGGAAAATAGAGGGCTTTGATTTGAGGTTTATGAGGTAGCCATAATTGTAACAAAACTAGGTCTCGGAGTGGAGAGGCTCAATGCTCGAATCTAAAAAAAACTAAGCGGTTGAGCAATTGAGGAGGAGAGAAAAAACAATAGAAGAGATGAGGAGGTAAGAGAAAGACTATATCGACGATGGTCAGCAGGTGGTCGACAGCTATTTAGTTGGAAGATTATTGGATATATATGTTCTCCACGGGCTATTTTTATTTTAAAGTTGGCATCAACAAATCATCTTATGAATTGTAAAAGAAATAGACAAGTTAGCAAACACATGAACTGATAAATTGTACTCCCTCCGTCCATAAATTATTGTTCTAGTTGACCTGGCGCACGGATTAAGAAAAAACAATTGACTTGATTATTTATATTGGTTTAATGTGTAGTTTCCTTTAAAGCTCATGTATATGTGGCCTATAATTAAAGTATGGTGAAAAAGTAAGGGTACAGTAGTAAAAGTGATGTTCTAAAAAGGTAAGTTTCAAACTGGACAATTCTAAAGGTTTTGGGAAGTGAGGATTCATTTAGGGCCGGGCGGGGGCGTAATGCTGGGGCTAATGCCTAGCACGAAGCTTAGTCCGATGCGTGTAACCCACACACTGGCCCACTGAGCACACAATACCTTGAGTCATCAAACCCACGACAAGCCGACCAAAAAGTTCATGGATGATGTTGGTGCCTAGTAATAAAGTGTGACCACCTTATAAATTACACACAATTCTCATACTTACCCGATGTGGAATGGGGGTATTACAATCTCCCCCACTTAAATCCTTGACGTCTTTGTCAAGGCTGAACTGTACCCCGGGCGATGAGGGATTCAAGAGGTGGCTCGTATGGCGATCAAGATGTGACTCCCATCTCCCATGGTGTAGCACTTTGGCCTGCACAACATTTTGTTCCCACATTTCCGGTTGGGACCCACTTTGATACCATTTGTAATGCCCTAAGCCCAAAAGTTCGGTCCGCTACGTGTAGCCCACACACTGGCCCACTGAGCACGTACACAATTCACACACCTACCCGATGTGGGATGGAGGTAATACAATCTCCAGGGTATTACATGATTCAAGAGGTGGCTCGTACGGGATCAAGAAATGGTTCCCACCTCCTCGGTGTAGCACTTTGGTACGCACAGCACCCGCTCTGATACCATTTATAATTCCCCAAGCCCGAAAGCTCGGTCTGCTACGTGTAACCCACACACTGACCCACTAAGTACACACATAATTTCAACACCTACCCGATGTGGGATGGGGGTATTACAATCTCCCCCACTTAAATCATTGATATGATTTCAACACCTACCTGATGTGGGATGAGGGTATTACAATCTCCCCCACTTAAATCATTGATACTTGATTCAAGAGGTGACTCCCACCTCCCGCAGTAGTTCCCACTTTTCCGGCCGAGACCCGCTACCATTTGTAATGCCTCGTAATGTCTCGAGCCCGAAAGCCCTACCCGCTACATGTAGCCCAAATACTGACCCACTGAGCACATAACACCTTGGGTCAACAGGTCCACCATAAGCCGACTCAAAAATCTATAAATAATGTTGATACTCAGTAGTAGAGTATGATTACCTTCTAAGTTACATATAATTCCCACGCGTAACCAAGGTGGGGTGGGATGGGGGTATAACATAAATGGTCTACTAGTGTGTGCAAAATTGTCTATCGTAATTTCAAAAAATGTTGCAATGTGGTCGTCATCCTTACCTGTCATCCAACTGTTAACAAAATTAATTTCAATGTTTAAAATTTTATAAATAGGTTTGGAAGATCCTTATTACCGTTATTGGCAATCGGTTTTCAACATCACCGGGGAGGGTGCAAGTGAATATCCCCGCCCACATCATTCCTTCAAATCCTAAATATATTTGGATCCAAAAGACTAGAATGGAGGGGAGATTCATCAACACTAAACCATGACCTTACCCAGTTCTCTAATCTGATCGAAAGAAATGTCGACATTAAGACGACGATGAGAAGAGATGTTAGCACTGTTGCGGCCTTCATCTCCATGCGGTCTCTCTTCCACAATTACTCCCACCTTAGATTTAGAGGTACTGCCTTTTCTACTAATCTTTTTCTCTGTCCGAACCCCATCCATGTTTCTTTTCACTCTCATTCAAGAAACTCCCCGTATCATAATTCCTCTTCGTTGGAGGAAACTAGGTTCAACTTTCAAAATATTACTAGACTTGAACATGCCCTTCAACTGTTTGACGAAATGCTCCAGCGGCGACCTCGACCTTCCATTTTTCAGTTTAGCAAACTGGTTGTGCTCATTGTTAAGATGAATCATTATTCACCCGCTCATTTTCTTTTAAAGAAACTGCATTTGCTGGGTATTTCATATATATACACCATGAATATGGACTCTAATTAATGGACTATGTAAAACTGGGAACACGGCCATGGCCATTGCCGTACTCAGATCAAGAGGTATTACAGCTAACACGATAATGTACACCATAATTGTTGATAGTCTTTGGAAGGACAAAATGATAGATGATGCTTTGAAACTCCTGCAAGAGATGATTCATAAAAACATTGCGCCAAATGTTGTTACTTACAATTGTTTAATTCATGGCCTCTGTAATTTGGGTCATGGGAGTGAGGTCACCGAATTGCTTGAAGAAATGCGCAACAAAAGTCTATCCAAATCTCTTCACTTATAGCATATTGGATAAGGAGAAATCAAGAACGTGATTGTCAAAACAATAACTAGAAAAGAAATAATAATGAAGACTATCTAGCTAAAGTTTTAAGGCTAATATACTTCAAGTAAGTAATCTGCTTTTGAGAGTATGAATGCTTCAGTTGTTTTCTTCAAGAGGTTCATGTGGGTATATATAGATGAAATTGAAGTACAATCCATTAGAAACACATTTGAATTTGAAATGTGCCAAAAATTCGGAAGTATCTTCTTACAAGATCATAGGGATCCTATGTGAAAGATAAAGAACAGTAATATCTATTATAACACAAAACATGTAAGTGTCAGTACCACGAAATATTTAAGCATAGAAGGTAAGGAAACTGACACTTAAAAACGAGGGTCAGCAGCTTTTAAGTAGCTAACAAAAAGATACAACTAGCTGACCAAATATATTTAATCAAATAAATTATAAGTTCTAACTAAATGAAAGAATAATGATTTTAAACAAATTTAATTTAGGCAAAATTCAACACTATATATATATATATATATATATAGAGAGAGAGAGAGAGAGAGAGAGAGAGAGAGAGAGAGAGGGAGAGAGAGGTGTTATACTGAGGTGTTACACAATCTGTCCGGTGAGTATTTACAAGTGCCTTTACTCTCTACATTGGTAGTACACATAATGGAAAGACACTTGAAGCAAATATATAACTAATATTAAAATTGATTAGTCTAATTATTAAAAAATATATAACTAATATTAAAATTGATTATAATTATAAGAATGTTTGAACATAATTAATATATGTATAATAAATGTGAGGATATAATTGACATGTTATGAAGATGTTACATAATTTTTTAAAGGGTAATGCTAGGGCCACTTTAATAGCACTCAATTTTGGGTACCAAATGATGTGGTTTCCAATGTGTCACCTTATTTGGCATTTTATGGGCTCCACTATAAGTTAAAAAGTTATGTTAATAATATGACACATAAGATGCCACATCATTTGGTACCCAAAATTGAGTACTATTAGAGTGGCCCTAGCATTACTCTTTTTTAAAAGTAGAGTTTTAAAGTGAATCGCTCTACAATAATGATGAACTCTTTATCGGAACGGAATAAGCAAATACTGCATCTTTGGAGGGAATTTTTGACGCCCTTCGCTAGGAAGTGAAATTTGACATAGGACAAAAATACCCTTGAAAGGGCACATGACGGCACGTGGTCAAGATATCCACGATTTAATGTAAAAAATTAAGTAAAAAATACAGTAACTTATTTTGTTATTATGGCAAATTATACAATTGTCCAATGCCCTATATCATATACTCTTTTTGTTTTAGAGAAAAGAGTACTATTTTATTTTAAGATATTTTATTTAAATAGTTCATTTAAAAAAATTAAAAAATAAAGTGTAAACTAATAAAAATATCGTTTTCTTAAAAAAATTGTTTAATATTATATATGTAAGGGTAAATTAGGCATCGCCTAATTTGTCTTGTTTTCACTCTCTTGGTCAAATTCATGTTAAAGATTAATTAGGTGATAGGATTTAATTAGGATTCTCTTATTAGATTTAGGTGATACTTTTTAGGTAACTAAATCTTTGCATAAATATTTAGTTATTAATTGTATCATATTAGGAAACATAATCTTGCATAATTTTCTGCTAAATCTCTTTCCTAGTAGGAGTAGTTGCTTTGCCGTGTGCTTGCAGGATTCGTTGGAGGTTTGCTTACAGGATTCGCAGCCTATATTAAGGGCTAGATGTCGAGCAGTTGATTGTGTGCTGAGAGCCGAGAGCTTACAGAAGATTGTGTTAAAAAAGTGCTGTGTGCATATTTCAAAAATTCAATCCAGAACTTTTGAACCGAGTTGGTGAGACGAGATCAACATCCCATATTCGGAGATCATTCTGCAAGCAGCCTTGATCATACCTGCTGCTACTTAAAACTTCAGGAATACAGCCTTGTGTTTCCTGAAGTTCTGATTTGTGCTTCCAGTTGGTGTGCTGTTTTGGAAGCTGTTCTTGTTTGAGTCTTTCTTCCCACGTTTGTTCTAGTAGTTTATGTGGGTTTTTCGGTTCTCCAAGATTCTATATCTTGTGAGAATTTGTGTTAATTGTTAAGCATAAAAACAGTATTTGATTTTAATATATTGTGTTGTCTTGAGGCTTGATCTACAAGTTTGATACTTGTAGATTGTTTTTGAGTTATTTTCTGTCTTCTATAATCTGCTTGGTTCAATATCTGAAAACAAAACTTCCGCTGCTATTTTCTGTGATATACTTTCTGTTCACATTGTCATTGTCATTGTTGCAACATTCACTGCAACATTGACAATAACATCGTTTCACATTTAGACTCCGTGGCATCACGTTCTTTCAATTGGTATCAGAGCCTTCTCTTGATATCACTAAGAGTCGATTCTGTTTAAAGACGTGATGGATTCTCAGTATGAGAACGTGGTTCGTCCTCCTACTCTCACAAATGCTAATTATTCTATATGGAAAGTCAAGATGCGCATCTTCATCAAATCCATTGATGAAAGAGCGTGGCTTGCTGTTTTAAATGGTTGGAGTCCTCCTAAAACTAGATTCTCGATGGTGATGTCAAGATCACCAAAGAATACGAGTGGACCAATGATGATAGGAACAACGCTTCTTTTAACTCGAAAGCCTTGTCGCAATTTATAAGGCCTTAGACGCAAATACTTTTAGGGTGATAGCAAATTATGAATGCGAAAGATGTGTGGGAGGCCCTTCAAACCTTATGTGAAGGACCATGTTGTTCGCTCTCTAAGCTAAGAATGCTAACTACTCAGTTTGAAAACACTAGGATGCAAGAGTCTGAGGACATAATGACATATTATGGAAGACTTCTTGATTTATCCAATTCTGCTCTAGCTTTAGGAGATCCTATTACAAATGAGCGTCTTGTCAGCAAGATGATGAGAACTTTGCCTGAAAGGTTCAATGTCAAGATATGTGCTATTGAAGAAGCACATGATATTGACAAGATGAGTTTTGAAAGATTGGCTGGAATTCTTCAAAACTTTGAATTGAACCTAAACGATCAAATAAAACACAAAGGCAAAGGAGTCTCATCATCTTCCACACCCATTGTGAAAAATATTGCTATGCACCAATTGATCTCTCATGTGATTTGCTTGAAATTCAAAAGACATTGATGAGTCGATTTTGGAGAAGAATCAATTGCTCTTTTGACTACTAAATTCAAAAAAATTTTTTGAAAATAAAAGTCAAAATAGAACTCCATCATCAAGCTCGAAAAACAATTTGAAACCCGATTAAGGAAATTTGTTCCCAAAAAAATTCCTTCCAAACTCTGAAAAACCCTTCACAAATCCTTTTGCTTCTAAGTCATCCTACAATGGTAAGAATCTTGATTCTATCAATGTGAGAATGTCAAGGTTATGGACACTATGCTAACCAATGTGCTAACACATTAAGAAAGAAAGGATTGAATTTTTCGGCAACCTTGAGTGATAGTGATGGAGAAGATCCGGGTGATCTTATCACCTTGAATCTTTGTTTATGATTCGATTACGAAAATCTGGTTGGTTCGACAAATGTGTCACCCGATGTTGCAACATCGAGGAGTAACATCGGGAGAAACATTGTCTTGAAGCGATTTTGTTTTAATTCCACATTCGAGAAGATGATGGACACTCAGTTCGAGATCTGTTGGAAGGGTACAAGGAGCTGTACAAGGATTGGGAGAAAAGAGCTCACCAAGTTACACTACTTGGTAAGGCGAATGAAGCTGAAAAAGGCTAATGAGGATAAAAAGAATGCATAATAAGGCTGGAAGGTGTCCTAAGTAGAAAGGATGTGGAGATTGAGCGGTTAAAGGAGCAACTTGCTCAAGCGAGAACAACTTGACCAAGTGGAATTCTAGCAAGCAGAAGGTTGATGATACGCTAAATTACGGTAACTCATCGAGATCGGGTATTGGTTTTGTCCCTAAGGTGTTTGTGAAAGAAGGAGAAGGAACATCGGAACTAAACAAGCCAGATGAAAGCTTTCTGGCTGTTTTACGTGAAAAACCAAGAGTAAGAAGGAAAAATTATGTTTGTCACTTACGCCATAAGCACAGTCACATACAACCTTTTTGCTTTACGAAAAAGGCAATGTATGAGAATGAAATGAGGCAAGATTTCTTTGGAAAAGCTCATTGGCGGAAACAGGATGAAGCGGCCAATCGCCGCCACCAATGCGACAACATTGGCGAAACATTGGAAGCCTCATTCAAAGACAAATCATAATTTTTTCCAAAAACACCAACCAAAAGCAGTCAAACAAATGTGGGTTCCCAAAGCGTGTGATGAAAAATGTAGAGCCAAATACTTGTGAGCCTTTTGATATACAGCGCTGCGCTTCCATGTCACATGATGAAGAATGCAATGTTACGTTTACTTCCTTAAAATCTCATGTTCTTTGGATCTTGGTATTTTGATAGTGGTTGTTCTAGACATATGCAGTGCGGTGAGAATTTGAAGGAATATGTGAGTATTAATGGTGGATCGGTGACCTATGGTGGTGGTGCAAAAGGAAAATTGTAGGTAAAGGAACATTGAGCGTTGAAGGCCTTCCAAACCTCAAAAATGTTTACCATGTGGAAGGTCTTAAGACAAACTGATCGGCATAAGTCGGTTGTGTGATGATGATCTTCGGGTAAGGTTTGACAAACATTCTTGTGAAGTCCTTGATCATAATAACAAATGTCTTTCTCGACGGGTTTAAGATCGTCGATAAGCTGTTACTTGTTCAACAATACCCATTCGTGTCAAAAGCAAGTCTTGATGTAACGGATCTACGGCACGAAACTTGGTCATGAGTTTTCGTAAGCTCGATGAGCTTGTGAGGCATGATCGTTAAAGGATTACAAATTTGGAAAAATTACTCAAGGTATGTGGATCGTGTCAAAAGGTAAACAAACCAAGGCTTCACATCTTCCCCAACACAATGCTCCACTTCTAGATGTTTGGAGATGATTCACTGCGATCTTATGGGTCCCGTTGGGTAGAAAGGCCTATAGGTAAGAAAAAGTATACCTTTGTTTGTGTAGATGACTTCTCTAGATATACTGGGTAATATTTTTAAGAGAAGTCTGAAACTTTTGAGGCTTTCAAAATTTGGTACACAGGTGTTATGAACTGTATGATCTAAAACTCACTAGGATTAGATGGATCATGGCACGAATATGAAAATCATCCTTTTCTAATTATTGTGCCTCGATGGTATTTCATGAATTCTACTGCTCTGAAACTCCACCGACAAAATGGAGTGGCGGAGAGAGAAAAAACGGAGACATTACAAGAAATGGCTAGGGTGATGTTACATTCAAGAATTTGGCTAAAGATTTTGAGTTTGAGCATTGAACATGTCACATTGGAAATAGGGTCTTCTTGAGACCGGGTAGCACAATGACACCTTACTGGGAATTTTTCTTGGAAGAAACCTACCTTGAAATATTTTCATGTGTTTGGTGCGTGTGTTATACGCTCAATGATAGAGATCAACTTTCCAAGTTTGACTCTAAGAGTGATAAATGTGTTTTTATGGGATATTCACAAATAGTCGAGCATATAGAGTTTTTAATCTTCGAACTAAGACTATTATGGAATCCATGAACATTGTTTTTGATGATTTAAGCTGGTCTTGGTCACAAACTTACACGAGGAAGATGTTTCGAGGATTTTGGATTTCGGAGACTTTGATCACGAAATAGCGCTGAATCGATGGTTCAAAGCAGACAGGCAATTCAGCCAGATGCAGGTGGTTCAGTGGAAAAAATTCGGGATGTTTCACCCAATGTTCTTCAGGATGTTGCAACATCGGAAGAAACAATGACCAGGCGCGAGAGATGAAGTATTGGGCAATTCAAATCGGGAAGATGATCGGTCAGTTGGTGAACAAGAAATTGATGTTCAAGCAAGATTGGGAAAAACCATCCATCACTCAAGTTATAGGTAATGTACAAGATGGTGTGTCAACAAGGAAGAAAGGTAAAGTGGATTACAAGAAACTTGCATGCATGACCACATTGAATTTGATGATATACATGCCTTATGTTTTGTTTCCCTTTGAACCTAAAAAAATGCGAGGCTCCAAAGATGAAAGTTGGATAAATGCCATGCAAGAGGAACTAGATCAATTCACAAAAAATGATGTTTGGTATCTTGTTCCCAGACCCACTTCAATAAATGTTATTGGAACTAAATGGATTTTCAAGAACAAAAGCGAATGAAGTGGGAGAAATAATAAGAAACAAGCTAGATTGGTAGCTCGAGGGTATCTGGCGGGTTGAGGGTGGATTTTGATGAAACCTTACACTGTAGCCCGTTGAGTCCATCCGTGCCTACGGCAATTGCTTGTTTCCTTGACATCACTCTTGACAAATGGATGTGAAGAGTGCATTTTTGAATGGGATTCTTGAGGAAGAAGTATTTGTGGAACAACGAAAGGGTTTGAGGACCCCATAAAGCCAATCATGTGTTTAAGTTGAAAAGGCTTTGTATGGCCTCAAACAAGCTCTAGGAGCTTGGTATGGTAAGGCTTATAGATCACCTTTTACAAAGTGGGTTTAAAAGAGGAGAGGTGGATAAAACACTTGTTCATTCAAAAACAAGATAAACATATTTTGATTGCTCAAATTTATGTTGATGACATGTGTTTGGATCCACCTCCAAACGGAAAAAGAATTGTGCATTGCATGACTTCCACATTTGAAATGAGCATGGTAGGAGAATTGACATATTTCTTAGGCATTCGGATCAAACAATCACATGAAGGGATGTTCATTTCTCAAGCCAAGTACTCTACAAACTTGGTGAAGAAATTCGATCTTGAGAATGGAAAACATAAAAAACCCCTATAGATTACATCAGATAAACTTAATAAAGATGAAAAATCGAAGTGTTGATCTACCTTGTATAGAAAGTATGATAGGGAGTTTCTTTGTATTTAGCGCCACTCGTCCGAATATAAGTATGCGGTGTGTGTTTGTGTGCAGGTATCAAGCAAGCAAAGTTTCTCACCTAAAAGGCGTCAAAGAATAATTCGATATGTTGGTGAGACCTTTGGCATGGGTTTGTGGTATACTAAGCA
>CM028383.1:41425339-41495412 GCA_013146195.2 Codonopsis lanceolata
GATGTTTCGAGGATTTTGGATTTCTAGACTTTGATCTCGAATAGACGCCGAATCCAAAGAGTTCAAAGAAGCGTACAGATTCAAATAGACGCAGTGGTTCGTGTGAAAAAATTCAGATGTTTCACCTAATGTTCTTCCTGATGTCAGAACATCTTAAACAATGACCACGTAACCGGCAGAGATGAAGTCGCCGGAACGTATTCAAATCAGGAAGATGATCACCCGTATTGATCGAACAAGAAATTGATGTTCCAAGCAAGATTCGAAAACCATCCAATCACTCAAGTTATAGGTAATGTACAAGACAGGTGGTCAACAAGGAAGAAAGGTAAAGTGGATTACAAGAAACTTGCATGCATGACCACATTCGAATTTGATATATATACATGCCTTATGTTTTGTTTCCTCCACTGTTGAACCTAAAAATGTGCAAGAGAGCTCTCAAAGATGAAAGTTGGATAAATGCCATGCAAGAGAACTAGATCAATTCACAAAAATGATGTTTGGTATCTTGTTCCCTGCACTCCACTTCAATAAATGTTATTGGAACTAAATGGATTTTCAAGAACAAAACGAATGAAGTGGGAGAAATAATAAGGAACAAAGCTAGATTGGTAGCTCAAGGGTATACACAGGTTGGGGGTGGATTTTGATGAAACCTTACACCTGTGAGCCCGCATTGAGTCCATCCGTGCGCTTGGCAATTCGCTTGTTTCTTGACATCACTCTTCAACAAATGGATGTGAAGAGTGCATTTTTGAATGGGATTCTTGAGGAAGAAGTATTTGGGAACAACCAAAAGGGTTTGAGGACCCCCATAAACCCAATCATGTGTTTAAGTTGAAAAAGGCTTTGATGGCCTCAAACAAGCTCCTGGGAGCTTGGCATGGCATAGAGCTTATAGATCACCTTTACAAAGTGGGTTTAAAGGGAGAGGTGATAAACACTGCTCATTCAAAACAAGATAAACATATTTTGATTGCTCAAATTTATGTTGATGACATCGTGTTGGATCCACCTCCAAAACCTTGGAAAAGAATTTGTGCATTGCATGACTTCCACATTTGAAATGAGCATGGTAGGAGAATTGACATATTTCTTAGGCATTCGAGATCAAACAATCACATGAAGGGATGTTCATTTCTCAAGCCAAGTACTCTAAACTTGGTGAAGAAATTCGATCTCTTGAGAATGGAAAACATAAAAAACCCCATGGTACATCCGATAAACTTAATAAAGATGAAAAATCGTAAAGTGTTGATCCTACCTTGTATAGAAGTATGATAGGGAGTTTGTCAGATTTAACCGCCACTCGCCCGGATATCATGTGTATGTTTGTGTGCAAGGTATCAAGCATACCCCAAAGTTTCTCACCTAAAAGCTGTCAAAAGAATAATTCGATATGTTGGTGAGACCTTTGGCATGGGTTTGTGGTATACTAAGCATACGAACACCAATCTGTTGGGTTCGTTGATGCCGATCGGGCCGGCAGATTGATGACATGAGAAGTACATCCGAGGATGTTTTTATCTAGGAAACAATCCGATTTCTTGTTTAGCAAGAAACAAATTGTGTCGCCTCTATCAACACCGAATCTCGAATATATAGTCGGCCGGTAATGGATGTACACAACTTTGTGGATGAAACAAATGATTCAAGATTATGGATTGCATAGCGATATCTTAACCATGTATTGTGACAACACAAGTGCAATAAGCATAGCTAAAAATCATGTTCAACATTCAAGAACAAAGCACATAGATATAAGACACCATTTTATTAGAGACTTAGTTGAACAAGGTATCGTGTGCATTGAACATGTTGGTACGTAAAACCAATTGGTGATATCTTTACTAAAAGTCTAGATTTTGAGAGATTCATAAATCTTAGGAAATCTCTCGGTATGTGTGCCATGTAATCCCTCACATAAAAATAAATAAATAAATAAATAAATTTTAGGCATATTGCATTGTTATCTAGGGGGCACACTAGATCAAATGCTTGTATTAAGTACCTTTGTGCATGAGTAATGATTCATTCAAAATTACTGTGATTCTATTGTTCAAATTCTTCTCACCATCTCCCAAGAAAGTTGTTGTGTTTGAGAGAAACTCTCTTTTAAACCACAAAGGAAAGAGCTACCTTTCAAAATTTTTAGGATGCTGCAATTTGTCAATGTACTATGAAGTTTCGACTTGCATGGGTTGATCTTGACTAAATTGACTCCTCTTAATTGAGAAAGTGTGAAAGCTACCTAACGAAAAAGAGCTACCTATGAACGAGGTTGTGGCTTCCTTCTTTTGGGACTATGGATTTTCGAATTCCATGGGTTGATCAATAAGTTAAGTTGCTACCCTCGGTAAATAGTGTGAAAGGTTCCTAGTGGTGCATCAGCTTGAAATAAAGTAAAGCTATTTTCATAGGGAAATAAAGTACCTATGATAATTCTGGGAGTAATTGTGTTTATTTGGTGAAAGTAAAATGAGATTCTGAACATAAAATCACAGATTTTTTGGTGAATGTGATTTCCATTGTTGCAACATTGGGAACTGCAATCAGATGATCTAGACATATCACTTGTGTGTATCTGCATTCTTTCGTTTGTTTTTTTTTTTCTATTTTGCATATTTTAGACATATTGTTTAGGACATCTAGATGCAAGATATCAGCCTCCTTAGTTTCTGTACTTCAAATTTCGTGCCTATTTTGCCTCTTGCTCTCAAAGTCATTATTTTATGTGGCTGTCTAAAGTACTGTGTATTTTTCTTCTTGATCTGAACTGGGTTTCTTATCTGAGTTCATATATCTTGTGTGTCTCGATCTCGGTTAAGTATGTTTTGTGTATTCTCGAAACTCCCGATCAATTCAAAATGTTTTTAGAAATCGATTATGTATCTAATTCTCCTTATATCTCTCATGTCAAAATAGACTCATGTCTAATTTCTATCAGGTTGGTTAGCATGTGATGTTTGAATTATGAGTTCCTGGTAATGTGTGCGACGGTTCACTATCCAGTATTAATTGCCAACGACTAATTGCATTAGTGGCAGGATTAGTGCTTTCTTTCTGCAGGAAAAGTACGCCATTATTCACAGCACATCTCCTCATAATTCTCCTGCGACTTGCTCAGATCTCCGTTCACTCTCAAAATTTCTGTCTCCATCCTCCTAAGTTCTTCACTCATTCGACTTCAATGGCATCCTCCTCAAAAAGCCCCAAGTTCACAAAGTCCAATGTCACAACAATGAACTCATCATTGAGCCCCAATTCCTCCACTGATGATTTCTCGGCAATGGTTGTCTATCAACCGCCTCGAACCTCTCACCGTGATTCTCCTCGGCGAAAAAGGAAATGAAATTGATGTTGACAATCCAGGCGACTTGTCCGGCCTTCCCTCTATCGGCAACCCTAGTACTCGCCGGTCCAAACGCCAAAGAGGAATTCCGGCAAATTATGACAACCCCTCTGTTGCCGACGTTCAAGCCGCCAAGAAAAACAAAGTAGGTGCTGGATTCTTCGAAGACTCAGTCCTTATTGAAAGTGACTCTGATGATGAGGATTTCATTCCTCCAGCCGGCTCAATTCCCCCTACTCACGAGCCTTCTATGTCACCGACATCTCCACTTTCGTCTCATGTACAAGAACCGGTTGAGGATGATGACTATCTTATTCCGTCGCCTAGGGTTGTATTCCCTTCTGAATCCTCTCCCCCACGAAGGCCATCTTCAACGGCTGCAAGTTCTTTCACTGATGATGAAGTTGCACAGAATTTAATCCGATTGCGACAGGCTCGTGCATCTACATCAGGTCCCTCACCCTCTGCTCATCTTCCGACCGTGCCCAGTCCATCAACTTCCTCAGAATTTGATGATAGTTCTGATCAGAACTATGATGCATAGAAGGGGACCCCTGCTGTTAGTGAAGATTCCGATGAGACTCCAGTGCGCTTCACAAGAAGAAGTTCTGCACGGCTCAATGTTGCACCCATTGTTGCAACATCCAGTAAATTGAAACCGCTGGGTACTCCTTTCTCCTCTTCGTTTATTTCTAAGGCTGCTTCACGTCGTTATAATATTTCTAGAAATATAATAGATGAACGAAATGTTTTGAGTTCTGTGTTAGATTCCTATAATCTTTCTGCTTATTTCTCTGCTCGAAATCTCTTGAAAACAATTTCTCTTGCTGCCCCATACCTTCGAGAAGTAATTCATGAATTTTACGCTAATCTTGAGAAAAGGATGTTTGATCAGTGTGATTCCAGTTTTGAGAAGTTTTTCGTTCGAGGAAAATGGTATTCGTTTTCTCCAAAAGATATAAATTATGTTCTTGGTACTCCTTCCTTGGGTGTTTTTGATTTCGATTTGGACCTAAATTCTTGTGTTGCTGAATTATCGGGTGGCAGAATTCTTTTGTGGCCAGCTAAGGGTACTCCTCTCAGTACCTCTCACCTGTCATCATTGTATGCCTTTTTGCACAAAGTTTGCTGTGCAAATTGGTCTCCTTCAAAAAACACTAATGTCATCACTGAGGAACATGGTAAGGTTCTGTATCTTCTTGGGACTCAACGACCCTTTGATTTTGGATTGTATGTCTTTAGAAAAGTCTCTTCCATGGCTGAAACAGGAGGAGACAAAAGGTCTCTAATTTTCCCCTCTCTCATATACAAGATTCTGCTCTCTCAAGGGTACAAGCCCTCTCCTTCCACACGTCTCTCTCCTGTCCTTGAGCCTCTCCATTTCTCTTCCAAACTCTTAAAAGGAGATAGGCTAGTAAATTTGCCTCTCTCTTCAGCTCCAGATACTTCCTTCATTGATCCCTGTACCCCTCATACTCCTATTTCTCCTTCAGTCACAGTTCCACCTACTGTCCCAATCATTGTTACTCCTGTTGTTGCATCATCAAGTGTAACATCCCTTCTGTTTGCATCCCCTACTGCTCCCATGTCTGTCTCGTTTGTCAAAGAGCAACTGCAGCTGATCCAGAAACAGCTCTCTCACATTGCTGCACAACAATCCTTTCTTACTACTTTGGCTGCTCACTACTCATCATGGCTGGCACACCATTCTGGTCAAATAGGGGGTGAAGCTGCAAGGGTTGGTAGTGATGAAGTTCCTGAAACTGCGGCCACTGAAGCAGCTACTGAAAATGTGCCAAAAGCTCCTGAAAGTTGATGGTTAATGATGGTTGATGTAATTCTGATATTTGTCTCTTGTGTAATGTGATGGTTGTTGGTTACTTGTTAGCTTGGAACACTTACTTCATTTGGCTCTGTGATAGTTGGACATTTAGATATTTTGGTATACTTGTAATAAGTAGTTATTTGTGATCGTGATTTTCGTCATGACTCTCTCTCTTAATATATTACTGACCTTCATTTCAGGGGGTGTTAATGATGATTTTCTTGCAGGTCTTATGTGGATTTGACCAAGAATGCTCGAACAAAGGGGGTGATTGTAAGGGTAAATTAGGCATCGCCTAATTTGTCTTGTTTTCACTCTCTTGGTCAAATTCATGTTAAAGATTAATTAGGTGATAGGATTTAATTAGGATTCTCTTATTAGATTTAGGTGATACTTTTTAGGTAACTAAATCTTTGCATAAATATTTAGTTATTAATTGTATCATATTAGGAAACATAATCTTGCATAATTTTCTGCTAAATCTCTTTCCTAGTAGGAGTAGTTGCTTTGCCGTGTGCTTGCAGGATTCGTTGGAGGTTTGCTTACAGGATTCGCAGCCTATATTAAGAGCTAGATGTCGGCATTGATTGTCCGAGAGCCGAGCTTACGTAAGATTGTGTTAAAAAGTGTGGTGCATATTTCAAAAATTCAATCCATAACTTTTGAACCGAGTTGGTGAGACGAGATCAACATCCCATATTCGGAGATCATTCTGCAAGCAGCCTTGATCATACCTGCTGCTACTTAAAACTTCAGGAATACACCTTGTGTTCCGAAGTCGGTTCTCGATTTGTGCTTCCAGGTTGGTGTCCGTTTTGGAAGTCGTTTGTTTGAGTCTTTCTTCCCACGCTTTGTTCTAGTAGTTTATGTGGGTTTTTCGGTTCTCCAAGATTCTATATCTTGTGAGAATTTGTGTTAACTTGTTAAGCTAAAAACAGTATTTGATTTTAATATATTGTGTTGCCTTGAGGCTTGATCTACAAGTTTGATACTTGTAGATTGTTTTTGAGTTATTTTCTGTCTTCTATAATCTGCTTGGTTCAATATCTGAAAACAAAACTTCCGCTGCTATTTTCTGTGATATACTTTCTGTTCACATTGTCATTGTCATTGTTGCAACATTCACTGCAACATTGACAATAACATCGTTTCACATTTAGACTCCGTGGCATCACGTTCTTTTAATATATATATATATATATATATATATATATATATATATATTATTATTATATTTATTATATATATAAATATGTGTGTCGCGTTCACTAGTTTAAAGAAACGGTATGAATTCCGTTCATAATGGGGTGGGGAGGGGGGGCGATCCACGTGGCACAACGATGAAGGAGATTTTGACGTTTGTGAACCCAGGTGGCACTCAACAACCGCTCGCGAGTCCTCTGCTCCTTCTTCATCTTCTTCTCGCTCTCTCTCTCTCTCTCACACACACACAGTTGCAGAGACACCTTCGGGTGAGTTAGTTATTCTCAAGACAAACCCCGTTACCTGTTTTAGAGATTCACACACACACACACTGATACATTAATTAAACCAACTCTCTTTCTTCTTTTAGAAACTCACACACACACACACACACACACACACTGATACAG
This sequence comes from Codonopsis lanceolata, assembly GCA_013146195.2. Classification (NCBI taxonomy): domain Eukaryota; kingdom Viridiplantae; phylum Streptophyta; class Magnoliopsida; order Asterales; family Campanulaceae; genus Codonopsis; species Codonopsis lanceolata. The sequence goes on from CM028383.1 coordinate 41,432,133, forward strand.
TAATTAATTAATAATAATATGGGAGAGAAGGCAGCACCAAATCAGAAGGTAGCAATTGAGGCAATGTTAACGACGGCTGACAAGGCTCCCGTTACTCTTCAACGCAAGGTCCGCTCCGACCTTGACACCAAGCTCCCTAAACCCTGTACGTTTTCTCCTTCTCCTTCTTTTTCTTTAAATCCATTTCATCCCATTTTCCTTAATTCATCTTTCATACAGTTTTCATTTGTTACTTAATTTGTGTTCGCTTATCGATTTTACTCGGGTCTTGTTTGATTGGGTACACCGATTAGCAAAAACTAAGAAAAAGTTGTAAAAGTATTTTCTTTTTAAATTAAAAAATTTGTGTTACGAATATTTTTTTTTTTAGTGAGATCTTGTTTACCGGACTCATCTTGGTGGGTCGGGTCGTGGTGTGAGAGCGTGGATCTCTAATAAATATCCATACGATGGCCTGAAGATTTTCTCAAAAAAGAAAGTTTAGAAAGAATGACAATTATGTTGGGACGGAAAAACAAGAAAAAAGGAGGATAATTATATAGGAACTCATGGATCGAGTAGTTGTTTGTCCATGATATGTTTAACTTATAATCAAGACAAGAAAGAAATTTACAAATCAATTTAAATGTATGAATGCAATGTTGAAAAATAAAACAGAAAGTCACTTGGGAATGAGAATTGTGACGAAGATAAGATATATGAGCGGAAGAACGGATTGGAACAAGATATTAATCCTATATAGATCATTAACTTTGCTTAGTTATTGTCATTTAATGTTTAATCTTAATCAGACCTGCCCCGAGCTGTGGCTGCACCTGATACAGAGAACGTCAATGGGACCTGGGGTCACAAGCATAATAATATGTCTGTTCTTCAGCAGCACGTTGCCTTCTTCGATCAAGATGGTGATGGTATTATTTATCCTTGGGAGACGTTTAGAGGTATGCCATAATCTAGTCATAGCAATATTAAGATTCATAATAATGCAGCTCATTATTAGGGAAACGATTCGAGTGATTAACTCACTCAAAAAACCAACACATATTTACATATTTTTTTTTTCATGATTATGAAGGATGAGCAGTTAATTGATGTGTTAGGTTACTTGATGTAACCACAATTTGATATATCTTCAGGTTTTCGTGATCTGGGGTTCAATTTGGTTGCTTCATTTTTCTTTATGATACTTGTTCATGGAGCCATGAGCTATGCTACTCTGCCTGTAAGTTTACATGATTAGTAGTTTGAAACACTTGGCAATATTTAAATACCATTGCCGATGCAGTGATCTCTCCTTCTCTATCCTGCGTGCAGACTTGGCTACCATCACCCTTCTTCCCCATTTACATAGAAAACATACATAAGGCGAAGCATGGAAGTGATTCGCTACGTATGACAGAAGGAAGGTGAGGAAGTAGGATGTCCCTTTTGAGGCTTTCATTTTTGGTAGTTGTGTACTATACCTTCATTGTTTATGAATCTTGTTTTCAGGTTGTGATAATTCAGTCTTGCATGAATCAATTTGAATTAAAAGAGACACCTGTAAATTATAGATTGACTTTTTTGGTCAAGGTTGACTATATAAGGAGATTAGAATCTGCTACTATCTAATTCAGTTTATTGATCTCTCATCTTATTTATTCTCGAATGGAACAATCTTAGGGTATTGAGTCAATAACGCCAAGATTATGTATATGGCTACTTTTAGAGATGACAAGATTGGAGAGTGGTAAGATGCAACCACACGACCACACTGATGTCCCCATTTGATGACCTGTTTGCAAGGGATTTCTTGAATTGTACACGAATCTTAACAAGAGTTGGCACCTGGAGTGCGAATCTTAACAAGATTTAGCACCTGGAGTGCCTGGCCACTTTAATGTCCTTGTATTGCAATAGCATGACTATGGATTGATTCTTTCCATCAAAAAAACCGCACTAGAATTTCACATTCATCTTGTTTTCTATTCTGTCCGCCTCCCCTCTCAACCTGCGTGTGCTTTCGTTGGTGAACCATGTGTATGAAACACAAGGAAGCATGAAAGAAAATAGGGGGAATAAGACGACATCAATAGAAATATCATGCATAGGAGAGCTATTTTACAGCTGACAACATGGACAAAAACGTACTCTACATTCGGTTTAACAGATTTTGTGGAGGACTAAAACGTGTCTGTGTAGTTTGTTCTGAGTTCTTTGTATCTGTAGTCTCTAGTTACTGCTCAATGCAAATTTTGAATTATAATTTATGTTTGCTTGGTAGTAGATGACATGTGGATTATGCTTACTTGTTTTGGCAATCATTTCCTGTTAATTGTTATAGACCATAAGTAGAATAGTTTTGGTTGTATTTTCCTTATTCTTGAATGTATAAATGTGCCACTCGTGATATATAAACTCATTGCAGGTTTGTCCCAGCAAATCTGGAAAACATATTCAGCAAATATGCTCGAACAGTGCCGGATAAACTTACACTGAAGGAACTCTGGGACATGACTGACTGCAGTCGTAACGCATTTGATTTCTTTGGCTGGTCTCTCTCTCTTTCTCTCTCTCAGTTCCACCCTTTTATAGAAAGAAGCTAGGGGCTTTAAAAAGGAATGTCACTAGTTTCACTTGCTGATGTGGTATGATTGGTTACATTTATCGCCCCACAACCAAGTGATTTGTTGTATGACAAATTATAGGCTCAACACGAGAGTAGAGCTGTAGGGGAAGAGTCATATAGTTGAGACATTTTGTTGGAATTTATAAGCATCACTCGTGTATATTTGATATACTCACGCTGTTTCGTCGTGGTAGGTTCGCTTGCAAGTTGGAATGGGGAGTTCTCTATATTCTCGCAAAGGATTCTGATGGCTTTTTATCCAAGGAATCAGTGAGACGCTGCTTTGATGGAAGTTTATTTGAATATTGTGCAAAGATGCGAAAGGGAGTTGCTGGTAAGATGGGATGAACCTTGCACAACTGAGCTGCATTATCTGTTTTATAACGCTGAAGAGACCTTTAGGTGACACACAACCCGAGCGAAAGGATTCGATCGACTTCTCCAATCTCCAGTTGTTTGAATAAGTTAATTGAATTGGTTTTTTTTGTTTTCGTACTAATTAGCACAGTTAACTTGAAAGGTATTTTACCAAGTCATAGGAATGTGGTGATTTTGTAGCTGAATTCTTGGTTGATATTTTCTCTGTTTCATGCTTGGAGTACTTTGTGGGATGCAAGAATGAGATGAAATTAGAACATAATGAATTTCAATATGGCATGGAAATGTAGTCATAATGCACTAATTGATTTCTGTTTTAGTATCAGTGTAGAACTCAAATAGTAAAGACCTGAGTCCGAGAGCCTGGTCTATAGACCACCTTGGATCACCAGGCCAATCCAAACGTTTATACAAGTCAATCAAAACGTTTATGGATAATGTTAGTGCCTAATTGTAGTGTTTGGCCATATTGAGAACATTCAACCCCCACTTAAATCCTTGTCCATGACTTCAAACCGTACCCTGGGCTGTGATTCCTATTTTTCGTGGTGTAGTATTTTGTTCTCATATTTTTAATTGGGACCTACTATGATACCATTCTGGTACACTGCACACACGAAATGACCCGTTAAATGCACAACACGTTGGATCACCAGGTCCAGGTATATCACAAGCCAACCAAAAAGTGTCCATGAATGATGTTGAAGCTCCCACAACGCGATTCACTTGCATGTAACTTTGACACAGAGATGCACTATACAACCAAAGTAGCTTAAAAAGTGAGGTTCACTTTGCATTATTTCGGCATCAACTGAATTGCAATTTGCAGCACAGGCCAACTACGTAGGTAGGTGTGTACGTGGTGTGGTGTTCTGTTCTAAACGATATCTATATGTTTTCAAGAAATCCTATAAGCCTGTAAAATTCAAGTTATGGTACTGACCACCGAGTCTGCAGCACAACCACCATAATCGCTGTCAATGAAACCTTAAAGAAAGTATAAACTATACCACAAAGATTAATCACTGCAATATCTCTTCCTTGACAAAGAATTCTTGATGCGAATTGTCAAATCACAGAAGAGATGCATGAAACTCCGTTATTGTACAAATTAAAAAAGATAAAACCAACAAAAATATATCAATAATATAATAACATTAAATTACAAAAAAAACGTAAATCTGCATAATAATATATAAAAAGATAAGGAATGATAACTCGAACTAACTAGCTTACAATCATCTAAAGTTAATGGTATAATAAAGAAATTGCTCCTACTCCTATTACTAGATAAGACCATACGATGGCTGAGTTTGTTGCCAGGGGCCGGCAGATCTCGACGGTGGTTCAATCACTCTAGTGGGCCCCGGCATAGTGGGCAAGTTGGGTTGTTCTTAACCCATGTATCAAGGCAGTAAGGGTGGAAGTTTTTGTGTCCGCATGGAATCACCTCATGCAGAAACTCTCCCTCTTCAAAACTATCCGAACATATCGCGCAGCTCTCTTCTCCCTCTTCTGCTTCATACTTGCGTAAATTAAACAGCGGCGAGCAAGGACTAGTGCTCGTATCTTGATCATTGTGATAATTTGAGTTTGGTTGATGATGGTTGCATGGAATGTTAATGACGTAATACCCTTGATCGTGGGGAGGCATAGGCGGCGGAGGTGGTGGGAAAGGAGGGAAGTGCATTGGTGGCAGCGGCGGTGATGGGTGAAAGAATGGAGGAGGAGGAGGAGGGAAATTCATTGGTGAAAATGAAGGGTGGCGAAAGATGGGAGGAGGAAGCGGCGGCGGCATAGGGTTGTTGTTACTATGAAGATGATCAAAAATATTGTAGTTTGAGGATGTTTTGGAAAGACGGTTATAGTAAGAAGAAGAGAAACTCAAGACATGGTCGGCAAAGACAACGACGATGACAACGATGAAAGCAGATAAGGTTATGAGGAGGGTCAAGAGTACGGAACCAATGATTAGTTCAAACATGAAGGAGACAGAGGCAGAAAAAGAGGTTAAAGAATAAGATGTAAAGAACTCCATTATATTTGTGATGCTCTTGTTTTTTGTTTGTGAACTAGGGTCTGGTTTGGTTGAGGGGGTATATATACCCCCCTAATGGAAGAGGGTGGATTTTAGCGACAGCTATGGGTGATTTTTGTTTCCATAATAAGAAGGTTTTCTTGGGGAGGAAAGCTAGGGAGTTGACTTATTTAGGCATTGGCCTTGAAGAAATTTTGATCAAAGATTTGGGATTGATTCTCAATATAATTGACTTTAAATATACCGACGCGGTTCATATCTTATAAATTTGTTTTTACCTTCCAAATATAGCAATGAGAGAAATAATGGTTGAAAAGTAAATGGGTAATGATTGAGCCACTCTCATTTTGCACTAAAATATGAGTATTATGTAATGTGGCACACTCTCATTGGCTGGAGTGCTGGGACCCACAAAATATCCAACCAATAAGAGTATGCCACATCATAGAGTACTCATATTTTGATACAAAATAAGAATGACCCTAATATTGTCCAAAGTAAATATAGTTGGTTTCTCCGGACACGAAACATTATTACTACGGCTAAGTGAAAGCCGGTTCTTTCAACAATTTTTAACTGCTTCAGTTATTATTATTTTTTTAGCTAGGAAAAAAATATTTTTATGACGAAAGAATAATTATACCCTTAATGAATTAAACACGATGCACAAAATATCAGTTCCTGCATCACGATGCATGATTCTAAATTTAGTAACTGTCATTTCCATTTCATAACAATGCATCGCAATTCCAAATTGATGCATTGCGATTCAAAAAGTGTCTAAGAACCAAAAAGTTTCTATTTTGACATTTTATCGAAAAGTTAATATGTATAGCAATACACACACAAAGTGACTTTATTTTAAATCACATACAAAAAAAAATCAAGGAAGCTAGGATTTTGTTTATAGTATTACGTGCAAGGTAAGAGAAAAGAAAGTATTTTATTTTATGGTAAGTCTCTTGTAAGACGTTCTTATGGATCTTTATTCGTAAGACGAAACTCCACTCTCTTACATTTCAATCTACTAATACAAGGTGCGTTAGATAAGGATGATCTGTCTTACAAAAAATATCAATAATACTGTTTTATCCAAGTTTTTACCTTTAATTTAAGAGAAAACACAAACAGATACACTTGGAAAAAAGTCAATCTTATTCACCGAGTATCAAATACGACTATGATATATTCACTAATACAATCATTCCCAGCCATTGAGCTTGGAGCCCAAATCAATCAATAAATCTATCTATTTTATTACACAATTACACTAACGAAGACTTGCCAAGATAACAAGGAAACAAAAAAGAAATTTTGACTAATTTACACACAATGAACGTGGACTATACATAATGAACCAATACAATAAGGAAAGTGCTGAAGACATATATATGCTGTGAGTGAGAATCAATCGTTGTCATTTTAGGAAAACTTTTATCAAACAAGTCTTTTTACATTTAAAAAATGCATAGGACATTAAAACGGATGGAAACTTTCGAAAGGTGACTGGGCTGCAATTTTTCCTCGCAAAATTAGTTTGGCCTAATGGATTGGCCCATCCTATCCGATACTAGGGTGTGCTTGGCCCGACCTAGTAGGCCCATCAAACCAATCAGGCTCCTGCAAATATTTTATAGGGTAAATTTCAAGTGGGTACAATTTTCGAAACATGTTTTCATCTAGGACCATCAATTTTTTGGACATTTCATGTAATTACAAATTGATTGCCAAATGACAAAAATGCCATTAATGAAGACAAAAGCACTGTTTTTCCAGATTTCATTAAGCCAAAAAATTCCAAAAAACCCTGATGCCAAATCCATGCATCAGGGCTGTTTTTCCAGATTTCATTAAGCCAAAAAATTCCAAAAATCCTGATGCCAAATCCAGGCATCAGGGCTGTTTTTTCATATTTCATTAAGCCAAAAAATTCAAAAATTCCTGATGCCAAATCCAGGCATCAGGGCTGTTTTTACAGATTTCATTTAGACAAAAAATTCAAAAATTCCTGATGCCAAATCCAGGCATTAGGGCTGTTTTTACATATTTCATTTAGCCAAAAAATTCAAAAAATCCTGATGCCAAATCCAGGCATCAGGGCTGTTTTTTTTCAGATTTCATTAAGCCAAAAAATTCAAAAATTCCTGATGCCAAATCCAGGCATCAAGGCTGTTTTTCCAGATTTCATTAAGCTAAAAAATTCAAAAAATCATGAAGCCAAATTCATGCATCAGGGCTGTTTTTCCATATTTCATTAAGCCAAAAAATTCAAAAAAATCCTGATGCCAAATCCAGGCATCAGGGCTGTTTTTCCATATTTCATTAAGCCAAAAAAATTCAAAAAATCCTGATACCAAATCCAGGCATCAGGGCTGTTTTTCCAGATTTCATTAAGCCTAAAAATTCAAAAAATCCTGATGCCAAATCCAGGCATCAGGGCTGTTTTTCCAGATTTCACTAAGCCAAAAATTCCAAAAAATCTTGATGCCAAATCCGGCATCGGTTTCCATATTTCATTAAGCCAAAAATTCTAAAAATCCCGATGCCAAATCCGGGCATCGGCATTTCCATATTTCATTAAGCCAAAAAATTCAAAAAAATCCTGATGCCAAATCCAGGCATCAGGGCTTTTTTTTTTTATTTTAAAGATTTCATTAAGCCAAAAAATTCCAAAAATCCTGATGCCAACTCCAGGCATCATGGTTGTTTTTTAAGATTTCATTAAGCCAAAAAAATTTAAAAAATACTGATGTCAAATCCAGACATCAGGGCTGTTTTTTAAGATTTCATTAAGCCAAAAAATTCAAAAAATCCTGATGCCAAATCTAGGCATCGTACATTTCATTAAGCCAAAAATTCAAAAATCCCGATGCAAAATCCATCGCATTTTCGATTTCATGAAGCAAAAAAATTAAAAAAATCCTGATGCCAAATCCCGGCATCAGAGCTGTTTTTCCAGATTTCATTAAGTAAAAAAATTCAAAAAATCCCGATACCAAATCCAGGCATCAGAGCTGTTTTTCCAGATTTCATTAAGCGAAAAAATTCAAAAAATGCTGATGTCAAATCCAGACATCAGGGCTGTTTTGACAGATTTCATTAAGCAAAAAAATTGAAAAAATGCTGATGCCAAATCCAGGCATCAGGGCTGTTTTTCCATATTTCATTAAGCCAAAAAATTCAAAAAATCGATGCCAAATCCGGGCATCGGGCTTTAAAGATTTCATTAAGCCAAAAAATTCCAAAAATCCTGATGCTAACTCCAGGCATCAGGGCTGTTTTTTAAGATTTCATTAAGCCAAAAAAATTCAAAAAATCCTGATGCCAAATCCAGGCATCAGGGCTGTTTTTTAAGATTTCATTAAGCCAAAAAATTCAAAAAAATCCTGATGTCAAATCCAAGCATCAGGGCTGTTTTCCCATATTTCATTAAGCCAAAAAATTCAAAAAATCCTGCAGGCATCAGGGCTGTTTTTCCAGATTTCATGAAGCAAAAGAAATTAAAAAATCCTGATGCCAAATCCAGACATCAGAGCTGTTTTTCCAGATTTCATTAAGTAAAAAAATTCAAAAAAATCCTGATGCCAAATCCAGGCATCAGGGCTGTTTTTACACATTTCTTTAAGCAAAAAAATAAATAAATAAAATACTGATGTCAAATCCAGGCATCAGGGTTGTTTTTCCAGATTACATTAAGCAAAAAAAAAATCAAAAAATCCTGATGCCAAATCCAGGCATCAGAGCTGTTTTTCCAGATTTCATTTAGCGAAAAAATTCAAAAAATGCTGATGCCAAATCCAGGCATCAGGGCTGTTTTGACAGATTTCATTAAGCAAAAAAATTAAAAAAAATGTTGATGCCAAATCCAGGCATCAGGGCTGTTTTTCCAGATTTCATTAAGTAAAAAAATTCAAAAAATTTTGTAGCTCCATCCAATTGTAGTAAAGTTATGTCAAATGCTCAGATCACAAAATTTCTAATTGCTGCATTCAATCATCATGTTCTTCATTCCTGATCAACTTTGTGGCCACCCATTTCTCCCCTTCAATTGCAGGCCAGCTCCCATGAAGTGATGTCTGCAGTAGCACCCAAGTAACAGTAGCAATTAGGAGTCCTTTAAGTATGAGCTCCTTCATATATGTATTCTAAAATGCCTTTCTTAATCACTCAAACACTCACCGCATCAATTGTACCATTCGGGAATAGCGAATAAAATAGGAGTCCATCCCCTCTCCGAGGCTTCATTTTCAAGCCAAGACATTTGCGAAAATCATAACTTAAATCCATGTTTTGTCCATTCTGCAGATCAGATCAATTAGGTGACTGCCCTTCTTCAAACAAACACACATACACTTGCAAGAATTGATATTAGAGATAAAATAGACTAAACAAGAATGACATTGATTTTACCTCAAATGGAAACATAGTTTCCCCTCCTTCAGCATCAGATAAATACAACAAGAATGAAGCAACCTGTAGACATGTTAACCAAATTTGACTTTGAATAAAAGAATCAATAAATCATATTAATAATATTGATCATTTTGTAATATCTCTTGCCATCTAACCAAACTCTATGATATTAGTAATTTGTCACCATTACTACTCCTAAGTCCTAACAATTTATTTTATGAACACAATTGGCAAGAACAAGAAAGATAAAAAGAAACGGATAGGCGGAAGATGATTATTACCTCGAGTCCAGTTATTTTTTTGCCAGGAAACTTTTTTACCCTTTAAGCATATTTGAGCATCTGGTCACATATGATTATCTAACATATAAGGAAGAAAGGTTAATGTGCTATCCGTTAAGTCTATCACAGGGACAACCCTTTTATTAGCAAACTGAATACCTTTCTCAGTCAAAAATAATTATCATGGTTAACTAACTTTTCCACAAGTGAAGGGCGGTTGGTGTCCGCCCCGGTGTTTTTAGTCCCATAATTGGTCTAATGTGGCGTTGCTGTGGGGGCTTTACCTCATGCTTATCGCCCCTATAAAAAAGAAGTAAAAAAAAAAAGAACATTGCCAAATACTGGTGGTCTTAAGCCTAAGTGGGTCTCATAAGCCCCGTGAGAGTAGCTTTACCTCAAGTTTATTTTTTTAAATAAAAAAAATAAGAAAAACAAGCGCGCCAAATACCATTATATTCATTTAACTTTTGTTGCCCCGGTGCTTCTAACTTATCAAGTGGAAGCACTACGCGACCAAAAAATTGAATGATGCCAATATCTACGTAACTATGATATCATAAAAACAGCAGTTGTCATCCATGGTGCCCACAATGGTACCCTGCACCAATCAATAACATATTATCATTACCTGGAATCCAAGAGCAAGTTAGTAGCATAGAACATCTAGCTGCAAGAAGCTAAAGCAGATTATTGGCCAAACCATTCCATTTGGACGATAACACACAAAAGTCACAATTTCCCTTATATCAATCCAATCAATGACCTGACAGCCACGCACTTCCCAGATCCGCACTTTTCCATCTATTGAACCGCTAATAAAATAGTTCTCATCCACAGTAATACTATCTCTATCCCAAAATGAGTGTCACTTCTGGTTCAAGATTAACAACATGGACATTGGGAATCACAAACAAACAGGAACCCTCACTTGGGGACAGAGGGAGTAGCATTTAATAACATGAAATCACCTGGATAATCTTAACAAAATTTTCGATTTCATTTAACAACCATTAACTAAACCTCTACAGTTATCAGAAAGAGTTCAATCAGGCAAGCAATTTCAAAGTGGGATAAACTGAGATTAACCTGTCTTCCTGCGTGGAATGGAACATCAGGTCCTCCAGTAACTTCAACCGCAATGACACTAGCCAACTAAATTCAAAAAGTAATCACATCAATCAACTTATGTAAACCAAATACCTTGCAAATACAAATCTAAATATACATTAGAGGCCAATCTAACCTGATAGAAGTCACCATATGAGATGATAGGAAACAGCTCCTTGAGGGGTTCCAATAGTCTTACAGCAATATCAAGACCATTGTTGGCAGCATGACCTTGCTCAGCCTTGTGCCTCATGGTACCGAAAGGAAAAACAAAAGAAGGTTGAGCGGTGCACTTACTTCGCTATTGTAAAGAGTTTGGAGTTAGGGTTTGAGACGAACAGAGGAGGAGAGTAGCGGGGGAGATAGTCGATTTCTCTCTCCTCTCTCTCCTCTCTCTCCACTTGAGGTTTTCTCTCTCTACTTGCAGACTTGGGCGATGACGTCTAAGGGCGACAGTCCGGCGTGAGGGGGAGAGAGAGAGACGGAGACAGTGAGCAGGAGAGGGAATGGAGATGGTTTCAAAACTCTTCATCTCCATTGTTAAAGCGGGTCACTGATACAACAGGTGTGGAATTAATGCTCTGTGGTTTTCAACACAAATTGTGTACCTTCCCCCTCCATTGAATTGATCGACACAAGACGAGGACGATTTTTACGACACATAGGGGTAGTGATGTATTTTTACCCCAAAAATATACCTAAATGATATGTCTAAAAAATGACAGGATTAATTTGAAAACATGTTTTAAAAAATGTACCGGCTTGTAATTATTTCTATTTTATACTTTTTTCAGCTGGTCCATGCCAAACACTATTTTATTTGAAGTATAAAAAAATTTAAAGGAAAATTATCCAACTGGCCATCGTACGAATTGGGGGTAATCAATTTGACCAACAACATTATAATATCCAAAAATGTGACCAACGTACTTACGATTTGAGTGCGATATGATCCTTGTTGTTAACATTCCATCCAATTTTATAACAGAGCTATTGATGTGAACTAACTGAGGTACTTAATGAGGGGTAATTTTGTTCTTCCAATAAACTCATGTTTTGCGATCTATCAGCCACATCTCTTTCTTAATAAAGATGGACATAAATACCCTTCATACAGTCCTTCTTTTAATCCACGTCAACAAGTTTGTTATCAAATTGGATGTGGCATTGACGACGATGACTACATTGCACCCAATTACTAAGTACATTGGTCACATTTGAGATATTGTAATGTAGTTGGTCAAATCGGTTACGTACGAATAAAGGTGGCAAACGGGCCGGTGGGTACAGACGGGCATGGACGGCACCCATATGGGCAATGAGCTCAAATGGGTGGGTGAGTAAATGCTCATTTAATATCATGGGCATATATGGGCAGACAATAAATGGGCATGGGCGCCCACCTACTCATTAACACAAAACTATCAAAGAAATACATTAATTACAAAAAAAATCATTTCTTTTAACAAAGAATACTCAAAAATTATAAAAAGATTAGTTTCACACACAAAAATCCGAAATTTTGAATTTTTGCATCTTTAACTTTCTCTCTGTTACGATCTCTTTTAATTCTCTCTTCAAAGGACTGATTCAAAAAATTACCTAAAATAAGCAACATAATAATTGCAGCCTCAAACATCCTAACCCTAATCATCTCCATCATTGCTATTGGCTATTCCCGATGGTACATGACCCACCCCGCCCCCCCCCCCCACACAACCACCCTATGCCAAAAGGGCATGCAAAAATGAAACCCCCCTCTTCACCAGCCTCTCCCTCCTCTCCTTGCTTGGGATCATCGGTTCTTGGACTCGGGTATCGTTTGTGCTCTGCCTCTACTCGGTTGTATTGTTTTTAGGGTGAGGCTAACCACACACTAAATTATACAACTAAGCTTACACGCATTTCTCATTGAACGCTCACCCCCAAACCTTGAACAAATATTGGATATATGTTGTGTTAGGATACTGTTTAGGATGATGGTTAGTCAAAATTTGGTTTCTAATAGAGAATTTGGTTGAAAAATGTTGAGAATTTGAAAATAGGTGTGCGACCCTGGTTTGGTGCACAGAAGGTGTATGCAACAGACATGTGGCGCACAGAGGAGGATTGTGTGGCAGCCATGTGGTGCACAACAGGAGGAATGTGCAACACACCAGAGCCGCCCAAAACAGACAAACAACAGTCCAAAAATGTCAAAAAAATTGGTTAAAAAATGAAATTTTAATCAAGAAAAGTGGAAGGAATACTTATATTATTTGTCTACGTAACTTCTTTAGGCTCTATGCAAGATTCTAAAAATCATTAGACGGTCACTAGGCGGCACACTAGCACCTAGCACCTAGGGGATTAGTCGAGGCGTAATCGGGGCCTAGAATTAAGATATAATTACAATTTTTTGATAATTTACATCAAAGATCAAACACATTGACTACAAATTAAATTTTTTTTTTTTATGTTTGTCATTTTATCAAACACTTGTCTATCTTTGTAAAATGAACAAAAATATAAAAACCTACTATTAATCTCAATTCTTAACAACGTCAAAGCAATAAACCAGCCAAGTTTAGAATTAAAAACAAAAAAAATATTCCTCCATCTACCTATTGCCCCTACAACCCACAGTCTAACATATCCTCCCTAATCCCTTTTCATTATAAATTCTGAGTCTCGAGACAGCCCCCTTATTCTTCATCTTTTTTTCTTTTTCTTTCTTCTATCTATCTGGCAGACCGACAACCATTTTTTCTTCATTTCTTTTTTTCTTCTTCTTCTCTCTCTCTCTCTCCGGCAGACTGATTCTCCTCATTTTTTCATCCTTCAATCTATTTCCTCCTAGATCTAACCATTTAATCTATCCCCTCTCTCATCCCACCGAATATCCACAAAATCAAACCTCTTTTCTTTCTACCTCCCTCTCTGCCTCACCATTACCACCCCCTTCCTTTTCCAATTCGCCACCTTCCTTCTTCGGTCACCACATGACACAAAATCAAAGCTACAAAAATAAATTAAGGTCGGCGAGGTTTGGCCTAGGCACCGACTTGGTCGATTAGGCGACAACTAAGAAAGTCGCGGCGGTAGAGAGGGGCCTAGGCGGAGCTAGGCGGGAAGTTTTAGAACACTGACTTTATGTATAATATTTTTCAATAATGAGATGTTTAGAGTTTGAGTTTGAGAGAAAATTTTTATAGGAAATTTGGTAGAGAAAAGAAGTAAAGAAAAGTGCGAATGGAGGGAAGAGATTCAACATGTATAAAATTTAGTTGGGGTGTAAGTAGAATATATTCACATTTTATATAGTGACATTATTGTAATTATGTGGTGGAGTGTAGAAAGAAATTATTGAGGTGCATTTAGTAGAAGGGTGTCTTTTATCATTTTACACAATGATTTTTTACAATTTTTTAACTTGCGGTGTAGATAACACATCTTGATGTGTGATTAGCCCGATCATTGTTTTTAATGGTGATTGGGTTGATTGTTTCTTTTGTGTTCACATTGGTGATTGGGTTTTAGCGTGGGTGTCCAAGTGGGTGCCCATTTAGCCCATCATTATTAATGGTCTCAAATAGATATGTTCATTTGTGCCTACTTAAAATTTAAGTTATGCCCATACCTATTATTCATTAAGCGGTCTGGATGGGCAAATGATGAGTAGTTTGGGCACGGACAAAAATTGTCACCTCCACCCATGAATAGAATGATAGTTACTAGGATAATTATCCCAAAATCTAAATGGAGGTTGGTTTAGTGTTTATACATCATCTATACATCATTGTGTACAAATTGAGTAGTGTTTTTATGTAATTGCTCGTGCAACATTTTGTAAATGGAGGATGGTTTAGTGTTTTTTAAGCTATGTCAATCAAATCTTCAACTGAATCAACCCCTTATTCTTGCTGTTAAGATGATTGTGCGAATTCTTTGGGAGATTTGAGCATCTGGCTATCTTTTTCCAATTATTTAGTTTGTTTTCCCAACTCAACCCAATCTGTTAACATTTTTTTATCAAAATGAGTAATCCGTTTTAACCAAAAAATATTAACGAGTTATGTCGGGTTAAAGCTGATCAGACCTGTTACTCATTTCGACCAACGGCCTTTTATACTATAAACTCATGTTTTTCTTTGGAAACAGTTGGATTAAATAGGGCCGATATGTTACCCAGTTTTAACCCGTTACTCATTTCAACCTGATCCTAACTCAATTGCTAGGTCTATTCAATAGTAACATCGACCAAAATCTAATTAGTCGATCAAACTAAAAATAATTGTCAATTGTACATCCTGTTTCACTAGCTTATATCTTGTAGAGAAAGAGATTATAAAAGTTTATTACGTAGATATATGTTCAACTCACTCGCACCGAAACCCATGACATATATGAGCAATCTAAGGAAATCATCCTTATAATAAATCAAGGAAAATTTAATCACGAGAAATATCTATATTAACACACCCTTTTTCTATAGAAAAAAATTCAAGAAAGGAAAAAAAAAAAAGACGTCCCTTTTCTTGCCTATAATACACCTAATACCTCATCTGGATGAGTCTTTTTCCTACTTGGTTATCATCACAATAAAAAAATGGCAACTGAAATCAACTTGAAGATCCAAACAGTCTAGAGGAAGGCCACCCACCCATGGGAAAACCTTTATGTTTGATCTTCACCAATCTGCACCAAATTGGATAATACATTAATTTAAAATTAAAGACATCACGTTTTTAAATTTAGTAGTTAACCGAAACAATATAGCTAAACTGAAAAAATAAAATAAAAAAATATTAAGGTAAATTACAGATAACCCACTTCAACTATGGGTCACTTAAGAATTGGCCCCCATCAACTACCAATTGTAGCAATTTGTCCCTGTCAGCTATAATTTTTGAGTTGCGCTATATAGACCCCTTATTTCTCCAAGTTGACCCCCCCAAAGCCCTCCAAAACCCAAACTTCCTATTTTACCCACCCCTATCCAAGTTGACCCCCTTCCCACCCCCTCACCACCTCCTCCCTCTCTTCCCCCCCCCCACACCGCCTCCTCCCTCTCCCCTCTACACCGCCTCCTCCCTCCCCCAATCCATAACTTCTTCCCTCCCCCTCCTCCATCACAGTATTCACCCCCTTCATAGTCTCATCCCTCCCCCCCCCCACACACCTTCGTTCTTTCCTGTTTCTCTCTTAAAAAAAAATAAATTTAATTCCAGGTTTGTTCGGCCCTGGTCGACCGAACAAACTTATTCTGTTCGGCTATGGGTGACCGAACAACCTTGTGGGCGAACAACACAAGGTTGTTCGGTCACCCATGGCCGAACAATTCAAGGTTGTTCGGTCGCCCATAGTCGAATATAATAAGTTTGTTCGGTCGACCAGGGCCGAACAAACCTGGAATTAAATATTTTTTTAAAAAAAATGGAGAAACGAGGAAGAATAGATACGTGAGCGGGGAAGGGATGAGATTATGAAGGAGGGGAATACTGTGATGAGGGAGAGGGAGGAGGTGGTGATAGAAGAGGAGGGAAGAAGTTATGGATTGGGGGAGGGAGGAGGTGGTGTGGGGAGGAGGCAATGAGGTGGGGGAGAGGGGGGAGGCGGTGTGGAGGGGAGAGGGAGGAGGCGGTGTGGGGGGAGGAGAGGGAGGAGGCGGTGAGGGGGTGGGAAGGACTTGGATAAAGGAGGGTAAAATAGGAAGTTTGAGTTTTGAAGGATTTTGGGGGGGTCAACATGGAGAAATAAAGGGTCTATATAGCGCAACTCATAATTTTTTTAAATCTCACCTTTTATCTAGACACCGCCATTTAGGTTAACGAAAAATGTTCACCTAAGATTCACGTATCCTTAGTGTTTTTTTATAACCATAATGTCATTTCAGTGTTTCATGGAAATACCAAAAGCACATTATGACAATAAATAAAATAAAAGAACCTAAAGATGGTGGCGTGAGTCTCTGATGAGCATTTTCCGTCAATTCCAACGGCAATACATAAACAAAAGATGTGATTAAAGAAAATGTTATACATGAGGGAGATATTGTTTTAAATTGTAATTAAGGGGTCAATTCAAACCCGACCCATAGTTAAAGAAAATTACTTTATCTGTAATTATTTACCCATAAATTAACCAAATCCATGAAAAGTTCAAGTCATTATACTCACCATCACGCTTTTTGCCGGAAGATCTAATGAAGAGCCAACAGACAAGTACGAAACACAGAGCAGCCCCTCCCCCCACAACAATGGCTACTATTTTTGCAGAAGCCACTCCTTTCCTTTCCTCTACATTCCAAAACCATAGATATGATGTTTTCAGGTTAACATCTCATGGAGAAACCTAAGTAACTCTTTTGAGTAGTACAAAGAGATTAATTAAATAGATTGATAATAGAAAATATGCAAAAACTTAGGAAAGACTGGTTTTAGTAAGACGAGTCTCCTTGATCTAATTTACCGTGTGTTAGTAATGAAGTTAGAGTTGTGAAAGAGTGGGGCTTCGTTTTACGAACATAAATATGTTTAAATAAGCTTCCACTCATTTCCCTTCCTCAGCCCCAAAATAAGAGTTTGGATCTTCTTACAAAATAATTGTCTCAAATAAGTGTCTATTTCGGTAAAGGTTTCTAAGTTTAGGTTTTCTTAACAATCATATCTTTACGTACACTTAACTGCTACATTTTGAACGTTAGGGGTAATATACATATGCGTTACTCTCTTCGTTCCGCGCAAACAATTTATTATTTTATTTTGAGATATTTTATTTAAAAAGTTCATGTTCAAAAATTAAAACATAAAATTGTCATTTTATTACTAACGAGCTACTAAAAGTATGAAGTCCATAAAAAAAAAAATAACTTTCAAACGTGCCCGAAGCAGAGGGAGTACTGAAATGGTTCAAAAGCTAACGTCTTTATTTTATTTTTTAAAATTCGAAAAAGAACATTCAGTTGGGGACGTAAGGAGTCATTAGCTAGGGAACTCTTACTTTAAATACTTCTTCCGTTTTTAAATAATCAGTATTTTTGACCCGACACAATATTTAAGAAAAAGAAACTTGTTGTATTTTAAAGAGGACAATTATTTTGAAACGAACAAAAAAATAAAATGAGGACAATTATTTAAAGTATTAATCATGGAATTTTAAAAAGCGAAAATCTACTCATCATATACTAGATAGCTAAGTTAAAAAAGAAAAAAAAAAATTGTCATAATGATTAATTTTAAGCTAAATTAGCAATGTATGTATGTCTTCAATATTCTTCGAGTATTAGAATAAATTTGATACTAAATTGTTTACCGCCATCTTATTTATTTATTTTTTATTTTTATTTTTGTTACCTGGTAAGTAATTGCCCGGCAACCCATGAGGTTGGTAGATGTATCTAACATTGCAGCCCTCCAAATATATCTCTCCTGAAACTGAGTCCCTGCATTCATCCTCAGCTTCTTGTGCTGCATTTTTCACACACTCCCCACACTCACAATCTCCCAAATTCCCCTCACACTGTGCCATCACACGCATCGACTCGTAGCTCATGTCGCAATACCCATGGCTACTAGTACTGCTCATGACACAGCTCAAAAGGGCTTCAAAAGCTCCAGACAGAATCTCTTGGAATCCACTCGCGATCGACCCTCCTCCGATGGATTCACCACAAGTCTTGTGTAACAAGTCGTGCCGAAAAGTTGTAGCCCCATCGAGCTCGTAGTGTACGTAGCAGCCCGAGAGCTGGACACGGGCTGGAATGGTCTCACCACACAAGGTGTTTGCTATTTTGGGAAGCTTGTTTACGCAGTTGTAGCACTCGTCGTTGCTGAGATCACCTCTACATTGAAAGACGCCTGAGATGGCAGTTGCATCGTCGCCTATGTTTGTTTCATAGAACTTTGATTCTGAGGACTTTTCGACGAGTTCTTTAAGAAGTGATGAAAGCAGTGTTGATGGAGGCAAACTAGCTGGAGCTAGGAATCTTGTTTGGTTGGCACAGAGTTTGTAAACCAGGTTGTTGTGGTCTGTACTCGGATTATTCGTCGCCAAGACCCAGCGGGCAAAAGAAATGACAAATATTAGAGTAAGAGAAAGAAGGGTACTTGATTTTGATGAAGGAACCATCTTGTGTTAGAAGGTCTTTTGCTAGATTCTGGTTATTTTATGGTTTCAGAGGGCTTTACAAATATGTGCAAATTACCATATATTTTATGCTTAGAGTGTATGGATGAACAGATTAGATAAATTTTATGTGTTCCTTTCCAGCCTAACTTCAACAAATCATTGGAAACTTGTGAATGGTTACTTTAACTGTCCATAAAAAAGATGGTTGGGTAAGAGCCTAGTCCTAATGAGTTCCGACTCATTTCGACTAGTCATTCGTCCTGACCCAATGCGGCCACCCAATTGTCGGGCCTATATGTGATATATCAACACTTTTTGACGCAGCGGAAATAACAATTAGGAACTTTTTCCACGAGAAATTCCTTAACAAAGCCTATGACGGCTTTAGGGTTTCAAGCACAAGCAAGAAAACTGAAGAAAACTCAAATTTTTATTAAAAGCTGCCGAAATAAGGTTTAAAGGGGTTATTTATATCCCCTAGCAATCCAAACCCTAAAAGGAAAATAATAAATAAAAAAGACGAAAAAGCCCGAAAACTTCAAAGGCCCGTAACAGTACTTAAACAACGTTTTTTGGGCTAAAAATGAACTGTTCACAAGTGAACCCTGTGAGTCTTGTAGATCTCGTCGAGAGCTTCGATTTGATATGCGGTGGGTCCCGTAACTCATCCGGACGCGAAAGTTATGCTCCGTTAAAGTTCTGCCGACCGTTAGGTGCTCTTTACTATTGCTTAACGGAAACTAACGGAGAAACTGCCAGACCCAACTTTCAGAAACTGCCACTGGACCCCCTGAACTTCGAACTCTTCCCAAATGTTTTGCTTAAGTAAGTCTCGGCTACTTGTTCTACATCACTTTTGCTCTTTCTCTTGAGAAACAAGATATGTAAATATATAGAATCTGACACCACGTAATGATCAAAATTGAACCTCTAGAAGATCACGTAACAACATATATAAAATCAAATACATGATTTTGACCAATCGAAAATGTTAATTTTTGACTTTTAACTAACGTCAATATTTTCCTCTTTTCCTATTTTAGGTATTACAAACCAAAGAAGACCGTTTGGAGAAGGAAGAAACAACATAGGACCAATCTGCCACCCTAAAAACATTCACATGCTCTCTCTTTCTATCTCTATCTCTCCGTGGTCGCTCTTCTCCCAACGGGACGACGAGCGTTGCCCACCCGTTTTTGCTTTCTTGCCAGCTGCCTCTGTTCGCCACCGCCATGACCGCAGCTGAAATGTCCCTTCAAATACCTTCCAAGCTCCTAGAAATCAACGTGATTTCTGCCCAAGATCTCCCACCGGTTTCCAAGTTGCTACGCACCTTTGTTGTCGCATGGCTTCAACCCGACAACAAATTAACCACGCGTGTCGATCACAAAGGCCACACCAACCCTACCTGGAATTACAAATTGGTTTTTTCCGTGGACGAAAAGCTTTTAAGCTTGGAAACCACCATTCTAACGATTCAGATCTACAATGTGGCTTGGTTACGTGACATACCCATTGGAACTGCCTGCGTTCCTGTCAAAAATCTCCTCCTGCCATCCCAAAAAAAGTCAGGGACGCGTCCCATAACACTTCACATTTCCCGTCCTTCAGGTCTTCTACAAGGTACTCTCAATATTGGGGTTAACCTGGTCGATAGTTCCAACCCAAGCATGCCTTCATATAGCGAACTCAGCATAGCCACCGTGAAGAATAACACTGATCTAACCCACGACAACAGTTCCTGTAAAAGTGGCGGCAGCCCGGAAAAGGAAAACGAAAATTCAAAAATCAAACTGCAGAGATCCAAAAGCGAAAGGACATCAAGCTACATTGACGGATTATCATTACCACGGACAAAATCAGCATTTTCAAATGGATCACAATACGGGGGGATGGTAACGAAAAAATTTATGGCTTCAAATGGATCAATATGTTCAATGATGATGAAACCGTTACCATCAGAGGTGGCAGCAGGATTGAAGAATGGGGCGTATTCCACCGGTGGGAATGATTACGGGAGCTCCATATTTGATAACTGGACAGTGGCAGAGGCTGGTAAGAGGGATGATACTGATAGCGAAAAATCAAGGTTGGTTAGGTGGCGAGCGGTTGATCAGATTCCGCTGATTAAAGATGATGATCATCATCATCATCATCATCCAATTAAACCCAAATCGTCAGAAAGAAGAAGGAAATCAAAATCGGATGGAGGAGGATTGCTTTCTTGCTTTGGAAATGCATATGGTTTTGAATTCTCCATTATATGCGGCAACGATGTTAAGAAAAACAGGAAGAAGATTCTCAGACAAACCAATCCTCATCAGGAAAAACTACGCAGGTTTCATGTATGAACCATGAAGAATTAGTACCATTTTCTTATGATTTTGACCAAGCATACATATTTTGATTTAATTTGTAAACCCGAAATTCCTATGAACAACAAATGTGTTTATTTCGGTGATATCCATGTTCATGTTCTTAAATTTCTCCAGTTAATTTCTTCATGCAATTTGGTGTAATTGATTTTGATGCCGCATAACCCGCCACATTTCCCACCGGGTATGATAAAACCCATAACCACCACATTCCCCACTGGGTATTCAATTTATCATACCATATCCATTCCTTACGCCTAACGGTTAATCGGGGATTACCCACAAGGAATTGGTCAAGTTAACAATGTAGTTTTAAACACTTTAAAGTAGGGGTGTAAGTGGTTCGCTTTGGTTTGGTTTATGCCAAAATCACAAACCAAACCGCCTCCTAGTGGTTCCAAAAATCTCAAACCAAGCCGAACCAAACAAGATTTGGAACCAAACCGAACCGAACCACTCGGTTTGGTTTGGTTCGGTTTTGTGTTTATATAAATTATTTTTAATGAAATTAACCAACATTAAAAATAACAATAAAAATAAGATTTTAATTTGGAATTAATATCAAAATTAGGAAATAACCTATTAACAACAAATTATCATAAATAAAACAATACAAATTCTAAAATAAACACAAACAATGGAAGAAATAATAGTTCTCCAACAATCAAGATTTTGTTTGGTTTAATATTCGTCTATATATATATATATATATATATATATATATATATATATATAAATCAAAGGTTCAAAATAGTTAATAAATGTAATATAATATATATTATATAATAAATAAATAAAAATATATATGGTGGTTTGGTTTGGTTAGATATCAAAAACCGTGAACCGAATCGAACCGCGTGGTTTTCCAATTTTTGAAACCAAAATCGAACCGTCTTAGACCAAAACCAAACCAAATCGACTGGTTTGGTTTGGTTCGGTTCGGTTCCGTGGTTCGGTGGTTTCTATTTACACCCCTACTTTAAAGATTAAAAAAAACTTTCAATTTTTTTTCTTCAAAAAACATACTTTATAGTCAAGTTAATAAAACTTGATAAATTATTATATTTTTATTTAAAACCCATCACAATATTGTCTATAAAAACTAAAGAGTCTAATTATGTTGTGCACTCTCCAAATTCACCCAAAAAAAAAATTTAAAGCTTTGTTTAGTTACAATAATAAAAAGTAATGCTAGAGCCACTCAATGTGTACTTAAATTTGTGCACTAAATGACGTGACATCTTATGTGTCATATTGGTAACATAATTTTTTAACTCATAGTGGAGCCCATAAAATATCAAATAGAATGACACATTGGAAACCATATCATCTGGTGTACAAATTTGAGTACATATTGAGTGGCTCTAGCATTACTCATAATAAAATTATAGGTAACAATCTAACATCTAAAAAAACTTCAAATTTAAATTTATTTACTACTTAAATAAAATCACAGAAGGTTTAGAAATCGCAGAAGAGTTCATTAACGAGGAAACACTCACTATAAGAATGCAATCACAATTACTAAATAAAATGTAATAATAGTAATAAACATTGATGCGGATGAAACTTTTAAATTATAAATTACATATTTTCCCTGGTGCTCTCTTGTTATCAATTGATCTAATGATAAGTATTCTTTAATTTTATAATTTCTTTGTGAAAATAAACAGTAAATATAAAACACTAAACACTATATTTTTAATATTATATAATTTGTAATTTAATTTTTTTTAATATTTTTGTAATTATAGTTTATCAATTAGCCAATCTTTGAAGGAATGGTATAAGCGGCTTATAAAGAGGTGGGGGAACATATTCAAGTTCTTGTTCAACTTCTTTTTCCTTTTCTTTTGAAACTTCAACCATTGGTTCATTGTCATCACTCTTCTCAACCTCATCATTTTTAGTCTCATTGTTCCCTACCTTAGGTTCCTTAAGGCATTACAATGTTCCCTAGGATTAATGTCAAAGAGTGACACAATGGAGGGATTAATTTCTTTTCCTTATCATTCCTTTGAATCAGCCGAAGCTATCTTATATACAAAGAACCGAAACTTTCGGCACAAGAAACAAATCCACTACCTAAAATAAACCAAATTCTATTTACAACAAGATATTCTACTAGAAATAGAGAACTACTAATATAAGGAAACAAATCCACTAATATAAGGAAAATATACACGCTAACACCCCCCCCCCTCAAGTTGGAGCATGAAGATTCGAAGTGCCCAACTTGATAAGAAGGTGGTCGAATTGTTGCCGTCCAAGAGCTTTAGTGAGGATATCTGCCAACTGTTGGGATGAAGAGACGAAGGCTGTGGAGATGATGTTGGATCGAAGGGCATCACGAATGAAATGACAATCCACCTCGATATGTTTGGTGCGCTCATGAAAGACTGGGTTGTGAGCAATGTGCAACGCAGATTGGCTATCACAGAAAATGCGCATCGGCTTTGGATGAGTGACACCGAGAGATGCCAAAAGACCTTTGAGCCACTTTAATTCACAAGTGGTCGCAGCAATGGAGCGATATTCGGCCTCAGCCGAAGAGCGAGAAACAGTCGGTTGTTTCTTGGTTTTCCAAGAAATTGGGGAACTTCCAAGAAACACGAAATATGCAGTCAATGAATGGCGGGATAAAGGACAACTCGCCCAATCGGCATCACAATAAGCCGTTAATTGCAGCTCAGAATCATATTTGAGCAGAATGCCTTGTCCAGGATTGGATTTCAGGTAACGAACCACACGCAAAGCTGCCTCCCAATGAGCTAGACATGGCTTCTTCATGAATTGGGCAAGAATATGTACGGAATAGGATAACTCCGGACGAGTGATAGTCAAATAAATAAGACGACCAACAAGACGGCGATATTTCTCCGGAGAATCCATCACATCATCGTTAACGAGAGCGAGACGATGATTCTGTTCTATGGGAGTGCCAGCAGGCTTGGAACCCAAAAGACCTGTCTTAGAAAGGATATCCAGTGCATATTTTCGCTGACATAGAAAAATATGTCTCAGAAAGGTTTCGTTCCTGCTGTAATGGCAGCCAAAAATTTGCGATGCGAGACAGAAAATTTATCAGAAGTCACAAAATGTGCTATAGGGTAGGGTGTATCTGAGGAAACAGACGGGGATGGGTGAATAGGCGAGGAACTGAGATGGACTGTATGTATGACGTGGTCCTTTAAGTGGACTGAAGGAAACTTTGTGCGCTACCCGCGCCCAAGAACAGATGAAGATGAGTGTGTATCTGTCACAGGAGTAGAGGGAACTGGAGGGTCGATATTAGTAGAATCTTGTGATGCAGGAACGAACTGTGGTGCGGCGGGTACGGCAGGTGCATCAGGAGCATCAGGAATGGGCGGTGTAACAGATTGCTTCGGCAGTGCAGTGGGAGAAGGAGGAGTCGCTGATTCCTCGTCCGCAGTAGCAGGAGACCAAAACATATCATCAGTATCAGGTGATGCAACTGGAGCAGGATCAAGACTAGTTGGATCTGGATGCAAAAAGGGGAAATGATTCTCGACGAAGACAACATCGCGAAAAGCAAAAAAACAACAGTTTCTAAATCATATAGTCGCCAACCCTTTTTACCATAGGGATAACCAACAAAAACACATCGTCGACTCCGTCTAGCAAACTTGTCCCTATCTTTATTGAGACTTTTTGCATAGCAAAGATAGCCGAAAACTCGTAAGTGAGTGATGGAAGGAGGTCGTCCAAACAACACCTCGTAGGGTGTCTTCCCATTCAGAATCGCTGTAGGAGTGCGATTAATCAAATGGCCAGCAGTGAGAATGCATTCACCCCAAAATTGAATAGGCAAGCTAGCTTGGAACCTTAAAGCTCGACCCACATTTAGGATGTGTCGATGCTTGCGTTCAACCTGCCCATTTTGCTATGGCGTCCCAACGATATAGGTCTTATGCACAATACCACGCTCAGCAAAGTAGGAAGTCAGACAAGTAAATTCCGTCCCATTATCACTACGAACAACTTTCACTTGTTTATTGAACTAACGTTCGGTGAAAGCTATAAAATTTTTAAGTATACGGGGAGCTTCGTCATTTCCTTTCAACAAATAAACCCAAACAGCCCGGGAAAGATCGTCAACAATAGTTAAAAACGATTTTGCTCCACAAAACGTGGCCTCTCTATATGCACCCTACAAATCGCAATGAATTAAATCAAAAATAGCATGAGATTTATTGGAACTTGAAACAAAAGGAGCCCGGGTTTTTTTTGCTCGGAAACACATATCACAATGTTCATGTTTGTTACTGTCAAAACTAGAATGTAACTGAGAAAATCTCTCTACTACCCGTATGGACGGATGCCCTAATCGGCGGTGTCATAAATCCACAGTACATAAACCACTTGTCTTGTTTGCTCGAACTAGAAGATCCTCCCTTGCAACATACAGTCCCTTGCGTTCTTCACTCATTCCAATCAGCATCCTCGAAGTGCGGTCCTGTATAACACACATACGATCAGTGAAAGTCAAGATATACTTTCGATCACGTGCTAATTGAGAAACGGAAATCAAATTGCAAGTGAGATTAGGCACATATAAAACACATGTGAGGCATAAGTTGCCCAAAAGTATATTCCCTTCCTTCGTAGCTAGGACCTGCTCTCCATTCGGTAACCAAACAGGACATGGAGAAATATATGAGATAGTATCAAAAGATGCCAGTACACCACTCATGTGATGCGTAGCCCCAGTATCAAAAATCCATTGCGTCTTACCAGACATCCGTGCATTGGTATGAGAAGTCCAAAGAGATTTCAATGTCGCCCAATCTTCATTACTCAGATTGTCCATCCCGAGTTTATCTGCATCATGAATCCCAGATTCATTTGTGGAGTTAGAACCGTGGCCTGCTGCTTGAGTGGTGTTAACCCAAGCCGCACTACCCCTTCCACGACCCTGTTGAGTACCGCGGCCCTTACCACGACCCTATTTTCCAGTGCCCCACCAATCAGGATAGCCGTGAAGACGAAAGCAACTATCAACCATGTGGCCAGATTTGTTGCAGTGAGAGCAGACCAGTCCGCCATCCTCCTTGCGATCCCCCTTTGAGATGTGATTTCCTACTGTCTTGACAGCAAAACTCATGGCTTCATTGGTGCGTTCAGGAGGTCCCTTCGTCATAGTCTGCACCTGTTCCTGTTCCATGACCCGCGAGTACGTGCGATACATGTTGGGAAGCGGGTCTGTGGCTATGATGTTAGAGCGAACAGTGCAGAAAACGCTATCGTCCAGCCCCATAAGAAACTGATGCACTCGTTCTTCTTCAGCCCTTTTTTCGAGTTTCACATTAAGATTGCATTTACAGCCGTTGCAAGAACACATGGGCATTGGATCATAATCCGTCAGGTCATCCCAAATCTTCTTAATTCTGGCATAATAACTCATAACAGTATCTCCATTCTGTTTGCAGTTTGCCACTTCGATCTTCAATTGGTGCACACGTGCCCCACTGCGAACTGAAAATCTTTGTTGAATATCATCCCACAATTCTTTAGCCGTATCCCTGTAAGAAATTGTGGAACGCAATCCAGGTTCTATGGTATTAAAGATCCATGAAATGAGCATAGAGTTTACCGTATCCCAATCATTGGACTCTTCTGAATCTCCCTCCGGTTCTACGATGGTTCCATCAATGAAACCTTTCTTCTTTTTCGCTCTCAACGAAATCCTAATCACCTTTGCCCATTCTTCGTAGTTGGGTCCTTTCAACTGAGTATGGGTAATCAAAAGTTCAGGATGATCGTTGGGTGTGAGTGCGAATGGCTAGATAGGTTTCTTTCCTTCCTCCGCCCCGCTGCCGCCATCAACACGTTTGGTCATGGCTGATAAGGTTTAGGGTTGTGTTTGTTTAGGCTCTGATACCATGTCAAAGAGTGACACAATGGAGGGATTAATTTCTTTTCCTTATCATTCCTTTGAATCAGCCGAAGCTATCTTATATACAAAGAACCGAAACTTTCGGCACAAGAAACAAATCCACTACCTAAAATAAACCAAATTCTATTTACAACAAGATATTCTACTAGAAATAGAGAACTACTAATATAAGGAGACAAATCCACTAATATAAGGAAAATATACACGCTAACAATTAACCTCGGGTTTACCTGGTAACATTCTTGGAGCTCTAGAAGATGAAGCAGCTTGTTGTGTGATTTTGGTCTCTAACATCTTATTATGTATAGCCAAAGTGTCTACTTTAGATATTAGATTCTTACTTGCATCATTCAACACTTCATTTTATTTCTATTGGGTGGCCACAAAATTCTCTAACAAGCTTTCAAGATTCAACTTTTGAAGAGGTGGATTGAAGGGTCTAGGTTGGAAACCAGGGGGTTGGTTGAAATTGCCTTAAGGAGCCTGGTTGGAATTGTTCTTGTATGAAAAATTTGGGCGATTTCTCCAACCTAGATTTTGAGTGTTTGAAAAAGGATCATTGAGGGGTCTTTGGTTGAAATTGTTCAAGGCGTTGACTTGTTCTTGAGATCCAAATTGGGGAAACGATTATCTCACTTGACAATCAATCACTAAGTGAACAAAAATACCACAAATTTCACATGGGAAACCATTGTTAACAGTACTCACAATCAATTTATCAATTTTTGAATTCAAAGTATCAAACTTAGCATCAATCTTAACATCTAACTTAGGAGCAAGCATATCAATAGCATCAATCCCATACTTACCTAGAATTCCTCTTGATTGGTTAGTGCCTCTTTTTGTTGTCCATTGGGAGTGATTCGTGGTCATGTCTTCAATCAACTTATAAGCATCATCGACATTCTTGTTCATGAGAGCTCCACCTGCTGCGGCATCCATGGAAATCCTCTCATTATAAGTGAGTCCATTGTAGAATGTATTAACTATGAGCCACTTCTCCAATCCATGGTGGGGGCACAGCCTAAGCATCTTTCTAAATCTTTCCCATGCTTCATACATTGATTCACTTGGCCTTTGTGAGAAACTTGAAATTTGATTTCTCATCCTCGCGGTCTTTCTTGGAGGAAAGTATTGCGTCAAAAATACTTGCGAGAGTTGATCCATGTAGTTATAGAACCGGCGGGCAATGAATATAACCAAGCCCTTGTTGTATCTCTCAAAGAAAATAGGAACAACCGTAGTCTTATGATGCCATTGGATGTTCCATTTATCAACAAAATGTCACAATACTCAAGAAATATCTTCAAATGCAAATTCGGATCCTCGGTTGGATATCCTCCAAACTGAGTTTGTTGTACCATGAAGATCAATGAAAGCTTCAATTCAAAGTTGTTAGCCTCAACATTCGGTCTTGTAATCCCCGATTGCAATCCTTGAGCATTGGGTGCAGCAAAATCTCTTAATGTCCTAGTATCTTCTTCGGCCCATCTTGTGTTCAAATAACTTTACACCAAATTGTGCTTCTTTTTGAAAAAGTCTTCTTCTCATGTGAAAAGTTCTTTCGATTTTACCTCAAGTAAAATGTCAGCAATTTGAGTTTTTCGCACAAGAGGGAGAATTAAACAACTAGTAAAATCCAACAAGTAAACAAAATAAAACAAAAAAAAAGTGTCTAGTCTAATCAAATTGCAAATTGGCTCGATATTGATTACCGAAGTCCTTGGCAACGGCGCCAGAAAACCTGTTGTGTGATTTTCAATTGATCACTAAATCATACCGCAAACGAACGACCTATCGTATAGTATTTAGGATGTCGATCCCACAGGGACTTTGAACCAAATACCGAAAACTCACAATTTAAACTATCTAGACGGATTGATTTCAAGATTTTTGTTATGATGAGTAAATTAAACTAGGAAGACTAAATTAACTAAATTAAAGCACAAAATTGGATTTTCGATTGAAAATAATAATTAAAAATCTTTTGGATTTCGGTTCACCGCAACAATAAATTTATAAACTCCGTAACAATCTTCTCGTTTACAATGAATGTCAAGTTTTGAAGGTGAATTGCATAAATATAGCTAATTGCATTCTTTCGAACTACTTTTAACCGTTCCTAAATTAATTCAAATCCAATGGCTCGCTCAATGAATTAAGCTAAACTCATTATGTCTTACAATTCAATTAGCCTCTAGAAATTCAATTAACTGTCGTTCTCATGAATTCTAGTTCGATTTTCGGGTTCTGTTACCTGCGCTTCACCTTTCAGTCCTTCACTTTAGTAACTAAGATTATTGCATGAGCGTAGAAGTTTCACATTTCGGTCATTCACTACCACAATTTCATACAAGTATTAACAAAGCTAAAATTTAATCAAAACGAGTGACATTCATATAATAAATGAAAAGATAAAGACTTTGTTCATAAGTTCATCGTGGGTTACACCTAATCCTAGAAATGAAAAACTACTCGCACATAATTAAAGAAACTAGCTTGAACATCATAAGAAACACCATGGAAATCAAAACAATAAAAGTAAAGAGAAGGAAGGAGAAAGAACTTGTTGTAAAAAATGCCTCTAAATAATGAATTCACGAACTAGAATTTAAACATGAGTTTCTCGAAAATTCTCCAAAGTGTTTAATGTATGTCTAGCTATGTAGAAGAGAGGGAGAGAGGTAAAATTTTGTGTGTTTTCTTAGGAGGGGAAAAGGGGATATAAATACTGTTGGTCCCAAATAGGCTCAATCTAGGCTAGAATGGGGGGGGGGGTTGTTGAATAGCCTAGTTAAACTTTTAAAATACTTTAAAATCTTTTCAAAGTGTTTTCTCCTTTTGAAAGTAACTAACTCTTAAGAAGAGTTAGGGCAGCAAAATAAATAAAGGAAGGTAAAACAGTAGGGAAGGCTGTTGCTAGCAATAAGGTACAACAGCAGACTTCTAAAATTAAGAGCAGTAGTTCAGAAGCAGTTTAGACAAGGTAAAGAGAGATCAGTTCAGGTGAGACAAAACGCAAGGATGTAGAAGTGGTTCGTACTTTGAAAAGTATTACGTCCACTACCAAAGTGGTTAGCTTTGGATTTTGAAAGATGCACTTGCTTATTCATTAGGTGAGAAAGTAAGATCTCTAACGGATCGTGTACAAAATAGTTTTTTAACCAAGTGTTTAATGATGAGAGAAACAATCAATGAATAATTGTTATCTCAAATGCTAAAGTAAAGAACAGTTAAATGCAAATTAGAAGAAGCTGTTAATGAGTCGTGACACATAAGTAAGCAAATATAAATGCATCATGATCCAAAAATATATTGCTTATGTAAGTTAAACAAGATGTTTAACAATAGATTTTTTACAAAAGCATAGATGAACCAAAAAGTAGAACAGCAGAGTATACCAAATCAGAAGAGGTTGGGTTGTGTTCGACGTCGTTCCATGTCGTCACCAACCCAAATCTTGATGCGGTCATTAAGTCTTTCTCTGAGCATGTTCTGTTCTTCAATCAGTGCTTGGTTCAAATGGTGCATAGCTCTCTCCTCCTTGATGGCAACAACCCTTCTTTGATCGGCATCATCAACTCTCTGGTTGGCACGCTCAACATGACAAACATTAGTGAAGTCGCCTTCGACACGATTGGCAATGATGGCTTGGGCCAGAGAAGTTCTAAGTTCATCAAAAAGTTGGCGGATACTGATCTGCTAGGAGTGTAGCATGCTGATCAGATGCTGATGTTGATCTTGGACAAGAAACTGGTAGGTCGTGAAGGCCTAAGCAGTGTTGTTGACAAGCTGCTCGATGGTCTTGCCAAAATCAAAGATGGTGGCATGAGTGGCATTCAACCCGTAGTTCATCACCTCGATCTGCTGGGCCATGGTGGAGACCATGTCGTTTAGATGCT
The DNA here is from genome assembly GCA_013146195.2 of Codonopsis lanceolata. Taxonomy (NCBI): domain Eukaryota; kingdom Viridiplantae; phylum Streptophyta; class Magnoliopsida; order Asterales; family Campanulaceae; genus Codonopsis; species Codonopsis lanceolata. The sequence continues at coordinate 41,463,261 of CM028383.1, forward strand.
CAAGCTAGGCTTGGTTGGCTCTGAGGAAGTCTAGAAGAGTAAGGTCAACAGAGTTGGTAGGTATGTAATTTGGGTTGAGGTTGACTGGGATGAAGTCCTTAGCAGGGTTAGGAGGAGGAGGGTGAGAGGAGGTTGAAGCGGAAGGGTCAGCAGAGTTGGAAGAGAAGGGGCCAGAAGAGTTTGGAGAAGAGGGGCCAGTAGGGTTTGGTGGTGAAGGAGGAGTAGAAGGTCTAGATTTAAGCTCCATGTCGATGTCTGAATCACTGGCAGAGGGAGAAGGTGGGAGAGAAGAAGGTTTGAGGAAGGATTGAGGAAATGGAGATTCGGGGAGAAGAATGAAGTTTGGAGGAGAAGGATCAAGAAGGTCTGTGATGGAGTTAAGTTCAAAAATGAACTTATGTGTGGCAGAAGAGATAGATGGGAAGAGAAATTGGTAAAGGTCACGGGAAATAGAGATGGGTTTGAGGAAGTGGGAAATAGGAGGATAGAGTTCTGGTAGGAATGCGGTTTGGAAAAGTAGAGAAGAGATGTGAAGGTCAAGAGAGGAAACAGAGAAGGCTTCTAAAATGTGGTAGGAGGGAGAATATGAGGTTGGGACTTTGGCAAGAGGGCGATCGGGTGAGGAAGGTGGAGAAGAAGTAGATGAGATAAGTTCAGGAGGGGAAGGAGGAGGAGGAGAATGAGGGTTAGCAGCCACAGACTTCTTGCGAAGTCTACGCTTCTTCTTTTTAGGAGGGGTGTAGAAGGCTCCTCTTCAACAACAGCAGGGGTTGTTGAAGGAATGGAAGAAGATGGTTCAGGTAGCTCCTCCCCAACAACAGCAGGGTCTGTTGGAGAGTGAGTTGGAGAAGAGTCAAGAGGAGGAGAGGTCGAAGAAACAGGAGAAATGGAAAGAGCATCAAAAGGGATGAATGGATCAGAAGGTTGAGTAGGTTTGGACTTACGTTTGCCGGGGCGAAGTGGATCAGGTTCGGGATGAACTTGGGCCTCAACAGGTACGGGAGTAGGAGCAGGAGGAACAGAAGTCGAAGAGGATCGCTTCTTCTTCTTTGCTGGAGCGTAAAGGTTGAGGGAGGGGGAGCAGCAGCGACAGCAGAGCGAGAAGAAGACTTCTTCTTCTTAGCAGCATGCTTCTCCTCAACAGCAGATTGTTGTCGCTTGGATTTCTTTGAGGGAGGAGGAAGAATAGAGGTTGTGGCCCCAGTAGACTTGCTTGAAGAGTCTGTTTTAGCAGCATCCTTCTAAATCTTGCGATCAAGCTGTTGGGCGATGAATGCGTCCACAACCGTCTCCGAGTCGATCTTTAGCACCACTAAAGGAGGAGGACTGATAGCAGCAAGGAAGGGCAGAGGTGGGAGACTTGCTTTTCAATCTTGTCATTCCTCAACTTGTGAGTAGAAGAGATGAAGGTGCTTGTGAACTGAATGGCCTTCGTCACCTTCTTGAGTTCGAAGGGGAAATGCGGGTGAGGAATGAGTGGTTGTTGTGCAGTAGCACGTTGATAAGGCGAACAAAGGGCCTCTTCTGGGACAGTGATTCCTTGACACAATCTATGGCGTCATACAGTATATCAAAGATGATGGTGGCCCAGTTGAAACGGATGTTGAGCAGGACTGCTGCTGTGTACTCCAGCTGATCAGCAGTCATTATATTGTGGGTGACATTCTTGAAGATCATGCTTTTGTCGATGAGGTGACTGATGTAGTGCACATTATCATTGAACAAGGTTGTCTTCATTTTTCCTTGAGGCTCTTTGGGGGTGCCTTTGTCGCGCATGTATGACCAACCAGTGCCCTTCTTTTCGACGGTGAGCTCAATTGGGTCATCAAATTCCACCCCAATAATTTTCGGTATACGATCAGCTGTGAGGGAGATGTTGACATTTCGCACTGAGCCAGCTATAGAAGTCCTGGAGTTGTCGAAAATCATCCATGGCTTTGACACCAGCAGCGTATCCACCACTACTGGATAAACAATGATTACCGACGGACCATTTCCCTTGGTAAAATATATTTTCCGTCAGTAAAAGTCCATTACCAACGGAACACCGACGAATAATTTCGTCAGTAAACCGTTGTCAGTAATTGCTGTCGGGGCTGATTTTCCGTCGATAATTACCGACAGAAATACTGATTCCGTTGGTAATTACTGACGAAATATTATGTCGGTAATTTCCGTCAGTGATTTTATATTATGTCAGTAATTACCGATGACATCATCCATCGGTATTTCATCAGTAATTACCGACGATAATTTCCGTCGGTATTCCGTCAGTAATTACCGACGACAATTTCCGTCGGCAATTTTCTTTTCCGTCAGTGATTACCGACGGTATAGTCCATCAGTATTAAAATTTTGAAACCTACTCAACAAACCCAGCTTCCGTTGGTAAAATTGAAACTTATTTGCAAAAAAAATATTAAAAAAAATATGAAAATTTGTCGTTTTGGGTACCTAATTTAACACATTGTATAAATGAAGGAGATCGAATTCCAAAAACATAAAACATTCAAAAGATACAAAATTATCAATCCCTAACTATTACATACCGTTAACATCAAATGTCATCATAACATCATTCCCTTAACAAAAACTGTTGACATATCCTTATCAAAGTAGTATTTGTCCAAACTATGGGGGTGGAAACATATCTCGCATAAAGGAAGAAGGGGAGGGAGTACTAGGTGACGAGGAAACATATCTCGCATAAAGGAACAAAGTAGTTTTTGGATTTTCAATCGCTTCAGTCAACTATAATATTATCTAATCGCTAAAATCCAAGGAGCCGTTGGTTTTATATCAGTGATTACTAAGACGATGGGTGGATTGGCGGGTATCATCACGGCACAGTCGAGATCGGACCCTAACGAGGGAAATGGTTTTGTGTTCAAAGAGTAACCAAAAGAGTGAAGCATGTTAAACTCAACAATCCAATTCAAAATCAAAAAGGGAGGGGGAAAACTAGGGTTTGAGAGAAAAGAGAGTTGAGAGTTTAAAGGGAAAGGAAGAGGAAAAAGAAAAGGGAGCGTACCTGACCGCTTGGCAGGGAGCGTCGGAGTCGGAGACGGAGCGTCGAAGTCGGAGGCGGAGGCATTGTGGAGGGACGTCGCGGATCAAAAATATTGTGAAGAGAGAGAGAGAGAGAGATCGTGAAGGTCTGAATTAGAGGAAAACTGATATCACTTTTTATTTTGTAATTACTGATGGAAATTTCCGTCGGTAATTACTGACGAAAAATGGTTATTACTGACGGAATGTTCGTCGGTAAATATGGCGCTCTTTTCCAGTGAATTCACTGACAAACTTTTTTGTTTTACTGACGGAATTTTTGGACTACCGACGGAATTTCCGCCAGTAAATATGGCGCCTATTTACTAATAGATATCCGTCAATAATTGTTCAAATTCCGTCGGTAAACGCCGACGGAAGCATCCGTCGGTAAAAATTCCGTCGATAATTGAGCGATTTCTAGTAGTGCACGAACTAAGACTGCATCTATGCACATCCCAGGGTGATACATGACATCTAGCAGCTTAGGGATTTCAACTGCCTGAGCCTGAGCTTAGGCAACATCGTGTGTCGCAATAGCAGAAGAAGATGAAGTACCAGCTGTTGTTGACTTAGCCTACAAAATTTTGAAGGAAGAAATTAGGGCAAAGTTCTGGAATGCACATGAAATTCTCAATCTTAAAGAATACATAAAATTTGAGCCCAAAAATTTGGGAATTTCAACAGTCTACTGAAGAAAATGAATAATATCAGATGAAATGTGTACAATAGACAGTAGGGGAAACAAATCGAACTAAAATCTTTAAATAAGCATAGCGGGAGAAAGAAAAAGTTCAAAATGTTCGTGTATTTAGTAGGTAACTCTTAAGAACAATTAACAATGGCAGATTCAAGCATGCATAGAAACCCCAATTTAGGAAAATTGAAATACCATACCAATAAAGATGAAATTTTGAGAAAAAAAAAAAAACCATTCTGGGTTAGATTTAAAGCTGTCAAATAGGGCTTTCCGCGGGTATGCCCGCCTCGCCACCCATTAGGGGCGGGTTGGGCTGATGTATTAGATACCCGTTTGGAAAACGGGCTTTTCGGGCTTTACCCGTGCGGGCTGCGGGTAGCCCGCATTTTCTTAATACTTAAAAGTTTTAAAATCATTTATATAAATTACATTGCACATAGCCCAATCCAAGGCTCCAAGCGGCCCAAGCCCATTCCCACTCCTTTTCCGTCAAACTCAACTTAGGGGTTAGGGTTTGTAGTCAAAATTCAAAAAACAAATTTTGAAAATACTCTCTCTCTCTCTCTCTCCCTCTCACGCTCACGGCTCACGCATGGAACGGCCGCATAGATTTCAACAACCTTCTTCCTCCGGTGATTGCGCCACCTCCAACCCCAATTACTACTGTAAATTAGTTCAAAGGAGAAAGAAAATGAGTTATCTACACCGGGTATGTATGGCTGCCGGTGTTGCCGTTGTTGACGGCCACACCGACCAGGGTCTTAAGCTCAAGTCAGGCCTCAGATCCCTTCAGCGTGGCAGGAAGATGTTCTCTTCATCCTCTACTACCTCCGGTGCCGGAATCGATCCGACCGGTTTCAAGCGTGTTAAGCTCCGATATCGGATGAGTCTTCACAAATGGTGGTGGAGCCGATGGAAGGAAACACGCGGACGAGTCTCTCCGACACGTGATGTACATGAACTGCTGGGGTCCGAGCTGAGGCGTGGCGTGATACTAATTTTTACGAAGATCGGCCAGTGATATTTTGAGATGTTCGTCGGTGTTGATTTTGAAGTTAGCAAGATTCTCTGATGTCTTTATTTCTTGTTTGGAAACTGTAATACATAGGGAGTATATTGATTTTCGGTGTATTGTATGAATCATGAATGTAAATATTAAAAAACATCATTTTTGCGGGCTTTGCCCGTTTTGCCCGCGGCCCTACGCGGGGCGGGTTGGGCTAGGGGATTCTAGGACCGTCATGTTCGCGGGCTTTCCCGCCCTGACCCGTTTTACATCGGGCTTTTCAGGCCCGCGGGCAAACCCGCCCCACAGGCCCGTATTGACAGCTCTAGTTAGATTCGACTTACCATTCGAGAAAATACCGATGAATGAGAGAAGAATCAAATAGTTCTTCACAAAATTGTAGATACGAAGCGAGGAAAGTGAGGGGTTTTGAGAGAGAAGAGGAAGAGACAGTTTAAGAGTTAAAAGTTTTTGGAAAAGTGATTTTTGAAATTCGCAATTGAGAGGTTTATTAATGAAAAGGCGTGATGTCTGAAAAGTGAAATGACTTGAAGTCTGGCGGCTGACTCTTGAAATGACTTTATGACTGACGGCTGATGGCAGTCAAAAAGTAACTTTAAAAAAAATATCTCAACCATTTTTAAAATCAGTCCTTCACTATTTTCACAAATAACTCTTCTTAAATACAAGTGAAAAAGACTTACCTCTGTCTTCAATTAATTAACAATTTTTTTCTTCTCTTTACCTAACATCAAGTCTGCTTAAACATAATATCAAGTCTGCTCAATAATTTAAAAATAAATTAAATAATGAGAATAATTAAATTTAAATTGATATTAAGCAGTTGGATCGAGCATACCAAGCTCTCCCATAAGATAAGCAAACCTATCGGCCTCAAGTGCCCTAGTGAAGATGTCAGCTAGTTGATGTTCTGTTGAAATATAATTCATGCTTATGTTCCTCTTTTCCACATTATCCCTTAGAAAATGATATCGAATATCGATATGTTTTGTCTTGGAGTGCATCATAGGGTTGTAGGTGATAGAGATTGCTAAAGTGTTATCACACATAATTGGGCAGCCTGCAACCTTAATGTCATAGTCTACTAGTTGTTGTTTGATCCAAAGCAGTTGACAGCAGCAGCTTCCAGCAACTATGTATTCTGTTTCAGTGGTGGAGTTTGAGACTGATGCTTGTTTCTTGCTAGCCCATGAGACAAGTCTATCTCCTAGGAATTGACAAATCTCACTTGTTCTCTTCCTGTCCACTTGGCAGCCAGTATAATCTCCATCTGAGTAGCCAACTAAGCTGAAAGAGGATTCTCTTGGATACCAGATACCTAAGTTGGTGGTATTTGACACATACTTGATGATTCTCTTGGCTTCTAGAAGATGTGACTCACGAGGGTCTGATTGAAATCTAGCACATACCCCAACAACATACACAATATCAGGTCTGTTGGCGGTAAGATATAACAGAGATCCAATGATTCCTCTATATTGAGTAATATCAACTTTCTTCTCTTATAGATCTTTGGTTAAATTGCATTTTATAGCAATGGGAGTATCAAAAGTGATAGTCGTTTCCAATCCAAATTTCTTGACCAGTTTTTTGGCATACTTGAACTGACTTATGAAGATTCCTTTATTTGATTGTTGAATTTGAAGTCCTAGGAAGAAAGTGAGCTCTCTGATCATGCTCATCTGAAACTTCCTAGTCATAAGAGTCTCAAATCTCTTGCATAGCTTCTCATTTGTGGAGTCAAAGATGATATCATCGACGTATATTTGCACTAGCAAAGAGTGTTCTTTGTGCTTGAGAATGAAGAGAGTAGTGTCGATCTTTCCTCGCACAAATCCTTGTTCTATTAAGAACTTGGATAGTGTCTCGTACCAAGCACGTGGTGCTTGCTTAAGGCCATAGAGAGATTTCTTGAGCTTGTAAACATGTGTCTCTTTTCCTTTTTCCACAAAGCCTGAAGGCTGAGTGACGTAGACAGTTTCTTGAAGATCACCGTTGAGGAAAGCATTCTTCACGTCCATCTGGTATAGTATGAAGTCCTTATATGTAGCATAGGCCAGGAAGAAGATTCTGATTGCTTCTAACCTTGCTACTGGAGCAAAGGTTTCATCGTAGTCGATCCCTTCTTCTTGACGATATGCTTGTGCAACGAGTCTGGCTTTTTTCCTTATGATGTTCCCGTCTTTATCTTTCTTGTTTCTAAACACCCATTTTGTACCAATGATAGTATGGTGAACAGGTCTTGGAACCAGCTTCCATACTTGACATCTTTCGAATTGTTGGAGTTCCTCTTGCATGGCTTCTAACCAACTGGGGTCTTGTAAAGCTTCATCATCTTAGGTTCATCTTCTGAGACAAATGCAGCACAAAACATGCATTCATTTCTAAAAGATCTTCTAGTCCTGACACCTATATGTATGTCACCAATAATCTGAGAAATTGGGTGATATCTACATTCTCTTGTAACAACGGGGATATGATTCACTGCTGGTTCTTCATGATGAGGTTCAGGGGGAGGATTAGGAGGAAAATCAGCAGTTTCTTGTTGAGGGTGTTGTTCAGAAATAGGTTCATAGGTAAGTTGAAGAATGAGATTTTGATGTTCAGAAGATATGGGCTCTGGGTCGATATTTTCGCGAGCAGAGTTAAGGTTTTCTGGTGGTTCATTTGAGAAGTGATGATCAGGAATATTTGAGTGAGTTTCTGGTGTGGGATTTGGTGTATGAGAGGTTGAGGCTTGAGAGGTATCTGTCTCAACATTAACAAAATCATCAGTAACATTTGGAGCCACATGTGGTTCTAATAAACCAAATTCATCAAACGAAACATGCATAGATTCAACAATTTTTAAAGATCTTTTATTGAAAACCCTATAAGCTTTGAAGTGTAAGGCATAGCCCAGAAAAACACCTTCATCAGCTATAATATCAAATTTACTTCTATAATCACTACCATTATAAACTACAAAACATTTGCAGTCGAAAATTTTAAAAAATTCAATGTTTGGGGCTTTACCTCTCCAAAGTTCAAATGGTGTTTTACCATGAAATTTGTTGATCAAAGACCTGTTCTGAGTGAAGCAGGTTGTATTGACGGCTTCTGCCCAGAAGTGTTTGGGCAACTTTGCTTCGGCAAGCATTGTCTTAGCAACTTCAATAAGTTTTCTGTTTTTCCTTTCTGCTACATAGTTCTACTGTGGAGTTCTGACAACTGAGAAGTTATGACCAATGTCTTGGTCATCATAATACTTTGCTATTCCATTATTGGTGAATTCAGTTCCATTGTCGGATCATACATCACCGATGTCGTCGAGCTTTTGCGTCTATAGTTTTCTAAACAGAGCTCTTAGGATGTCAAATGTGTGATCTTTAGAAGACATCATCTATGTCCAAGTATATCTTGTATAGTTATCAACTACGACTAGAGTGTATCTGTGGCCACCATAGCTGATAGTAGTCACAGGCCCGAAGAGATCCATGTGAAGAAGTTGCAAAGGTCTTGTTGTTGCGAGTCCTAGTTTGCTCTTGAAGGAGGCTTTTGAAAGCTTCCCAAGCTGACAAGATTTGCATACATGATCATGATCAGCAGAAACTTTAGGCATTCCTCTCACTAAGCATTGTTTGGATAGCTTGGATAAGTATTTGAAGTTCAAATGGCTGAGACGCTTGTGTCAAAGCCAACTTTTGTCTTGAGCAGAGTTTTCCACAAGACATAGATTAGTAGCCTTTCCGTAGGCATTCAAATCTATCGCATAGATGTTTCCTTGTCTATGTCGAGTCACCAATGTGGAGCATGATTCTGGATCTTTTATGTCACATTTGTTTGATGAGAATTGGCATACGAGATCTTTGTCGCATAATTGAGAGATACTTAGCAAATTGTGCTTCAAACCTTCTACAAGAGATACTTTTCTAATAGATAGGTTTCCACGAATGATAAATCCGTAGCCAATGGTACTTCCTTTCGCATTGTCGCCGAAAATAACAGGACGACCTTCTGCTTCAGTAATATTTGAAAGAAGACTTGAGCTCCCGGTCATGTGTTTAGAGCGGCCACTGTGTAGGTACCATATGTCTTTCTTTTCTAAGCTTGTAGCAGCCATGAAGCAGACCTATAATTAAGAAATGAAAAGATCATGGTCCCCTTTATTTTCTTTTTGGGCCCAGAAGGCTAGCATTTTTAGGAACTCATACTTGCCTAACTTTTGGGATAGATAACCCAGTAGGATTTATGATGGATTTCAACAGACATTCATGGACCAAATGGCCTAAACATTTGCAAAAATTATAGCGATGGTAATTACAAATGTCATGTTGAGAGAGCTGGCTTTTTGCAGACTTCTGAACATTTTTCCTTTTAGCAGCAGCCTTTGATTCAACAGACTTGTTGACAGCAGGTTTAGAAGACTATGTATGAGCTTTCTTGAGTCTGTATTCAGCAGTCCTTGCTTTAGCAGGTCTGCTGTTAGTAGACTTAAGACACTTCATACATTTTTTCTTTAAGCTTAGTGTCAACAGTCTTGGGAGCAGCAGAACCATCAGTTGTGCTTTTAATAAACTTGACTGGTTTGGGCAGACTCTTTGTAGGCCTAAAAACAACAGCATTTGCTTTAGCAGAGGTGCTGGTGGAAGGCCTTTGTGAGTCTGCACAACTTTTAGCAGACTTTCCGCCAGCAGATGAGTGCTTTGCTTTAGACGCATCACTAGTCTTAATAGATTGAATCTTAGGGTATTTGTAATGAATGGCAGCATAACCAATCCCATGTCTACCCTTATTTTTAGGCTTCTGATAATATACATGAATATCATCAGTTTGCATAGAGAAGTCTACTGTTTTCTGTTTAGAGGTTGTGCCAGAAGTGTTTTTAGTGAAACCTAGCCTAATTTTATCTGCAGTTGGCTTCTGGTCTCCAAGAATTTGGTCCAAAACAGTCTTTGAGTTATTTCATGAGTCGATGGTCTTTTGCAACTTATCTTTCTTAGCAGATAGCTCTTTGGCATGACCAATGAGGCACACAACCTTTTCATTGTGAAACTTGTTCTCTTCCTTTAACTTGATATTCTCCTGTTTGACTCCATTGAGAGTTTTTAATTCAGTCTCTAGCATGGATTTATCAGTTCCCAACTTCTCATGGCTTTTAGCTAACTTTACATAAGCCTTTCTATATTCATTGAATTCCTCAAGCATGTCTTGAGCATCCTTGAGGATTTCTTCTTTAGAGGGCTCTTCAGAATGTTGTTCTATGTTAGCTTGGAAAGGAGAATACTTAACTTCATTATCTGAGTCATAGGTGGGAGGTGACTCTAGAGCAATAAGGCAAATATGTGCCTGCTCAGGTGAGTCATCATCATCCTCATCAGAATCAGTTTCAAACCAAGTAAACACTTGTTTTTCTTCTAAGTCCTCAGCCAGCAGACCCCTATGTTTTGAAAATGTTTTAGAGGGACGCCTTTTGTAAGCTTCAAATTTGGACTTAGGACATTTAGAAGTAAAATGACCAGGCTTCCTGCAATTGTAGCAACCTAGCACATTGTTTTGTGAGCTTTCAGTTGCATCCTTCTTCTTATTAAACTTTGAGAAACGTTAAAATTTCTTAACGAACATAGCAAATTGTTCGTTAGAAAGAATTTCATTTTCATTTGAAGAAGAAGTTGATGGTTTGTTTTTTGACACAGAAGGTTCTTGAGAAATTGTAAAAAAATAAGGAAGTTTAAAATGTTTGTTCTCTTCTTGAGCTTGAATAAGTTCTTGCTCATAGACTGTTAAACTCGCATACAGACTTTGAAGATGTATGGAGTTTAAGTCTTTGGACTCTTTAATAGTTGTGGTTTTAACATGCCACAAACTTCCCAAAGAAGCTTAAAATTTCATATTAACTTATTTAACACTATATTCTTTACATAAAGAATAGCAACTATTTACTACCTCACAAAATCTATCATAGGCTTGTCGGAGTGTCGCCTTTGGATTTTTTCTGAAGGAGTCAAACGGTTGAATATAGTTGTATTTTTTGTTGTCTCTTGTGGACATGTCTCCTTCCAGATATTCCACTAGTACTTCCCACATTTCTTTTGCGGTTTTACACCTGATGATTTGCTAGTATGTGCTTGTGACATACTTGTGTCGACAGAGCTGGATATTATGTGTATAGCTTTGTTGTTGAGTTCAACAAGTTTCCTTTCATCATCAGTCTATTCCTTTATGGACTTGGGTACTTCAGGTGGTCCACCTTCTACTTCAGTAAGTAGATTTGGCTTCATTGAAATATGAGGACCTGCTTGAACACATTGTCATAAACGATTGTCAATAGAATTTATATTTCTCATAACCTTGTCTTTCCATACGTCGAAATGGCCTTCGTCCAATATTGGGACGTGGCTTGTATTCGAGGTAGGTAACATGTAGTGAGCCATAGGATCTATTCTCAAGAGGTTAGTCTCAAAAAAACTAGTTTTCAAATAATTAAGCTCTGATACCAATTGTTGGTCCCAAATAGACTCAATCTAGGCTAGAAGGGGGGGGGGTTAAATAGCCAAGTTATACTTTTAAAATACTTTAAAATCTTTTCAAGGTGTTTTCTCATTTTGAAAGTAATTAACTCTTAAGAAGAGTTAGGACAGCGGAATAAATAAAGGAAGGTAAAACGGTAGGGAAAGCTGTTGCTAGAAATAAGGTACAACAACGGACTTCTAAAATTAAGAGCAGTAAATCAGAAGCAGTTCAGACAAGGTAAAGAGAGATCAGTTCATGCAAGACAAAACGTAAGGATGTAGAAGTGGTTCGTACTTTGAAAAGTACTACGTCCACTACCAATGTGGTTAGCTTTGGATTTTGAAAGGTGCACTTGTTTATCCACTAGGTGAAAAGGTAAGATTTCTAATGGATCGTGTGCAAAATCGTTTTTCAACCATGTGTTTAATGATGAGAGAAACAATCAATGAATAATTGTCATCTTAAGTGCTAAAGTAAAGAACACTTAAATGCAAACTAGAAGAAGTTGTTAATGAGTCGTGACTCGCAGATCTGTAACTGGAAGTTTGTTGGAGTGTTAGTTCTTGTCATTTGATCTCTTAAATGTTTGAGTATTGAAGACAAAGTTTGAGTAATGCATGCGTAAGAGATATATTTTGCTCAGATCTTCAATGCATGAATATATACAAAGGGAGATCTTCAAGACCGTTGGATTGAGATAGGGAGGTTGTTTCCAACGTTGTAATGCATTAAATGTATTTCGACGCTTTGTAGGATGAGTGCAACAAGATAATCATTAGAGATGTATTGTTTGTAGGAGCAAACATACCAAACAGAGTAATGTTGCAGCTTGCAGGCGACAGCTCGAAAGTCTTCTTAGCCAAAAGAGGTAATGTTTTGAGACTTCATGATTCAGACACAGGATGGACAATTTGTGTCTGGCTGTCAGATAATGACATGGTTGACTTCATTGGAGGGAAATATGATGAATGTAATTTGAATATTATTTGACTAGATATTTAAAATATCTAGATCAAATAATATGAAATCTGTTTCCGCGTGTTTGGCTGAGCTTTGTTTTTGAGCTGAGGAAACTTGGAAGTCTGCTAGTGAGGGATGCTTTCTAGGCTGCTATTGAAGCCTGATGGTCTGCGTCATGTAGAAACTAACACTTAGAGATGTTAAAAATACCGGAAACTGTATGGTCGATCCTATTAACCGGAAACTTGAAAGGGTTAGGGTTCGGAAAATCCATCCCGTTTAATAAACTGGCTAAACTGACTGATCCTATAGGGTCGCTGGCAAACTGGGTTGGGCTGGCGGGTTCTAGGGCTAGCACGCGGGCTGGAAGCTTTTGGCTAAAATAATTGTTCAAAATGTTAGAATTGAGCTTCATACGAACAACCTCTTAAGAGGATAGGAACTTATGGATGACCATTTACACCATTCAACCATCCTAATTTGTTTGTTTTAAATTCAAATGTGTAATATATATTATCATCTCATTTGGTAAACTAATGTTTATCCTTTGTTAGCTTTGTGATGATGTATGTGTATTTGATGAAAGTCAAACCCAAACATGGTCGTAAGTACAATTCTAAGATCTGTTTCCAAAAGCATTGAAGATTTTTGGATGCATAATTAGATATTTTAAAAGGGTCGAGAACCGCAGGTTGATCCTGTTAATCGGGAATCGGAAAAGGTTAGGGTCGGAAAAATGCAACACGCTTAAATTTCATGCTAAACGAGTTGACCTTTGTATTATATTTTACTATTTGATTAAAATATTTGATTGTATTAACTTCTTACCAACATTTATTTTATGTTATTTTATTAGTGTAGATGAAGAGGATAATGATGTTGAAGAAGATACTTTCTCAAAAAAAAACTCGATTCATGTTTTTAATTCGTATTGTTAATCGTTGTCACTTGTCCGTCAATATGTTTGTTACATAATTTTGATTTTTTTGATTTAAATAAGGCATCATGTGTTAATAGGGCTGATCCTGTTAAACCGTACCCTATATGGTTAGGTTTAAGGTTGTGATTTAAGTGGCCCGTTTAACCCGCGGACTTATATGGTCACAACCATATAGGGTTAGAGCCAACCCAATTTAACATCTCTACAATAACACTAAACTATTCTATTACAACCTTGATTCTAAAGGCAGTTACCACACTAACTGATACGCAGACTTTTTAGCCACTGTGTAATAAAATTAGAGGATGACTCAGTCAAATCTAGAACCTATGAGGGTCAACAAATACGTAAAAAAATAAATCCTTCCTGTCTTTTCTTCTCCTCTTGTCAGACCAAGAGAAAAAAAAAAGACTCCTCCCATTCCTCATAATTTTAGTGTTATTTCATTCTAAATACATAAAAAGGTCAAATCTCGAAAAAATTGAAAATGACTCTTGAGCTACTCAGATCGTGGGTATGAAATATTTCGCAACCAGAGTGCGATCGCTGCTGGAAATCTTCTCTTTTCGCACTTGACAGCAACTTTCCACCCATGAAATTGATAGCAGCCTGCCCACGGACGATGCTTGAATTTCATCTCTTCTCTTTACCTTTAATTCACCAATTAAGCTTGTCTTTTCACCAAAATTCTTCAATTCTGCACAATGAAGCCTAATGGTGGTAAAGGGAACTAAAACAACTAAATTCGCTATGATAAATGAATATTGGCTAGCAAAACAAGCCCAAAGCATACTAAAACATAGACAATATACACATTTATCACATACCTAACATAAGGAAAAAAAACAAAGCTTTCTATATCCAATAAAATGAAGATTTTCATTCACTATATTTCTTTTTGGTATATATATAAATGAAACAAAATTTGTACTAACCTTCTACTTCACTATGCCTCATTTGAACTATTGGGATTTGAGAAAGCTCTACAAAGAAAGACTAAAGTATACGCAGATATTCGAAGTAATGTTTATTTTGAAGAGAATAGATTACCGGAACATATTTTTTAGGAAAGAAAAGGTAATATTTCTCAATTGCAAAATCGAACATCCCAAAAGAAATAGAGTTCAATTTTAATAATCTGTCTTTTTTGTGTCGACTAAGATTTTAATTTGCCCTACTTTAATTTTACGCCTTTAATAATCCCTAAATTCATTTACTATTATCAATTAGTGAACTAAAAATAATTTGAACCTTAATTTATTCACTCCTATCAATATGTAAAGCTGAGTTGACCTTTCCTCTTAGGTATGTACCCTTTAGCCATCACAATGTGTCTAAACTCTAAAAGTAAAAATGAGTTGGCTTTTGTCCTACATATAGAAGCCAACAGCTTCTTCCATTGAGAACTAAGTAAGCATAACTTACTCTAAGAAGTGGCTCACCAATATTACAAGCAACATAAACGTAATAATCATAACCAGAATATCTAGAATTTGTACCGATACGTAAATGGATTATGATAACATCAAAAATTGCACTCATTCCTAATTGGATGAATTAAGGTTTGATTTTTTTTTCAACCTATGGGATTTGAGAAAGCCCTACAAAGAGGGACTTAACCGGGCGGTCCCTTACAGTGAAACTTTAACCTCTAATGTCCACAATATTTTTTATAGATCGGTAAAAGACACTTTGTAAAGCGAAAGGAGGAGTATATTAATAGGGGGATTACTAAAAGAATTTTTTTTAAAAAAATAAGAAAAGCGAATTTGAACCAACATTTCAATTAGGCAAAGCTTCGGTGGTGCTCCTTAGTCCTTACCATCTGTGTGGGAGGGTATTACTATCTACCATCTACCATCTGGGCTTGCAGAATTCAAAGGGTTTTCTCGATTCACCAAGTCAGCTCCACGCCCCTCTCGAGATGAATCCTGCCACATATAATTGGTTCTATAAGAACGTGAACTTATTCAAACAAATAAACCTTAAGAAGCCACATGCCTTGTGTGCAACAAAAGTATACTAATCACATAAATTAAGTAATTTCACTAATTTCAACTGCCTTTTGAGATTTGGACCCTCATAGTACAATGCCATTCTCTGTCGTTCTCAGCCCTCTCCTCAAAGTCCATGTTACCACCCTCTTCTATAACTTCAATTGACCATGCATCCATGCTTAGACTACACTTAGACTACACTGCTCAAACAACACTTGCTTTCTGTCTCTCTCCTTGCTATCCTCAAAGTCAACAGTATCGTCATGCTCCGTCTTGTCTTGCCTGAAGAAATCTCTTTTTAATTTTTTTTAAACTCAGTCCATTCCATTCAACAAGTCCAAATTTGAAAGCCAGACATTCTAAGTATTAAAATCTAAACCAATTTCACTCTTGCCTTGAATCATATCAAATTGTTCTTACTCCAGCTGTTTGCACTAGATATTCCAACTTATACATCATCCCACATTCATTAATTGAAAAATACCTTATCATTCTGTCCCCTTTTTCTATTTCAGGGGTCAAGCAGAGCAGGATATCAAAGTCTTGCATGTATATGGGCTTTGGGTGAGAGTGTATTACCATCTACCATCTGGGCTTGAAATTCTATTATCTTCTTTCATTTTGTTTGCACCAATCTCAGCATGAAATTGAGATATTTTGTTATAGCCATGATACAGCAGTGCATTTTAAACTTGAGAGAATGATGTTATAGACTAACAATGGTTTTTACGCAAAAATAGAATCACTCTGTATGGGTGGGTGGGTGTGTGTATTAATGAATTGAAAATTATATTATTATTATTTTGATAAGTAAAGTATTATATAAATAAGAGCGTCAAAACAGGTGACGCAACCTATTTACATAAGGAGAACATACAAGAAACACCTTAACTACTCGGGGAGGAAGGAATTTGCTACAACTGCTATATAGGAAGTGGTATTCTGAGTCAAAGCCACGGGCACCAAGAAAGAATAGTATGCAAACAGATGTCTTTAAGCTTCTCTAAAGACCCTTCCTCATTATCAAATGCTCTCCTGTTCCTCTGTTCCTTTCTCTTTCCAGATAGACCAACAAACCACCAACAGGGCTACCTCCCAAAAGAAATTACTCCTGCTCCTTTTGTAGAAAGACGACACTTGAATAAATCCAATACTGAACCGGACATAACCCATGCGACACCAAACACGTCAGAATCCAATTCCATAAATATGTCGCCATGGGGCAATTAGGGGTGGAATCAGGACAGGACCCGTTCCGATTAGCCTTATCCCGATCTCGTCCCGATAAAATTCAAAATTTCAATTTCTTTCCCAATAAGTGTCGGGACCCGACGTGTCGGGAGATAAAAATCACGTAATCCCGACTATAATATTTATTAACAAATATGATTAAGTAATTTTGGCAAACACAAAATAAACATTGTTTTAAAGATAGTCTCTTGGCTTGACAACAGTACACACTCAAAATATTTTAAAAAAATTAGTCGGGACAAGTCGGGAATCCCGACGGGATTGATATATTTCCCGAATCCCATCCTGAAATAAGTCGGGACGGGAAAAATCCCGACAAAATCAGGATCGGGATTATGTCCAGTCGGGAAATGTCGGGTCGGGCGTCAGGACGGATAGGGAAAATCGGGACTTTTGCCAGCCCTAGGGCAATGAATAAGCAAGTGATCCGCACTCTCATCACTCCTTTTACACATGTAACACTGGTTGATGTAAATCTTACAACGGGCCCACAAGTTGTCTCCAGTTAAGATGGCACCATGACAAGCTTCCCAAGCAAAGAACCCGACACAACTAGGGACTTCCACAAGATCTTCCACGGGAAACTGTTGTTACTAAAGTTCAGCATGCAGGAGTAGAAAGAGTTAACGGAGAATATTCTGCTTCTGTTCCCCCTCCACCAAACTGAATCCTCTCCATTTTTGCCCACCTATTGCTTATACAACAAATCGAAAAATTCCACACAAGGGTTCATTTCCCAATGTAGACATCTACGAAACGTAGGGTTCTGGACTTGAAGAATCGAACTTACCCGACAATCCAAGTTGAACAGATCAAGGAACAGTCTCCATAACTCCACCTCCCCGCGCCATCTATCTTTCCAAAATCGGGTAGAAGACCCATTCCCTATTTCAAAAGAAACATATGTCCCAAATACTTCCCAACCTTTATGAATTCCTTTCAGACCCCCACCCCATACGCTACTAAAACATTGACCGGAGTCCAAATATTAACCCTTTCCCCATATTTGCAGGATACCATTTTCCTCCACAGCCCATCGCGATCAGTCAAGTACCTCCATAGCCATTTGCCAAGCAGGGCAATGTTGAACACCTTCAAATTCTTAACCCCCAAGCATCCTCCGTTCCGACTAGCGCAGATCTTGTCCCATCAAACAAGATGATACTTTCGATCCTCTCCCGAACCTTCCCACAAAAAATCCCTTTCCAACCTTTCAAGCCTATCACGAATCGAAGAGGGCAACACTAAAAGAGACAAAAAATATGTAGGAACACAAAATATGTATTGTTTACAAGGATAAGATGGCATGCTTTTGATAATAACTGTTTTTCCATCCTACCAAACGTCTTTCAAATCTCTCCAGGACTCCAAGTTGATTTGTTCTTAAATGAAGCACCAAGAGGCAAACCTAAATAAGAGGAAGGAAGCTGGGCTATTTTGCACCCAAAACTGGAGGCCAAAAGATCTCCATCATCCACCGCCCCAACTGGAATAATCCCATTTTTTGCTATGTTAACCCGAAGACCTGACACCATTTGGAAAAACGTCAAAATGATCCCGAAGATAACCTAACTGAGTAGCCTTTGCATCACATAAAACCATAGTATCATCTGCAAAAACGATATGAGATACCGATACCACCTCTTCTCTACTCCTTCCCACCTCAAACCCTCGAATATATCCCCCTAAAATTGCCTTGTCCATTAGTCTGCTCAAAGCCTCCATAATAATAATGAACAAAAACGAAGATAGAGGATCTCCTTGGCGTATGCCCCTCGAGCTCGCAAAGAAACCAGCGGGTTCTCCATTTATCAACACTGAGAATCTCGCCGTAGAGATGCAAAAGTAGATCAATTCTCTCCACTTCTCCCCAAAAACCCCTTCTGCCCATCGAGTACATAAGAAAAGCCCAATTAACGTGATCATAAGCCTTCTCAATGTCCAGCTTGCACATAAGCCCGAGGCATCCACTTTTGAGCCTGGCATCAAGAGCTTCGTTTGCAATTAATGAAGCGTCGACAATCTGCCTCCCTCTAATAAAGCATGTTGGGAGGTTGATATGATTTTAAAAACCACCTTACTCAACCTGAGAGCAAGAACCTTAGCCAACAGCTTGTAGATACAACAAACTAAGCTGATTGGCCTAAAGTCTCGCAGATCCTTTTTTCTTCGAAATCAGGGCAATAAACGGAGCGTTGAAGCTTTTCTCAAAGCCCTTCTTAGCATAGAAAAACAAAACCTCCATCACCTCAATTTTGATAACCTCTCAGCAAGTAGAGATAAACGCTATAGAAAAGCCATCCGGACCCGAGGCTTTATCCCCGCTCAAACTGCCCAAAGCTGCCACCACTTCCTCATTCAGTAAAACCAGCTTCCAATAGCAGATTGTCCTCCTGCTCTAGGGCTTTGAAAGAGACTCCATCAAGTTTTAGGCGCCCCTCTCCTTGATCCTCGAAAAGACCAACATAGAAGTTCACTATACCTTGCTTAATTTCCTCTTTGTCAACTAACAGCAACCCTTCCACCGTAATATTTTTTATGTGATTTATAATTATATGCTTATGAACACTTGCCATCCTATGAAAAAACTTGGTATTCCAATCACCTTCTTTAAGCCACGGCACTCGAGATTTCTGTTTACAGCAAATTTCTTCACTTAAAAGGAGACTCCCTAAATCTTTTCTAAGATCGGCCCGGCGTAACTCTTCGACATCATTCAGACCACAAAAACCTACTTTCGAGTCCAATACACTTATCTCATCCATAGCTTTCTTTATCTTGATATCCAGTCTACCAAAGACTTCTCTATTCCATATCTTTAAGTCTACCTTGACCATCTTCAGTTTTCTAGCCAAAATGAAACAAGAATTACCATCAACGAGATTCGAGTCCCACTTATTTTTAACCCACTCAACAAAACCCGGAGCCCTCAACCACATGTTCTCGAATTTGAAAGGGGTTTTACCTTTCAGAATCCCGTTACATTCTAGCAGCAGAGGCACATGATCCGAGACCACTCTAGGTCTAGGGACACTTGTCTGAGAAACATTACTGAAGAGAACGATCCAATCCGAGGAGGTGAGAAATCTATCTAACAATGAGAATTGATTTCTATCCCTATCTCTAAACCAAGTAAATTCTCCACCCAAAAGAGGAAAGTCTACTAGTTCCATCTCATTAATAAAATCATTAAACTCCAGCATTGCTCGGGAGAAACCACCAAGACCTCATCTTTCTTGAGGAAATCTCACCACATTGAAATCACCCCCTATGCACCACGGCACATTTCATTTCGATCTAATGAGCTTCAATTCTTCCCACAAAACACCTCATTCAATACTTGAACACGGGTCATACACCCCCAAAAACACCCATTCCTTTTCAGACTACCATCTTTAGTAAGCAAGACACTGAATGAACCCCAAATTCTACTGTCAACTTTGTCACCACCCTTCTATCCCACATAATCAGAATTCCTCCTGCCGACCCGTTCACCCCTAAGATATCCCAGTCAAACCAACTGTTACAGAAACATTACTGAAGAGAACGATCCAATCCGAGGAGGTGAGAAATCTATCTAACAATGAGAATTGATTTCTATCCCTATCTCTAAACCAAGTAAATTCTCCACCCAAAAGAGGAAAGTCTACTAGTTCCATCTCATTAATAAAATCATTAAACTCCAAAGATTGCTCGGAGAAACCACCAAGACCTCATCTTTCTTGAGGAAATCTCACCACATTGAAATCACCCCCGCACCACGGCACATTTCATTTCGATCTAATGAGCTTCAATTCTTCCCACAAAACACCTCATTCAATACTTGAACACGGGTCATACACCCCCAAAAACACCCATTCCTTTTAGGACTACCATCTTTAGTAAGCAAGACACTGAATGAACCCCAAATTCTACTCAACTTTGTCACCACCCTTCTATCCCACATAATCGAATTCCTCTGCCGACCCGTTCACCCCTAAGATCTCCCACAAACCAAGCGTTACCGCCAATGCTATTTCGCTTCTTACCGATGCTACCCATTTTGTTTCCTGCAAACACACCACGTGAGGCTTCTATCTCCTAAAGTTGCCTTAACTACCATTTTCTTATCTTTGATTGTTTAAGCCCCACACATTCCATGAAACAATACATAACTCCATGGAAAAACCTTATGTTGATATCTTTCTGTTCCTTCTCCCCTCTCCCTTCTGCCTCTATTCAGGCTATAGCATAACTGCATAACTGCTTAAGCTCCCGTTTGCCCCTTTCTCTAGCCTTGCTAAATTTCTTGTTCATATTTTCCTTAATCGACTTCCAATTCTTCTCTATATCCAATAGAAGATCCATGACTTTCCAATTCCTCTGGATGTATCATTGCGAGAGGGGTGCAAACAATTGGAACGGACTTCGACTCCTCCTGGCTTTGCACTTGTTCGCAGAAAAAAGAATCCACTTCCGGAAAGCATTGCCAGTCAAAAGCCCCTTTTTGCAAAGAACTTGGAGACTCGGAATCTACCTGATGGGAATCCAAAAGTGTAATAAATTTAGTTGGTTTTATGCTTATTTTAGAACAAACATTACACTTTTTGGTTGGTTTTGTGTTGATTATGATGTAGGATCACAGGAAGCTGTAAAGGAGGAAAAATGCTGGATTCAGGCAAAAAGGAAAATTCGGAAGATCACATGCCCATGTGATGTCAACAGCCAAGCCGAAGTTGGGACCGCATTCTGCGAAGTCACGGGCAGATCAGAAAATTAGACAATGCAGTTATTATTGTCTAAATTCAGTTTATGTACTAAGTCAAAACATTAATGTGCAAATAGTGGAGTTAGTGGGGTGGTTTTGATAAGTTAGTGGTAGTTTTAAAACTACCAAAAAGTGGAGATAGTGGGGAGAGAAAATGTTGTTTTTATGGAGGTGTTCTCTGATCAGAAGAGGGGAGATCGGCCAAGGAGTAAGTTTCGGTAGGCAGTAAGTGTGTGAAAGGAAAACAGAGTGAAACAATTTGTGGTGAAGAGTGGTGATTAACTTGTAATTTCTTAGGAGTTCTTAAGCTGCTGGGAACAACACATTTACTTAATTTTCTGTAAGTGTTTATATTAATTATGTTTATTAGCTAAGTAATCTTTTCCAGTCAATGGGAGATTGAGTCTCTACATCTTTATTTCCGTGAGATCTAATTGATCCAACTCTTGTGTGGGTTTTAAATATTTATTTGTACTCCGGGTTACACTTAGGATGATTATTGTACTTAATTAATGTTTAATGGCCAGAATGTTAATTAATATAATAATCTAAAGCTAGTTAACGCCGTTGATCCGTAATTGTCCTCGGATTTAACGAAGTGGCAAGTAGTACACCGTTTAGGCATCACAAGCATAATCGGACCGTACTACGGGTACGAATAATCATTGTTACATGATATTGCTTCAATACACATGGCTTTGAATCGGGTCTCTCGCATCTTAATGCAACCGAGTTATTAAATCTTACGAGCGTTTCGGGGGTTGTGACTCGGTTAGACGGTAATTAACGAGCGTCTCTTAATTATCAACACGGTAAGGAGAGATTGAGTGTTGGGCGTTCGTCGACACTTTTAACCGGTTTATTTAAAATTCCATAAGATATTTTTGCATCAATGACCGGAAATAAAGGGCGAGATGAAATTGACTCATTGGCTGGGACTTGAAATTTTATTGAGTAAAAGTAATTGTTAATTTGTTAGCTTAATTAGAGTTGCTAATTTTTAGTTAATTAGTCTTCAAATTTATTTTCTAGCTTAATTTAAAATCCAAATTGTGTTCTATCATTTCAATAGAATTCTAAAAGAAATAAATTCAACGTTCCCTGCGGATACGATCCCGACTTACCTTATACTCGTTATTAGGAAGAAGGTGAATTAATTTTGACGATTTGACATCCGTCAAATTTTGGCGCCGTTGCCGGGGAACGGTTCTGATAAATATTTCTTTGTTAGAATTTTATTGTTGTTTTGTTTCTTTTTATGCCTCGATCTTCTCGTACAGGGAAATTAATTTTTGATCCGGAGATTGAGAAGACAGCTAGAAAATTAACAAAGCAAACCAAGCTAAGTCGGCAAGCAAACATCTCTTCGCCGGGACTGAAGTCGACATTTGAACTGGCTAGTTCAAGCGATTCAAGTGACGAAGAGCTGGAAGAAGGAGAACAAGTGAAGGAAGAACAAGAGGAAGTCGGAGTTGAAGAAGTAGCTCCATTAGCCGAAATGGCAGACCCTCATCGAACTTTGAGGGAAATGGCTACTCCGGACGTGAATCAGCCACCTCTTGGTATCACTTTTCCGGAAGTGAATGCTCCTTTTGAACTCAAACCTGTTCTGATCCAGTTGCTACCCAAGTTCCATGGATTGACGGGCGAAGATCCTCACAAACATCTGATGGCTTTTCATCTAGCATGTTCAAGTCAAAGACCGCAAGGAATGACTGAAGACAATATGAAATTGAGGGCTTTTCCTTTCACATTGGCGGATAAAGCAAAGGATTGGATGTTTGATTTACATCCGGGAGCAATCAGTACATGGCCCGAGATGAAGAAAAAGTTTTTGGAGCGATTTTTTCCCGCTTCACGAGCAGCAAATATTCGCAAAGACATTTGCGGGATAAGGCAATTTGTGGGAGAAACTTTGTACGAATATTGGGAGCGATTTAAACAATTGTGTGCGAGTTGTCCTCAGCACCAAATTTCTGATCAATTGCTAATCCAATATTTTTATGAAGGTTTATTAATTGCGGGCAGAACATGATTGATGCTGCGAGTGGGGGAGCTTTCATGAACAATACGTTGGAGGAAGCTAAGCGGTTAATTAATGACATGGCTGAAAATGCTCAGCAATTCGGGACACGACAATCGGAGGTTCCAAGCAAAGTAAATGAGGTAAACATTTCTTCTATTGATCGTAGACTTGATGTTTTAACTTCTGTTGTGGAGAAATTTGTTTCAGGACAAATTCAGCAAGTAAAAGCGCATGTGGCATTTGTTCGAACGTGAGTCATCCGACAGATATGTGTCCGACATTGCAAGAAGAACCCAAGGAATTGGTAAATGCTGTTGG
The DNA here is from genome assembly GCA_013146195.2 of Codonopsis lanceolata. Lineage (NCBI taxonomy): Eukaryota > Viridiplantae > Streptophyta > Magnoliopsida > Asterales > Campanulaceae > Codonopsis > Codonopsis lanceolata. The sequence goes on from CM028383.1 coordinate 41,486,767, forward strand.
TGGATTTCAAGGGCAGCAACAAAGGAAGTATGACCCATACTCGAATAACTATAATCCGGGTTGGCGAGATCATCCGAATTTGAGTTATGGCCCAAGAAATCCGAATTTCCCACAAAGAAGAAGTTCGGCCTCCATTCCTCCAAATTGATTCAAATTGCATGTCCCAGTGGTCTTCACTAGAAACTTTGATCAAAAGTTTGGCTGATACTGTGCAGCAAGATAGGCAGCAAACAAAAGCTAGTATCAAGTCTTTGGAGGATCAGATTTCACAGTTGGCTGTATCAATGAGCAAAATGGAAGTGAACCAAGGAAGATTACCGTCTCAAGTCGAGAAAAATCCAAGGGAGAATGCATGTGCAAGAATCTCTGGGAGTGGTAAAGAGTTACAAGATTTGGCAAAGGAAGAAAAAGAAGATGAAACAAGCAGCCAAAAGGATGAGAGTGTGCAGAAGGAGATTTCAAATAAGGGAAAAGCTGGAGAAAAAGGTTCAGAAATTCAGAAAATGGTAATTTCTCCACCATTTCCAGGAAGATTGGCAAAGGAAAAGAAGGAGCAAGATGACAGGGCAATTTTGGATACCTTCAGCAAAGTAGAAATTAATATCCCTCTTTTAGAGGCTATTAAGCAAGTGCCAAGGTATGCCAAGTTCCTTAAGGAATTGTGGCACGAAAAAGAAATGAAGTCTGCGACAAGATGAGAAGGTGTTGGTAAGTGAGAATGTTTCCGCCATGATTCAATGGAAATTACTCGTAAAATGCAAGGACCCGTATGTATACTATTCCTTGTATTATAGGTAATAAAAAGTTGAAAAAGCCATGCTTGATCTAGGAGCCGCCTATTAATGTCATGCCTTTATCTCGTGTATAAAGAATTGAACTTAGGCCCATCATGAGATACAAGAGTAATCATACATTGGTCGACGGTCTAATTCTTATCCCGAGGGTGTGGTAGAAGATGTTTTAGTGAAAGTAAATGACTTAATTTTTCCGGTGGATTTCTATGTTATAGATATGGATGATTCTTGTTCTCCTCATCCGTCTCTTATTCTGTTAGGGAGACCATTCATGAAAACAAAGAAAACAAAAAATTGATGTAGACAAGGGAACCTTAACACTTGAATTTGATGGCAATGTGGTAACTTTTAATGTATTTGATGCCATGAAATATCCAAGTGATTCGGAGGCTGTTTTTCATGTGAGTGTTATTGATTCAATCGTGCGGGATGAATTTGAGTCTAATGTTCTTGATGACAAGTTGGAAGTGGTCCTTGTGAAAAGTTTGACTGATAAAGATGTACCGTTGCAAAACAATGTTGAAATGCAAGAGAATATCATGGCTCTTTATTCAACATCTGAAGTTACATCAAAAACAGATTTTTCAACTCTTCCATTACCAATGTCAAATGAAAAAATTCTTCCTTCTACAATTCAAGCACCTAAGTTAGAACTAAAGAAGTTACCCCGAACATTTGAAATATGTCTACTTAGGTGAAAATGAAACTTTGCCGCTATTATTGCTAATAACTTGACCGAAGTTACAGAAGAAAAAATTGCTCGAGTTTTGAGAGAAAACAAAGGAGCCATTGGTTGGACACTTGCGACATTAAGGGAATCACCCTTCAATGTGCATGCATCGTATTCCCGTTAGAAGTCGATTCTAAGCCTGTTTCTGATCCACAATGAAATTGAATCCGCCCATGAAAGAAGTTGTTCTTAAAGAGATTTTGAAGCTTTTGACTTAGGAATTATCTTTTCCTATTTCTCGACAAAGACTGGGTAAGTCCTGCTCATCTTGTTCCTAAGAAAATGTGTTTTACTTTGGTGGAGAATGAAAAGAATGAGCTGGTACCAATGAGGTTGCAAAATGGGTGGCGAATGTGCATAGACTTTCGAAAGTTAAATGCCGCTACTCGTAAGGATCATTTTCCTCTCCCATTCATTGATCAAATGTTAGAAAGGTTGGCATGTAAAAGGTATTTTTGTTTTTTAGATGGTTATTCAAAGTGTTACTATCGATTTTAGTTGCACTCAAGATCGTGAAAAACAACTTTTACGTGTCCATTCTGGTACCTTTGCTTTTCGCCGATGTTTTGGTCTTTGTAATGCACCGTACATTCCAAAGATGTATGATGAGTATCTTTTCTGATATGATTGAGCATTGCATAGAGATTTTTATGGATGATTTTACTTGTATGGTGATTCATTTGATCAATGCTTAGATAATTTATCTAAGGTCATGAAACGATGCATGGATACTAACCTAGTTCTTAATTATGAGAAATGCCATTTTATGGTACAAGAGGGAATAGTGTTAGGTCATGTAGTTTCTGAAAGAGGAATTGAAGTGGACAAGGCAAAGGTTGATTTAATTGCTAAATTGCCGCACTGCTAATGTGAAAGATATTCGTGTGCTTGGTCATGGTTTTATAGGCGATTTATTCAAGACTTCTCGAAAATAGCACAACCGTTTAACAAGATTGCTTCAGCAGATGTTGTTTTTGAATTTGGAGAAGATTGCAAGAAGGCCTTTGATTTGTTGAAAGAGAAGTTGACTCCTGCCCCTATCATTCAGCCACCAAAGTGGGATTCCCCGTTCGAACTCATGTGTGATGCAAGTCAATATGCAAGAGGGAGCGCTCTGGACAAAGAGAAGGGAAGAAAAGTCATGTGATATATTATGCTTCAAAACTCTCAATGCAGCCTCAATGCAATTACACCACATCGGAGAAGGAGTTGTTGGCCATAGTCTTTGATTCGAGAAGTTTAGATCTTATTTTACCGGAGCAAAAGTGGTGGTGTTTTCGATCATGCAAAGACTCAAGTACCTTGTGGCAAAGAAGGAGTCTAAGCCCAGACTGATCAGATGGATTCTTCTGTTGCAAGAATTTACATGGGAGATTAAGGATTGCAAAGGGAAAGACAATTCCTCAGAGTCGATCATTTGAGCAAAGTTGGTGCAAGAAGAAGAGCCCATACCAATTTCTGAAACGTTCCCGGATGAACACCTTTTCTTGATGCAAGGTAAGTTAGGTAAGGAACCTTGGTATGCGGATATGGTTAATTTTTTGGTGACTGGAGTTTTTCCACAAGGAATGAATAGTTCAAAAAAGAATAAAATTAGAAGTGATTCTAAATACTATATATGGGATGAACCTTATCTTTGGCGTATTGGTTCTGATCAAGTCATTCGTCGGTGTGTGGCTAATGATGAGATTCATTCTATATTAGTATACCGTCATAACTATGCTTGTGGAGGTCATTTTGGTCCAAGACGAACAAAGAAGAAAAATTTTGATTGTGGATTTTATTGGGAAACTCTTTCAAAGATGCCTATGTTTTTTGTAAAAGCTGTGATAGGTGTCAAAAGATTGGGAATTTAACCTTGAGAGATGAAATGCCCCAAGTTCCAATTTTAATTTGTGAAATTTTTGATGTTTGGGGGATGGATTTCATGGGACCATTTCCAAGTTCTTTTGGTAATCTATATATTTTGCTTCATGTAGATTATGTTTCCAAGTGGGTAGAAGCAAAGGCTACCCTGACTAACGATTCGAAAGTTGTGGTGAGTTTTCTCGTGTCTAACATATTCAGCAGTTTGGCATTCCAAGAGTGTTATTAGTGATCAAGGGACTCATTTCTCGCAATCGAAGCGTGAAAGCATTGATGCTCAAATATGGTGTACATCATAGAGTAGCAACTACATACCATCCGCAAACAAATGGGCAGGCTGAAATTTCAAACAGAGAAATCAAAGGGATTTTGGAAAGATGGTAAATCCTAATCTGAAGGATTGGAGTTCGAGATTGATGATGCACTTTGGGCCTATCGACAAAGATACAAAACACCAATTGGTATGTCGCCATATCGATTGGTGTTTGGCAAAATGTGCTATCTTCCTGGCTATGATCGAACATGGGCTTATCAAGGCTGAAAGAGTGCAATATGAATCTTAAAATGGCGGATTTGAAAGCGAAGCCGCAAATCGCAAGAATTAGATGAGTTGCGATTGGAAGCCTATGATAGTGCGCGCTTTTACAAAGAGCTGACTAAGCTTCATGACAAAGTTGATTCGTCGAAAAAGTTTTGCAAGAGGACAAAAAGTATTGTCGCTTAACTCACGACTTAAACCGATGCCGAAAGTTAAGGTCTAGATGGATCGGTCCTTATGTGGTTGTGAGTGTTTTGACCAATGGAGTTTTTGAGATCTCGTAGTCCGTGATACTCGTAAAGTGTTCAAGGTCAACGGACTCTACCGAAATTGTATTATGAGAATTTTGATGAGTCGGAACCGTTGAAGAAATCACGCTGGCCTACCCAATTTATGAGTAATATCGAGGGTGGGCATCGGGTCTAGCTACGACGGTAAATAGCGGCGCTAATTGGGAGGCAACCCAATGTTTTCAATTCTGCTTATTTTAATTTTGTTTTATTTTTTATTTTTATTTTATTTTATTGCAATTTTAATTTTAGTTTTTCTTAGTTTTAGTTAGGTTGTTTTTTGTTTTTCTGATTTAATGTTTTTTTTTAAGTTGGTTGTCACAAACAGTTTGAGAGCCTGCATGTAGACCAAGTCTGCATGCAGGTTAGAGTCCGCATGCAGCTGGGAGATACCGAGAGCATTCCAATTTTTTCTGTGACGTGCAGAAAACTACAGGGGCTAAATGTTCGCTTTGGAAACTTAGGCACATAAATGCGGGTGAATAGAGAGGCCGCTCACATAAAACGGCTAAGTTTCAAATTTGGGGCTTTTAAGCCCTAATTTCTCTTTTCTCTCCAAACACGCACTCCTTTTTCTTCAACCAAATCGGGCGGAATTCTTCAACCCTTAGCCATGGCAATCAAGAAAGCCGGCTTCTCCACGCTCAAGTAGATCGCTTGGTTATAATGCCACGGTGGTCAGCATTGGCGAAGGTGGAAATTTCATCTTCTTTCTTCTTCGTCATGTGTCCTTCTCCTCTTTCCGGATAAGATGCGCTGGCCGCAAGACTCTACCTCTTCAGACACCTTCAAGTTCCTGAAGTTTACCCCGATCTCACAAAGCCGTCCTTCGAGGCAATACGGCGCCACCTAACCGCCACCGATCCCCTTGGAAGCCGACGAGCCTCAACTCCTGGAAGTTGCTCATCATCGAGGGAGTTTGAAGAACCATTGACATTACCAATGTCATGTTTCTCTCATTCAAAAGAAACCTCGAGTTCTGGCGGAAAGCCGTATTGAGAGAGATTCATAGAGGGCAATGTTTACACTTCAATCGTGACTTCTATCAAGCGCAAGACCGATATTCTCGGTCGCAGGATAATTAGGTAAATCCTTTCATCTTCCCACCTTGAATGCTCTAAATTTGTTCCGCCAAGATAGCCAATTTTACGTAATATAGGATGGGATAATTTGTGGGTTGTCGATTTTCCTGCTTTTGATGAATTGACTCGTGAATTTTACTCGCACTTTTGTGTTCAATAATGAAAAGACTTTTTGCGATACCCCAATTTGATAAGATTTCGTTTAATGGGAGAGTTTTTAATATGTCTCGAATGCCTTTAATGATGCTTGCGCTTATGGCGACGGACTGTACCTCAATCCGAACCGAGAGTTCGCTTTGTGAATATTGCCGCTCAATGCCGATCGTAACTTGGCTTGGCATACTTTCGAATCCATGGACCCGTATAATCCCGCTGTTCGAAAAGTAGTCGTATCAAAGATAATGCTTTGCAAATCATTCATAAATTTTTGGCCTACGTTTTGTAGAAAGGATGGCTCCAATATTTGTACAAAACCGAATTATTTTTTGTGGTGCATGATAAATAAGAAAAGGTGAACCTGGGTATCAAGCCAATTTGTTGCCGTGTTAAAAAAGAAAACCCCGTCCTTCGAGTCTAGGATCGCCACACCGCGGCTAATTTAGGTGTTTTGAATTTGCAACAACATGATTTAAATGGCTTGTGAATGTGAACCTTGGACATAAAATGTTTGTATCGAATGGGCTTGTGAAATTTGTTGACGAGGCAATCCTCCTCCGCCGGTGTATCTACACCAGAAAGCTACTTTGATTCATGCGCAGTGCTCCTGACCATCTTCTTCCGCTGCCCGCATTTATAATCCATGCTGGCACGCAATGCTTAGATGCCACCAACGTGCGTTAGGCCAATCGCCAGAATTGTGCCATGCCGACGATGGTTTATTTTGAGTTTGTTCAAGCTTTCACCCATGACCCCCTCCCGAAGTCTTCTTAATCGAAGTTCTTCTCCTTTTTGCTTTTGTTATTTCATTTTTCATCGAGGACAATGATGGGTTTTGGGTGTGGGGAATTGTTGGTTGGTTGGTTTGGATGTTGGTTGGTTTGATGTTGATGGATGGTGGTATTTTGAATTTTGGGTGTTGATAAACAAAAACGCATGTTTCTAATCTTGTTGTTGGAATCCTTTGGTTATGAAGATATGATTTATTTTTGTGATATTGTTTGGTTTGTTTGAAATTGTAATGTGCATGATCGTGGTTAAAGAGGAATTTTTAATTGGTGATGGAATTTGAGTTGAAATGTTTTGCTTAAAGTTACTGCATGTTTTAGAAAATTTTTCTTCAAATTGCTATACGCATGTGTCGACTTTTAGCCACTTAAAGTGAGATTTTGGGCCATTTGTTATGGAGCATATCATTCATTGTGCTCTCAGTTATTCTTGTGTGTTTTTCTCACCCTGATGTTAATTCTAGAACTTGCACTTTGTATACATCTTGAAATCACATTAATGAGTTTATGCACTAATATGATTAAGGCATTTAGGATTCTCAATTTTGACCATCTCTTTTTTCTAACCTTTTTAATATTAACCCCTTAGTTAACCCTTTTGAGTTTTACCTATTTCTTTGACTAAACCAAATTTAAATGAGCCCTAGCTTTTTTAACTTTCTTTTTCATTCCAATGCCAAGAACTGTGGAATTACATGTGAACTATAGTTTTAATGCAATCAGTAAGTTGGATGAAGTATGTCCCGCTTAAGTTCAAGAAAATGAGATGTTTGATTTTGAGTGAGGCATTGATCGCTGTCCGTTTTTAGTGTGCCAAATAAGAGCTTCATTAAAAAAAAAAAAAAAAAAAAAAAAAGGAAAAAAAAGAGAATAAAAGTTTGAAGAAATGAAGGAAGTGATTCAGGCAGGAAGTAGAATTGAAGTAGAAACATTACTTCCCATTTTCGCCAGCGAAGTTGCGGATAAGTGTTGTGACTAAGGATTTGAACTTCATCGAATATTAATTAGTGATAATTAAGCCGTGAGTAATGTGTAGTTCTACATTTCATTGGCATTTTATTTCACCTTATATCCCTATACCATACCTTTTTGAACCCTTAGCCTCATTACAACCATGAACAAGACCTTTTGATTAGTGCGCAATCTCATATTTAGTGATGGAGAGTTGATCAACTTGCAAGCTTATGGTAATTGCATTCCGTTGGTTGAGTCGAGTGCTTAATTTCATATCCCTATTTAAACACTTGAGTGAATGAGTGTCTCGTGAGGATGGTCAAGCATGCATACATGAAGGTTGAAGATTCATTTTCTCGAAACATGTTAGTTACTTTAGATGGCACATTTCAACAATTCCATTACTTGAATTTTAATTTTTCCTAGGGTCATGCACATTAGAATACTTGCATAAAAAAGAAAAGTTCATGTCTTCATCGCTTGTTCTCAGATACAAGATTAAAACATGCATTGTTGTTTTGTCGAGGATGCTTGAGGACACGCGATCGGTTCGGGTGGGGAATTTTGATGGGAATCCAAAAGTGTAATAAATTTAGTTGGTTTTATGCTTATTTTAGAACAAACATTACACTTTTGGTTGGTTTTGTGTTGATTATGATGTAGGATCACGTGAAGTCAGAAGGAGAAAAATGTCGGATTCAGCAAAAAGGAAATTCTGAAGGTCACATGCCCATGTGATGTCAACAGCTAAGTCGAAGTTGGGACCGCATCAAGTCACGGGCAGATAGAAAATTAGACAATGCAGTTATTATTGTCTAAATTCAGCTTTATGTACTAAGTCAAAACACATGTGCAAATAGTGGAGTTAGTGGGTGGTTTTGATAGTTAGTGGTAGTTTTAAAACTACCAAAAAGTGAGATTAGTGGGAGAGAAAATGTTGTTTTTATGGAGGTGTTCTCCGATCGAAGAGGAGATCTGCCAAGGAGTAAGTTTTAGAGGCGCAAGTGTGTGAAAGGAAAAGCAGTGAAACAATTTGTGAGAAAGAGTGGTGATTAACTTGTAATTTCAGAGTTCTTAAGTCACTGGAACACATTTACTTAATTTTCTGAAGTGTTTATATTAATTATGTTTATTAGCTAAGTAATCTTTTCCAATAATGGGAGATTGAGTCTCTACATCTTTATTTTCCGTGAGATCTAATTGATCCAACTCTGGGTTTTAAATATTTATTTGTACTTCGGTTACACTTAGGATGATTATTGTACTTAATTAATGTTTAATGGCCGAATGTTAATTAATATAATAATCTAAAGCTAGTTAACGCCGTTGATCCGTAATTGTCCTCGATTTAACGGTGGCAAGTAGTACAATCGCTTAGGCATCACAAGCATAATCTGACCGCACTACGGGTACGAATAATCATTGTTACATGATATTGCTTCAATACA
>CM028383.1:41495512-41535273 GCA_013146195.2 Codonopsis lanceolata
CCAACCAGAAAACATATGGAGATATAACCATAAATAAACATCCAACACGACTTCTACTTGTCGCTACCAAAAGAATAAGCTAAACAACATAATTACAAATACAATCACATTTAGGTTGCTACCCCAACATGAAGTTTACATAACTTCATCTTTCCCAACGACCTCACCAAAAACAAATAAACTATCTAAGTAGCAACCTTGCGTAAATAATACTTCGTCAACGCAATCTTCTTGATTTACTTGGATCCGCACGCCGGCTCGGATCTAGGGAAAACAACCAACAAATAAAAGTAAGTCACAAAGACTTAGTAAGTTACTAACCGTAACTTCCTATCATGGCATAATGCTCAATCATAAATTACATCATGCTATCGCCATGAAATAACTTTATATAAAATCATGTTATGGCATCCATGCTCAACATTAATAAAACATGTTATCATTGTAGTATAACATCTCACTAAAATCCATGTCAAGGCAATTATATGCTTAACGATCATAATTTTGTTATTGATATAACATAGCCTTCCGATGGGTTACATGTCAAGGCATATAAACTTAACAACAATAATTCCCGCTTTTAACATAATGCCATATCCGAATAATATTCATGATAAAGCATATTAGCTTAACAACAAGAATTCATGTTATTGTTATAACATAGCCTTCCCATAATATTCATGTCAAGGCGCATAAACTTAACAATAATGATTAATACCTTTGGCATAAAACCACATTCCAATAATACTCATGTGATAGCATACATGCTTACAACATTAATCAATATGTTATCTATTAAGTATAACATGTAAGAAACCAAAACAAACATCATATCATATCCAATTCACCAAGCACGTTATTCACTTAAGCACTTGTGAAACAATTCATGTATAAGGGATATGATACCATTACCCAAATTCCTCCCGCTGTGTCGCCCCGCAAAAACACGTGCAAAACCTTTATGTGCCCCTCGATATCCTCTCCTTCAGAGATATCGACGCCCCCGAGACGCCTCCGCCGAAGTTCCATAGTTATCAAAGTCATGTGTATTACTACAACTAAGATAAACTACTTCCCCACCGTGGCCATCGATGGAGGGTGTGTGCAACCTCGACGGCGATCCATCGCGATCACGAATCCTCACAATTCGTGAAGACGATGTATCGTCCCCACCAAAGACTCAAAGCATCGACGGACTTAAAACCCAAGCACAAGTAATATATACTCATATGCTCAAAACAAGTAGGTAAACACTCTACTATCAAACTAGTCATGCAATTCATCCACAACTAGCATAAACATCATAACCGAGAATCATATAAGCTCATAGTCAAGTGTGCTTCACACACTTCAAAACTTTTGGAGGCTCGACCTCCATGAATTCTACCCAAAATTCCGTAGGACTTAAAATTATAGTTCTAGGATTCATACTAACCCAAAGGTTAACTCCGTTGAGTTCAATCTAAGTTTTCCGAAAATTCAAGGATTAGAAGCTTAGGCTTCATCAACCCTTATATTCATAACTATCGCCCGAAACCATAATCCCAATGTTCAATATACTCATATAAACCCAACAAATTATTTAACAAAGCAACTTAGAACAAATTAATCATCTTGAGCATAATTTCATCTAAGTCATCATACCAATCATAACCTTCAAAACATGATTAAAATTTACAACATGGTTTAATATAATCTCTTAAACATGTGTAATTCAAAACTAGGCTTACAATCATGTTTGACAAGCCGAACACATTTGGGGAAAATCCTTCCAAGCATCTTTGTCATTCAAGCTCAATACCCATAATCAATTCATATAGCAAAGTTTAATATACTCTATTAAGCATATAAAACACATTAATCAAGCTCACATCATCAATTTGCAAGCTAAAACAAAATTAGGGCAAAGGCACCCTCCAAGAATCTCAACCAAACCAACATCAATCCACATGAACAATCAACATAATCAAGTTCAATAAGCTAGTTAGAACATGAATTTCACATAATCATGGTCTCACATAGGCCAATCAAGCTCTAACATAAACTTGAAATCCTAGGTTCATACATCTTTCTAGAAACCCTAACAATGGCTTCCATTGACCCACATAGCACACATGGTTGATTCCCTAGGGTCAATGGAGCCTAAAAAGAAGGAGAAGAAAGGTAGAAACTTACCAAAACTTAGCCCTAACAATGGTGAAAATTGTGCCCTAGAGATGATGTCTTCTCTTCATCTCCTTCTTCAAGTTTGTAGGTAGAATGGGGAAGATGAAGACCCAGCAATGGCCTCCAAGCTCAGCCCTTTGAAACCCTTGAATCAACACACTCAAGCCCTCTCTCAAGCTCCCCTTGAGAGCTCCTTAGAATTCGCAAGAAGAAGAGAAGAGGGGAAGTCACAGTTTCTTTTGCCGAAACTATGAAGAATGCGGCAGATTTTTTTTTGGGGTTTTATATGGGATTAGATTAATCACTAATAACCTCACTAATTAACTCCTAAATCTCCTAATAGATGTTAGGATTAGTTTAGGTTAAGTAATTGGGTCAAGGTGTGGTTTAAAAATGGGTTAATTGGTCAAACATTCGGACAAATCGAGAAAAGAGGGCAAAATCCGACTTTCTCGAAATTGGACCTCATGCGGTCTTGGCTTTGGTGATGCGACCGCATCACCCCTATTTCAGCATTTAGGGTTTTCTTCCTTGCTCGATCCCGGCCTCTCCCGCGTGCGTTCTCGAGTCCTTCCAAGCCAAAAATGGTCTACAATTCAACCTTAATGTCCTCCAATCTATAACCAAAGGAATCAAGTCTCAAACCTCATCAAAACAGGGCCAAGAACTCAGGCAGAACTCGCCCGAACGACGACCGGAAAAGTGAAACTGAAAAGGGTTTTCGCTAGAATCCAACTAGCAACCAAACCGTCGATGCAACTAGCATCTAACAAACATCCAAGGCATGTTAATGATGTTTTAAATGCCCTTTAACAATAATCCATGAAGTTACAACATAAAACATAAACCCGAGATTCAAAGCATCTCGCGAAAGAAAAGTGCATACATGCATCTCAAACGACGTCAACGATCATGCTATTGACTCTAAACATATACGGGAGCTAAATGAACATGTTTATGATGATTATCAATGTATGAATTCATGCATAACACAATCAAGCAACATTTTAGGGTTTTACATTCTCCCCTACTTTAAGGAATTTAGCCCCTAAATTCTTACCGTAGTCATCAAACAAATGAGGATATTTCTCTCGCATCTCCAACTCGGTCTCCCAAGTTGCTTCCTCGATCTCGTGATTCTTCCAAAGGACTTTCACCAATGGAATTCTCTTGCTCCTCAAAACTTGCTCTTTCGTGTCAAGTATCTTCACCGGCTGCTCCACATAAGACAAATCCGGCTGAAAAGTAATCTCCTCATACTCAAGAACATGGGAATCATCCTTAAGATATTTCCGTAACATAAACACATGAAACACATTATGAATCTCCGGCAAAGACGGCGGTAAAGCCACCCTGTAAGCCAAATCTCTTGGTACCCCTTCTAGGCGATACCTTAAGAAACACAAGGTCTCCAATCCTGAAATTCCAAATCTCTCCTTCTATTATCCATATAACTTTCTGTTGACTTTGAGCGGTGAGCGATCTATCCCGAATTAATTTCACACTCTCAACTGACTGCTGAACAATCTCTGAACCCCATAATCTTGCAAAGCCTGCCAAAACCTCGATGTAAACCTCGGATCCTAGTCCGAAACAATACTAACTGGAACCCCGTGCAATCTAACAATCTCCTGCACATAAAATGCCGCTAACGGACTCAATGAATATGTCGTCGCAATCGGAATAAAATGAGCCGACTTCGTGAGTCGATCAATACAACCCAAACGGCATCAAAACTTTTACGGGTACGCGAACACCCCGAAACAAAATCCATCGTAACATGTTCCCATTTCCACTCTGGAATATCCAACGGCTGTAACAACCCCGCAGGTCTTTGGTGTTCCGCCTTCACCTGCTGACAAGTGAGACACCTCGACACACGATCTGCTATTTGTCGCTTCACATCATCAACTGAAGGGACACAAACTCTACTCTCGGAAGTCAAAAACCCATCTTGGTTCATCGCGAACTCATACTCGTAATTCCCACTCGAACCACAAACCTAGACTCAGTCTCCGAGTCTACTATCTTACAAATCAACCAAGGAGGCAAAAACCAATCTACCAAAAATCCCACATTCACAAGTTCAAAAATTTTCAATAACCATAATACCAAGCACTTTAGGTTGAAAATATCTTGACTCATACTTGAGTCGCATAGCATTCACAAATTCCATGACTAATTAATTAAGCATGTGAATTCCAAATATATCCTCGGAGCGTATTCAAAGACTTTATAAACATAAGTCTCCCGAAACTATTTGCTTCGGAGCTACAACATGAAATATAAATACAAGAATTCTAAATCATGAGAGGTAAAATGGCCGATAAGGCAATTCACAATTTAAGGAAGAGTGTTCCGCAACACACTTCTAAAACAAATAAGTTAACATTCAGGATCATGCAAGTCATGCTCGCAACTTCCAAATCATAGACAATGCACATAAGAGCATCATGTGAAAATTTATTCCATTTATTTTCCTTTTCTTCTGGTACGAGGTTTAGTCAATTTCTAACCTGCTTACTACCAATTCTAGTCCACCAACGAACCTCTTTTGATCACCAATTTAGGGTACCGGCTAAATTGGATTTCAAAAGCTTTCGTTGCAAGGATGCGAAGGGTTATGAGAAAAATCTTAAGCATCCTTTACTACAGTCTCACATAATCATGCAACAGTGTAATCATGGCATATCCATAAGGCATGAGAATCAAGATTTTATCATGCTATACTTTAAACAAATTACATTGCTTACTAATGCATATAAGCATGTTCATACTCAAATACAACTATTTCCGTTAGACATATTCATTACTCTTATAAACCATGTCTTTTCTTTTTAACAAAATGCATTTACCATGCATGTTCGCGTATAAAGATCATATATTAATTCTCCTTTTAAAATAACACACGCACCGGTACAAGTTATGTCTATACTTCATAATCACAAATATATTTTACTCATAATTTTAAATCATCAACGAAATGATAAAATTCCTATCATTAACAGTGTTGCATGTACACATGTATATCATGCAAATATGATATAAAATAACCAAGTATCATCATACATCTTCTCATATACTCCATGTAATTCCCGCTATTCCTGTAATGTATAAAACTCATGTAACTCATAACCATGCATAACGGTTAATCAAACAACTATTATAGCACATGAGATTTCTAAACTATTCATACATGTTTATAACACAAAACCGAGAAGACGTACGCATAAAAATTCCCTCATGGTAACTTTTCTAGGCAATGGCAATTTCAACAAATAACGAGGTTTGTATATTCACTATACTCGCCTAACTATACTTCTGTAGTAACTCCAGAGTAAAGAGGTATCATTCACTCTAGTACTCACAACCGTCAAAACTCTGTAAAGTCTTTCATTACCTTAGTCCAAAATCTCGTATTCGTTAAAACACACACGAAATACTCTCGCGCGGCAACGACACCCTATTAGTCGCGATTTAACGGTATACTTACTCGTAATAACCGTAATCCATCTCAAAACCACTAAGTATCGATCGTGCAATTCAAGCGCGTCCTACTCGCATAAAAATCACACAACAAAGTACAATTATTTTACTGTACACATATCTCTATAGAGCATACAAATTTAACGCACCACTAGTATTTACCACTAGTAGCATTAACACATATTCAATATTCACATATGTATAACATCGCCATCCATATAGGCTTACATAACCGTATTACCTTACTGCAATCGACTGTCTACCGACGAGTCAAAATTTCAACCCAAAACCGTAAACCAATCCCATACCGGGACATCCTCCTCAATAATATCCATAAATCGAGGAAAGCAAAAATAATTAAATCTCAACACACAATGCAATGTATGTATTAATGCATATGAGTTACCGATACAACGTGCACTCATAATAGCGATAATAGCAACCATAATATCCGTATAATGAATTACCTCCTATCCAAGGTAGGTCTCAAAACTCCGCAATGGCCAACCGCCACGCACGCATACAACCTCAAACCCTAGCTCGTCTATAACCATTTCACTAAGGGTCACTAGACTGCTTATTAGCGCTCTTAAAGTCATTAATCCTCAATTTAAGGCAATCCATTCTATGTGATCACCAATATTGCTCCAACACCTACACATGGTGTCACATTTCTTTAAACGAAATTTATACAACAATTCATCACCTCTTCATCTATGAATTTAGGTAAAAGCATCACTCCGCTTACTAGTCCACGGATTTGCCTACACAGTTTCAGGAGGTACTAACTGTCCTCTAACCACATCATCAACCTTAATATTCCCTGAGGTCCTCTCGTGCTCCTCATAATATTTAACTTTTTCTCATAAATACAGTCCACAGCCTCTCGAAAATCCGCAAGCTGTATCAGGATAAACTGCCTGTAATACCCCATCCTTAATCCTTAACTCTTTCACAATTTATGGAGTCTTCCTAGTCTCATCCGGTACTAAGTGTGCTACTCCAATGCATTAACTCTGTGATCTTCACTTAAATATTAATTCACAATATCATCATATTTGCCACCAATTCTCCGGTGGACTCTCAATCATGGATATTACTAGTACCACCTTATACATATCAACATTGGCACCTCTACTAGTGCTAACCTCCATTCTAGTTCAAACATCTTAACATACTATAACTCTCGACGTTAAGATATAATAAATCACACAAAACCAACCCCCAAAGCCAAGGAACCTATCCCGGCTGAAAGCTAAATTTATAATCATAGCTCTGATACCAACTGTGACGACCCGACCCGGATCTCAATACGAAATCCCAAGGTCGTGCCGCCAGAAAGCAAATAACAACAAACAAGTAGCAAATAATGGGTAGGGCCATAACGGCGATACACCGACAACTCAAAACATACGCGGAAGCAAAATATAACATAACAGTGGCGCCCGAGCTAACAAGCTCAAACTAAAACAACCAAAGAGATAGTAAATCTCTCGGTCCAAAAATTCGACTCGCGTGCCGCAACATTGGGCACGTAGAACAAACTCCCTGTTATGCAATTCAATATAGAGCATAAAATAAACCAAGTCATCGGCGAAGCTACGGCCGGAACCCAACATTACACTAAGTCTAAGACTCTAGTCTAACAACTCAACGGCTAAAAACATGCCGGAGTACAAACATAATATTTAACTAGCAATTTAACATGCTAACATAATCACCAATTAACCAAGCGCGACCAAAACCAGTCGGCTACCAACAACATGAGTACTAACATTTATAAGTACTAACAACCAGAAAACATATGGAGATATAACCATAAATAAACATCCAGCACGACTTCTACTTGTCGGCTACCAAAAGAATAAGCTAAACAACATAATTACAAATAACACAATTCACATTTAGGTTGCTACCCCAACATGAAGTTTACATAACTTCATCTTTCCCAACGACCTCACCAAAAACAAATAAACTATCTAAGTAGCAACCTTGCCAGAAATAATACTTCGTCAACGCAATCTTCTTGATTTACTTGGATCCGCACGCTCGGCTCGGATCTAGGAAAACAACCAACAAATAAAAGTAAGTCACAAAGACTTAGTAAGTTACTAACCGTAACTTCCTATCATGGCATAATGCTCAATCATAAATTACATCATGCTATCGTCATGAAATAACTTTATATAAAATCATGTTATGGCATCCATGCTCAACATTAATAAAACATGTTATCATTGTAGTATAACATCTCACTAAAATCCATGTCAAGACAATTATATGCTTAACGATCATAATTCTTGTTATTGATATAACATAGCCTTCCGATGGGTTACATGTGAAGGCATATAAACTTAACAACAATAATTCCTGCTTTTAACAAAATGCCATATCCGAATAATATTCATGATAAAGCATATTAGCTTAACAACAGTAACTCATGTTATTGTTATAACATAGCCTTCCCATACTATTCATGTCAAGGCGTACAAACTTAACAATAATGATTAATACCTTTGGCATAAAACCACATTCCAATAATACTCATGTGATAGCATACATGCTTACAACATTAATCAATATGTTATCTATTAAGTATAACATGTAAGAAACCAAAACAAACATCATATCATATCCAATTCACCAAGCACGTTATTCACTTAAGCACTTGTGAAACAATTCATGTATACGGGATATGATACCATTACCCAAATTCCTCGCGTGTCGCTCCCGCAAAAACACGTGCAAAACCTTTATGTGCCCTCGATATCCCTCTCGTAGATATCGGACGTCCCGAGACGCGATCTCCGCTCGAGTTCCATAGTTATCAAAGTCATGTGTATTACTACAACTAAGATAAACTACTTCCCCACCGTGGCCATCGATGGAGGGTGTGTGCAAACCCAAGACGGCGATCCATCGCGATCACGAATCTCACAATTCGTGAAGACGATGTATCGTCCACCAAAACTCAACCAAACCGACTCGTGGACTCAAAACCCAAGCACAAGTAATATATACTCATATGCTCAAAACAAGTAGGTAAACACTCTACTATCAAACTAGTCATGCAATTCATCCACAACTAGCATAAACATCACAACCGAGAATCATATAAGCTCTCATAATCAAGTGTGCTTCACACACTTCAAAACTTCTTGGAGGCTCGACCTCCATGAATTCTACCCAAAATTCCGTAGGACTTAAGATTATAGTTCCTAGGATTCATACTAACCCAAAGGTTAACTCCGTTGAGTTCAATCTAAGTTTTCCGAAAATTCAAGGAATAGAAGCTTAGGCTTCATCATCCCCCTTATATTCATAACTATCGCCCGAAACCATAATCCCAATGTTCAATATACTCATATAAACCCAACAAATTATTTAACCAAGCAACTTAGAACAAATTAATCATCTTGAGCATAATTTCATCTAAGTCATCATACCAATCATAACCTTCAAAACATGATTAAAATTTACAACATGGTTTAATATAAGCTCTTAAACATGTGTAATTCAAAAACTAGGCTTACAATCATGTTTGACAAGCCGAAACACAATTTGGGGAAAATCCCCTTCCAAGCATCTTTGTCATTCAAGCTCAATACCCATAATCAAATCATATAGCAAAGTTTAATATACTCTATTAAGCATATAAAACACATTAATCAAGCTCACATCATCAATTTGCAAGCTAAAACAAAATTAGGGCAAGGCACCCTCCAAGAATCTCAACCAAACCAACATCAATCCACATGAACAATCAACATAATCAAGTTCAATAAGCTAGTTAGAACATGAATTTCACATAATCATGGTCTCACATAGGCCAATCAAGCTCTAACATAAACTTGAAATCCTAGGGTTCATACATTTCTAGAAACCCTAACAATGGCTTCCATTGACCCACATAGCACACATGGTTGATTCCCTAGGGTCAATGGAGCCTAAAAAGAAGGAGAAGAAAGGTAGAAACTTACCAAAGCTTAGCCCTAACAATGGTGAAAATTCGTGCCCTAGAGATGATGTCTTCTCTTCATCTCCTTCTTCAAGTTTGTAGGTAGAATGGGGAAGATGAAGACCCAGCCATGGCTTCCAAGCTTGGTCCCTTTGAAACCCTTGAATCAACACACTCAAGCCCTCTCTCAAGCTCCCTGTTGAGAGCTCCCAGAATTCGCAAGAAGAGAAGAAGGGGAGTCAGCCTTTGGCCGAGCTATGAAGAATGCGGCAGATTTTTTTGGGGTTTTATATGGGGATTAGATCACTAATAACCTCACTAATTAACTCCTAAATCTCCTAATAGATGTTAGGATTAGTTTAGGTTAAGTAATTGGGTCAAGGTGTGGTTTAAAAATGGGTAATTGGTCAAACATTCGGACAAATCAGAAAAAGAGGGCAAATCCCGACTTTCTGGAAATTGGACCTTGCGGTCGCTTGGCTTTAAGGTGATGCGACCGCATCACCCCTATTTCAAAGATTTAGGTTTTCGCTTTCCTTGCTCGATCCCGGCCTCTCCCGCGTGCGTTCTCGAGTCCTTCCAAACCAAAAATGGTCTACAATTCAACCTTAATGTCCTCCAATCTATAACCAAAGGAATCAAGTCTCAAACCTCATCAAAACAGGGCCAAGAACTCAGGCAGAACTCGCCCGAACGACGACCGGAAAAGTGAAACTGAAAAGGGTTTTCGCTAGAATCCAACTAGCAACTAAACCGTCGATGCAACTAGCATCTAACAAACATCCAAGGCATGTTAATGATGTTTTAAATGCCCTTTAACAATAATCCATGAAGTTACAACATAAAACATAAACCCGAGATTCAAAGCATCTCGCGAAAGAAAAGTGCATACATGCATCTCAAACGACGTCAACGATCATGCTATTGACTCTAAACATATACGGGAGCTAAATGAACATGTTTATGATGATTATCAATGTATGAATTCATGCATAACACAATCAAGCAACATTTTAGGGTTTTACAGGATAGATCATCAGAAACTGTATAAGTTTGTTTATTATTCTGAATCCTAGCTGCAAATAGCATCTCAGTGTGCATTACTTGGGAGAATTGAAAACCATGACGGATGACTGGTATTAATAGATGTTTTGTGCTTGAGTGATTATTCATTTCCTTGTTAACTATTTTGAATGAGAGACGTGCAAGAGTCGACACATAGTCCAAAAATGTGAGCTTTTGAGCCTTTAACGAGTAAATCATTCTGTGGGGGAAATTTGATAGGAGTAATTTTTCCTATGGATTATTGCTAGATATTGGGATAAATATTACGTTAATAGTGGTTTTTTTCGTAACATTTTATGATTTAAGGTACAATGGAAGAAATTGAAGAAAAGAGCAAAATTGGATGAGAGGTAGCACGTGGGCATGCGAAAGGCTAAAATTTGTGCTTGAAGCAGCTATTTACAAAGTTGTTTACAATGGGCACGTAGAAATGACTGCCGGGATTTTCAAGCTCAAACATTTATCTTTAGGATTTAAGATTTAGTGAGTTCAATACTCATTTAATTTTTTGGTTTTATTATGTTAGGATTTTATTATTTTATTTATTTCTTTTGGGGCACTCTTTGAATAGTTGTTTGAGGCTCTAGTCTTTAAGAACATGAGGTAGTAGCCTATATCATGGAGTAGTGGTAGTAGTGGATAGAAACTTCCTCCAGAATTTCCCCTATTAATAGAGGGAAAATCTTCAACGAGGGACACACAATTCTGAGCAAAAATTCACTCAAACTCCCACCTCATATCAAGTATACGTCACCCACATGTTCTGTTTCTAAATTTCCATTTCTAGTTGAAGGTTTGTTGAAGCTTTGATTTAATACAATCGTGAATTCTAATTGCTTGTATCTACTCAATTGTTCGTAAGTATTTGTTTATTTTATACATTTCTAGTTTATGATTATTTTGTTTGATTAAGTGAGGGGCCCGTTGTTTGATTAAACTTGGTAACCTACCAATTAAAAGGCAAATCCGTAATTGTTTGTTTGTTTTAGTAAAGTGGCAAATGACATGATTTCAATTAGCTTCACATGCATTCTAATCTATGTCATGAAAATAAACAATCTAATTAAATGAACATGCTTGTGTGTTTGTTAATTGGAATTGGTTCTCTCTAGTTGTTAGTGTTGTCAAAACACTAAATCCTACGATCGTCTCTAGGGTTTGCTTTTAATTAGAGTAGTGGTTAATGAACTTCACTTAATCACTGAAACCGTAAGGAGAGATTTGTTTGTTCAACGCTTGTTGGACGACTATAACCAATTTATATGCAAACTATTGAGCATATCTTTGCAACAATGATCAGTTGAAAGAATCAAAGTGAAAACAACTTCTTTGGCCAGAAGCTTCGTCATATTTGATTTTATTTCATTCATTTTGCGTTATTTGATTTTTAATGCAATCGATAATTAGTTCTTAAATACAACCCCCCCCCCATTCGGTAACTATAGAGAATTATAAATCGCTTCTTGTGGAGACGATCCTACTTACACTATACTAATTTTTAGTGAGGTGGTTTATTTAATTTTGGTTGGTCCGAAAAACCCAACAATCATTTAACAATTTTTTGAATTATGCACAATAACTAAGGCCTCGATTGGTACACATAAATGGAATCAATTTCGTGGAATTGATTCCAAGAAATTAATCGATAGTGTTTGGTATTGTTAAAATTTTATTTGAAAAGGAAATGGATTACTAAAATCTTTAAATTGATTCCTAAAATTTAAGGAATCATAATCCTAATGGAGAAGGTGAGATTGAGATTCATAGTAGTTGGAATTTATGTAAAAGGATAATTATATCCTTCTATTATGTCATATATTTGTTTTATATTTATAATCTCAATTGATCAATTACTTTACGACCGTTTTTTTTTACTATATAGGAGAATAAAACAGTGATTGTCTTAGTTAAGTAGCAACACATACTTTTCATTTTTTTGTTTCAAATGTTAAATCTATTTTATTTGAACTAGTTTCATTATAACATTAGCTTTTTTAATCTTAAATCAACGAATTATTCTTTGTTTATTGATGTTGGAAAATTTAAAATTTTCACCTAAATTGAAAACTTGGTATTTTATGGAGCAGTAATAATGTTAATGTCTGATGTGCCCACCAACCTAGCGGGCAGAGCTACCAAGTAGAGAACAAGACAACTCCCGTCTAAACCTGGTCAAGCACAGCCTTGCCTGCTGGACCATGGGCCATGCCCGGGAACTACACTTGTCATCACCAGATCTACATCATACAGTTGGGCAGAGCTTTGCTCGTCCAAGCAAGCATCGGGCAGGGAATCTCGGTGACTTGCTCTTCAAGATTGGTCAAAGGTTTCCTTATTCCGAGTAGAGCACTTACCTTATCTGCTATGACATTCTCGCGGCCAGCCACCTATTACACCTACAATTTATGAGTTTTTTTCCTAAACCCACTAAGTAACTATGGAAACTAAATCCCACAAGGATTTTATGTCATTGGGGACCTATAAATACCCCTCTATAAACCCTAAACAAGGTACACACTTTCTTGTGCCTCAAACCTCTGTCAAATTGCCTTTTGACTCACACGATTCTTATTCTCACACAATAGTGGTTTCGCGAGGCCAAACCTTGCACTCCAACTAAGGTGTTTCATGATCTTAGGCAGGTTTAAGGAAGCAGATTCAACCATAAAATCAAGCCCAGATATCCTACTCATCAATCAGACGCCCTAAGCTAGATCTTTGTCACATCGGTTTGGTTCCGTTGCCGGGAATCGAACCCGGGTCTTTATCTGCTATGCTTCGAGTCTGACATGTTTTTGTTTCGAAAGCTCTTTATTTTCACTCCGATCACATGTGGGAGAATTGAAGTTAGGTCAAACTCCAGCTTTTTGAGGATCTTGAGTGATGTCCTGGGCAAAGTTGAGGCTTGGGACAGGAGAGCTCTGATAATCGAATCCCGGATTGGGTGGCCGTTTAAACCCACAGCTAGTGGTGAAATGAAGATCCCTAAGGCCTCCAAGCAGGACTTCGGTACTGGGGAGAACGCGTGTTTACAGGTTCTGAAAATTGCCCTCGGGGTTCGCGAGGAGAATGAGAAGCGAGCAGGCCACGCATTCTTGCTCGATTGGAAAGAGATGACCTGCAACCCGCATAATCTACGCCTGGCCACTGTGCTCTGATCAGATCTGCCTGGGTGGAGCCCCTTTTAACTCATAAGCCAGAAGAAATCCATCCATACTAGGGTGACTGCCACGGGTAGAAGTTAAAAAATGAATGCACTGAATACAAGCAACTGGGTCCCGGGGCAAGCTGTCGGCTAGCTTTTGAGGACATGGATGGTCACTTTTTAACTGTTGATAATTTCTCGTTGTCTCGAACATGTTTTGCTCCTAATAGCTGTACTGATCGTCTCTTATTTTGTTTCAGGAATAAGGAACCTGGCTCTGCTAAAAAGGAGGAAGACTCAGGGCGCTCAACGAATAGCCGATCTAAAGGCCACAGAGCTTAAAGACCTGCCCAAGGTCCCTTTTAGTCCTCTGGCCAGGAAGGCCCCCGATTGGACAAAGCTCCCAACCCCGTTAAAAAGGTGGCAGACCTTGTTCCTCCTGCTCGTGATCCGGCAAAGGCCAGCTGCCGCCCAAGCTGTTGAGGCTGCCGAGGCCGTTGCTGCTAAGGCCACCGAAGTTCCCAATGCCAAGGTAGCAAGTAAAAGGAGAATGGATTCCCCTCCTCGCCTTGCTCGACCTGTGCATCACCATGGGTTGGGCTCTAAGCCCCTTCTGGCACTCCACCAGCCAAATACGGAGCCGCGTTATGGAGGCAACCCGGTTTCGAGAAGCCCGTCACTATCAGTGCTGCGCGGGCTCTTGTAAAGAGATTGAAGGTGGTACCCCGATGCTCGGGGGTATCGATCTAATTTCCCATAGTAGTCCTGCCAGCCTGGTGGGCAAGGGCATCATTAAGTGGGATCTCCAAGATGATGTCGCGCTTGACCGGAAAATAGCTGGCCACATGCTGGTCGGACACGCCGGGCTCTGTCTGAGCGAGGTAAGAAATGACAACATCCTTTTAGCCGAAAAAACTGCTTTCTTGTTTGTTTTCATGCTGACTGTTTTGTGTTTACTTACAGATCGCCTCTACTTGCACAAACTTATATGACCGCTATGGCGAGGAGAAAGAGGCTCGCAAGTAGATATAGGTTGACAGCGCTGCTCGAGAGGCCATATTGAAGAGGAAACTTGAGCAGGTTTCTGAACTGGGCAATCAGCTTAAAGAGCAAGAGGCTGCCACCAAGTAGAATGAAGCTGAGCTGCTCGAGCGCAATATCTTCCTTGTCGCTCAGAATGGGGTGCTGGCCGCTGAAAGAACTGAGCTCGTAGGCCAACTGAAAAAGGAGTAGGCTTCGGTGGAGGCGGTGTCATTACAGCGAGCACAAATGCAAAAAGAGCGGGATGCTCTCAAAATGTAGGCCATCAAGGACGCGACCACCGTGGCTGAGCTCATGGAGAAGTTGGCAATGACCAAGGAAGTGGCGGTGAAGGAGTTTAAGAGCTCCCCCGATTTTGAGTCTACCGTGGATGATGCCATCATTCCATATTTTTCCCATGACATGAATCATATACTGAGGATCTCGCTGGACATGGCGGCGTGAGCATGCAGATCATGGTAGAATGGGTCGTTCTTGATCCTTACTTTGACATTGCCTGCCAATTTCATGACCTGGTCCCTTATACCGAGGAAAAGCTGAAAACCCTTGCCCACGTAGACGTTGATGAGAAGAGAGAGCCTTGGGTTTCTCCCAAGCCGTTGGACATTAATGTTTACTCGTTGATAAATGCCTTGGAGGCAAAAGGCCAGGTTGTAAAAGACAACGAACAACTATTTGCTGAGGCTGACGCCCGAGCTGCTACAGATGAGGCTGCCCGTAAAGAATTTGAATGCTCAATATGAGCTACAATACATGGCTGATTCTAAGAGTCTTCCTCCTCAACCGGACAAAGCCTTAGATTGATCATTTTTTTGTCCAGTTTGCGCGCCAGCCTTTTTGTTTTTCGAATGTAATTCTTCCCATCTTTTAAATGGAAATTTTGTTCTACTTGGTTAGTGTTAGCATGCATGTGTATGGGCTGTTTCAACGAGCATAACAAGTTTAGAACTAATACCATTGATCGAGCATGTAGACTTGTGCAAAGAATAACTTAGAAATAATAAGGCTAATTTTAGCAAATATATTATTAAAGTTTGAGTGCTTGGGGAAAAGTTCTTCCCTAGGCTAAGTGCTTGGTTCTGGCCAAGGCTTTGAGCGGGCAGGACCCCTATCGCCTTTGGCGAGCGTCCTGATGATTGCCTAGCGGGCATGGCCCAACTCTGAGCGGCGACCAGCTAACCTGACTTGTCCTTGTTCATCGTTTGTACGCCGAAGTTGTTGCTAGTATATCAACTAGGTATAGAGATAAACAACTAACATTGTTGCTCGGTCACTATAGGAATCCAAGGTAGTTAGTCGTTACCTTGTGGGCATGGCCCCTACCGACTTGCGGGCTACCTAGTGAATGAATTGGGCAAGGCCCTATCTTGCTCACTGGGAGGATAAGACTTGTTCACTAGCACTCGGGTATAGTGGAAGGTGATCGGGCATGGCTCTATCTACACGACTTGCGAGTAGATCTTGCCAATCAATAAAAAAAAATAGTTTATACAGGATAAATACACATATTGGGTTGACAATTGTAATAAAAGAACTTGTTTTTTTTTTTGATAAAATGATAGTTACCCTCAACAGGGCTGAGGGTCTTACTCGTTTGTGCATTGAGAACTTGTTTAATGGTAATACTTTTTTAGATGGTCCACGTGCCAGGGATGCTTCAAGTCCTTGCCATCACGTGTCCGCAACGTGTATGTGTCTTCTCTGATTATCCTAGTAACCTGAAAAGGTCCTTCCCAGTTTGGTGAGAGCTTTCATCTTTCTACTCGGTGACCGGTAACCTCGATTTTCTTGAGTACCCAATCGCCGACCATGAATGTTCTTTCTCAGACTCTTTTTTCATGGTGAGCTTTTGCTCGCTGCTTGTAGTTGACCATCATTAGACGTGCATCCAGTCTTCTTTCTTCGAGTAAGTCAAGCTCTATTGCCCAGATAAACGGCAAGACATAAAGTGAAAAACCCTAAGTTTAGTGGGGCCAGGCCCGCCTGGCGAGCAAGACCACTTAGTCTTTTCCTCGATTTCTATCTAAGGTCTGATTCTACCTAAGAGTCTTACCTAGAAAACACATGAAGATGAAGAGAACCATCAAATAAACCCAAAAAATGAAGACCCAAAATAGAACATGAAACAAGGAAAGGTGAAATACTTACTGTGAGAGATCGAACAAAGGGTTCTTCACAAATTTTAGAGAATGGAACCGATGAAACCAGAAATGACGAAGGATTCCGAGTTCTGGAAGCAAATTAACGACTGGAATCAGGACACAAGGACGCTGGAATCTGGGAATCATCTGTGGAAGTAGTAGCAAGAATGCAAAGCTTGAGCGAAAATTTTCTCTCTAAAAATCTCTCAAATACGGTAAAAGAGGGAAAGGGAGGAGAGGCTTGGCTTTTATAGGTAGAAGCTTCGAGTTTTTGGGGGGAAAAGATGGAGACAAACGACTCTGACGTCACCAAAGGGCGCATGCACATTTAATGCGTTGTTTCGTGAATTGTGCCTCCATCAGGTCATTCCACTTAACGACGGCTTCACGCGCCCCTACGCATACTTCCCTCGGTACTCTCCAACGACAAAACTTCCCTAGTACGCTCCTGTCTGCTCACTAAGGTTCCAAAGCATTTTACCATCTTGCCTTCCATTCAAGTCACAACCTACTCAGAAATTCACAAGTGTTGGAGCCCGAAGTAGGAGTAACAACACCGAGCATAAGCGTTCCTCGCTCCGAGCATAAATACTCGCCAAACAAGGAGCTAGGGGCCATTGATGTGCCCGGCCCAAACCCAGTCAAGAGCAAAGCACGAGTCATCACCACATGTCAGGCACGTGCTCAATTAACGTGGAACCCACCAGCCTAGCGAACAGAGCTAGCAAGGTACCGAGTAGAGAACAAGACAGCTCCTGTCTAAACCTGGTCGAACACATGCCTCTCCTGCCCGACCAGAGGCCATGCCCGGGAACTACATTTGTCATCACCAGATTTATATCACATAGCCAAGTAGAGCCCTGCTCGCCCGGGCAAGCATCAGGTAGAGAATCTCAGTGACTTGCTCTTCCAAGACTGGTCAAAGGTTTCCTTATCCGAGCAGAGCACTTATCTTATCTGCTCTGACATTCTCACGACCAGCCGCCTATTACGCCTACAATTTAGGAGTTTCCTCCTAAACCTACTAGGTAACTATGGAAACTAAATCCCACAAGGATTCTATGTCATTGGGGGCCTATAAATACCCCTTCTATAAACCCTAAACAATGTACACACTTTCTTGAGCCTCAAACCTCTGTCAAATTACCTTTTGACTCATACGATTCTTACTCTCACACCGGAATGGTTTTGCAAGGCCAAGCCTTGCACTTTAACTAAGGTGTTTTTGTGATCTTAGACGGGTTTAAGGAAGCAAATTCAGCCATAAAATCAAACCCATATATCCTACTCATCAATTAGACGGCCCAAGCTAGATTTTTTCCACATCAATGTCTAATTTTTATCATGAAAGTCATTAACAAGTAATCACATTGTATTCCAGTTGTCTTAGTTTTGTCATTGTATTCCAAGTTGTTTTTGTGTCTAATTTTTGTCAATTGTCTTAGTTTTGTCATTGTATTCCAAGTTGTTTTATTTTTAACCAAACAGTATAATACAAATTTATACTCCCTCCATCCCTAAATTATCGTCCTCTTTTCTTTTTTCGTCCGTCTCAAAATAATTGTCCAGTTTGAAACTTACTTTTTTAGAACATCACTTTTACCACTTTAGCCTTACTTTTTCACTCTACTTTAATTATGAGCCACATACACATGGACTTTAAAGAAAACTACACATTAAACCAATATAAATAATCAAGTCAATTTTTTTTTAAATTGTGCGCCGAGTCAACTAGGACGATTATTTAGGGACGGAGGGAGTACTATATTAGTAATCACATTCCTTATTTTACTAAACAAGTTTTAAGAATCATCTTTTCATCTATTTTCATGTAATCTCATTACTAGTAATCAATTATGCAGAATTAATTTTATTTCCGAGTACCAATTGAGGCTTAAGAAAGATCAACATTTATAAGAAGTTTATGAACTAATATTACTTTGTTATATGAGTGTGACTAATGATATTGTTGACCTAAGTGAAAAAGCTATGTTAGGTAGGCAAGAGGTCAGATAGGTCCTTGCTTGTAGTGTTGATCGTATCTCCAAATTAGTTTTGGGCTTTTCCAACACGAAGATACTTTGGAAAGAAAAAAAAAGAACAATACTACGTTGATAATTTATATAATTATGTAAATAATGTAAAGTTCATGATATTTTTATATGTCTTTATTTGTAACATTTTTTTTTGCGGGGGCTAACCACACCCAAACTCCGCTCTCTTACATTCCACAATTTTATTTTATTTTTGCAAAAATACTATCGAGTAAAATGCCAATGTAGCCCCCATCAACAAGTTTCAACACCCTCAGTCGCACACATCTTGTTATGTGCGACAACTCTCGATCGAACTCCACCAGAAGTGTGCGCATAACCAGGTCCGACGAATCTAGTTATGAAGTAGATGGTGAGGAGATGAAATAGACGGAGATGAAACTAATTGAGGGAGAGGAGGAGGAATGACGAACCTCGCGATGAAACCGATGTTCGATTTTGCAGATGAAGATGAAAGTTACTTTGATTGCTTGCTCCCAATTTGTAGCTTCTTTTATTACTTGCTCGATTTGGGTAATTGAGAATTATGGTTTCAAAAGGGAAGATGAAGATGGTGAAAGAGGCGACGGGCATGGAAGATGAATATGAAGATGACAATGAATATGACGATGAGAGGAGAGAAAGGGGTTGATTGTAGAGAAAAGAGGTAATGGGGGTAGAATGTGTAGTTAGAGTGAGGTGAAGAGAGTAGTGTGTGAAATTTGTTAAGATGGGTGCGGTGTGGAGAGTAATGGGGTGTTGAGAATGAGTTTTGGCGTGTGGTTAGGTCCCGCCTATATTTTTTTGGAAAATTATCAAACTTTTGATTTTTTTAATTTTTTAAATACATATCATATCATATCACTCTTTTAAAAGAATGAAGTATATTTTTTTTTGGAAAAATACCATAAAGTCCTACTAAAAAAAATCTAGTGTCCAAAAAGCCTCAAAAATAAATCGTCTATCTTAAAAAAGTTAGATTTTTAATACAAATTAATCCAAAAATTAACGCATCTACTAACGTTGTTTGAATAAAAACTTTCATTTTGAATGAAATCTTATTTTCTTTTCAATAATGGTGATGATGATAAGATTGTATTGTATATAATAATAATAGTAAGTGGTAGTAATAATAATAATATAGTGTAATTATAATAATAATAATATGGTGTAATAATAATAATTATTATTTTAAACTTCTTTTGTTCCTAAATTATTGTCCTGGTTGGATTTTTGAATCAAATTTGATATTTTTCAATTTGAAAATTTAACATGTATTTTTTAAATTTATAAAATACGTAATTGTAGGACAATAGTTTAAGAAATATTGGAGTAATTTATGTCAATATTTTTATTATTGAAAAATAATACCAAAAGTCTCTTTTAAAAAATCATGTCGAAAAGGACAAAAAAAAAAGAATTCTTCTATTCATAATCTCTAACTCATTCAATTTTTTTGGAATTTTTTAAATACTTTTATGAAATTGAAGTAATAATTGTAGTAATAGTGATTGTCAAAATAATAATAATAATAATAATAATAATAATAATAATAATAAATTATTAATGCTACTGTTATTTTTGTTGTTGTTATTTTTGATATTTTTGAATATGATATTTTTTTAGTAGGACTTTTTGGTATTTTTCCCAATTTTTTTTTCTTTCAATTTCCTCCTGATTTCAGAACCAAATGTTTTGGGTTACCGCACACAGTTCAAAGAACTAAGAAACTCGGCGCATCTTTCACAACTCCACCACGTCCGCCATCGCAGAAATCACCGCCGCCCACCACTCCGCCGTCTGTGTCTTCCTTTCGCTCTCCTTCAACCCGTAAACTCAAAGCCCAAATGACGTCAATGAGACAACAATTTCAATTCTATCCTTCTCCTGTATACACATATCTCCAGCAAGAATAGCAACAACCCATGAAGCTCCCACCTATACCAATCCTTCGCCCGATTTCCAAAGCCCATTCCTTCTCAACCACCTCCTCCTCACGCGAAACCACAATCTTAAGCGAAGTCCTCAACATAGTCAACACGGTTAATCCAATGGAAGACTCGCTTGAAAAGATCGTCCCTTTTCTATCTCCAAACACCATCACCTCCATTCTCCAACAACAAACCAACCCACGTCTATGTTTCCGTTTCTTCATCTGGGCATCCAATAGAAAGCATTTCCGATCACGGGTTTCTCACAATTTAATCGTTGACATGCTTGTTGACCCAATTGGTGTTGAGTTGTACTGGAAAGTTCTCGAAGAAGTCAAGAATATTGGGGCCCAGATATCGTCTGATGCTTTTGCTGTATTGATAGATGGGTACAGGAAACTTTTGAATGCTGAGAAAGCTGTGATGGCATTTGGTAAGATGCAGGATTTTAATTGTAAGCCTGATTTATTTACTTACAATATGGTTTTGCATATTTTGGTTCAAAAGGATGTGATTTTGTTGGCATTGGGTGTGTATAGTACTATGTTGAAGTCGAGTTGTGATCCAAATTGTTTTACTTTTGGTATTTTGATTGATGGTCTGTGTAAGAGTGGCAAGACTCAGGACGCACTTGAACTGTTCGATGAAATGATTAAGAGAGGGATTAAACCTGATGAGCTCACTTATACAATAATTCTTTCGGGGTTGTGCAGGGGAAAGAGGATTGACGATGCTTATTGGTTGTTTGGGAGGATGAAAAGTGCTGGGTGTAAGCCTGATATTGTTACTTATAATGTTTTGCTTAATGGGGTTTGTAAGTTGGGCAGGATGGACGAGGCACTTGTTCTTTTGAGGTATTTTCAGAAGGATGGGTTTGTTCTTGATGTACACGGGTATAGCTGTTTGATTGATGGGTTAATTAGGGTTAGAAGGTTTAGCGAAGCTCGGGAGATATTTAAGGAAGTTATTGAGGTTGATATCAAACCAGATGTTGTGTTGTATTCTATTATGATCAAGGGGTTGTGTGAGGAAGGGAAAGTGAAGGATGCATTGAGGTTGTTGCGGGATATGACCGATAAAGGTGTGGTACCAGATACTCTATGTTACAACACTTTGATTAAGGGGTTTTGTGATATCGGACTCATGGACCAGGTGAGGTCCCTTAAACTTGAAATGCCAAGCGTTGATCTGGTCCCGAATGTGGTCACTTACAATGTTCTCATTTGTGGTATGTGTAGACAGGGTTTGGTGGGGGAGGCACTAATTTTTTTTAATGAGATGGAGAAGCTTGGATGCCTTCCTTCTGTCGAGACCTTTAATGCCCTTATTGATGGGCTTTGTAAGGCTGGAGAGCTTAAGGAAGCTCACCTTTTGTTTTACAAGATGGAGATTGGAAGAAATCCTTCGTTGTTTTTCCGGCTTTCTCGAGGTTCTGATCAGGTTCTTGATAGGGCAAGCCTTCAAACAATGGTTACAAGATTATGCGAATCTGGGAAGATTCTTAAAGCATACAAGCTTCTCGCGCAGCTTGCTGATGATGCAATTGCGCCGAATATCTGGACTTATAACATTTTGATCCATGGCTTGTGCAAGGAAGGGAAAATCAATGCTGCCTTCAAGCTCTTCAAGGATCTCCAACTTAAGGGGAATTCTCCTGATGCGGTTACATACGGAACGCTCATTAATGGTCTCCAAATGGTTAACCGAGAAAATGATGCCCATAAACTTTTTGAAGAAATGGTTAAGAAGGGGCATGCGCTGAACCCAATGGTTTACAAGTTGCTTATGACTTGGTCTTGCAGAAGGCTGAAGCTTACCACGGCCATTAGTCTTTGGTTAGAGTATTTAAGAAAGCTTTCTAACAGGGAAGAAAAAGCAATCAAATTAGTGGAGGAATATTTTGAAAAAGGAGACGTGGAAAGGGCCATTCGAGACTTACTTGAAATGGATTTGAAGTTGGGAGATTTTGATTCAGCACCTTATACGATTTGGCTCATTGGATTTTGTCAAGTGCGTCAAACAGAGGAAGCTTTAAAGATATTCTCTGTTCTTGTGGAGTGTGGGGTAAATGTGACTCCCCCAAGTTGTGTGATGTTGATTAGTAATCTCTGCAGTGATGGGATGTTGGATCAGGCTATTGAAATTTTCCTCTATACTTTGGAGAAGGGGTTTATTTTGGAGCCACGAATTTGCAACAACCTACTGAATTCTCTTCTTAGTTCTCAAGAGAAAGCTGAACATGCCTTTGATCTTTTGGACAAAATGAAGGCTGGTGGGTATGATTTAAACGCCCATCTTCAGAAAAGGACAAAGATCCTGTTACATACTCATTTGAACACACCGGGTGTTGGAAATTTGTTAATCGCATGAGGATGCTTCCACCATGTTATTGCTAGTGGGGGAGTTTAAGTACGCCACATTCTGTTTTCACCAGTAAGTTTACTGTAATTTCTTTCTTAGCTTTTTAGGTTTTACTAACCCTCTCTTCCTTGTAGTTTCCATTTATAGAAATTCAAACAGTTGCCCCATTGGTTGCGAGACATCTAAGGTTTGTGTATCATTAATAATTAATGAAGACAGAAAAATCATTTTGATACGTTTAGTGAATTTGTTGTAAAAGTTAGTGCTTACAGATAGCTGGCAATTATCATTGTTGAACACCGTACTTCCACTTTGGAAAAAAGCATGAGTTGATGATTTTGTTCACGATGGATATAGATGTTGACTGATTGACGATTTCTAGTTTGTGTCATTGTTTGTAAATTGTGAGAAATTTGAGAACTGAGCCTCCATCTTTTTTCGGATCTGGTGCCTATGTTTGTGGAAGGATGTGCCCCAGTTTTGCGAATGACTGTTACTTCTTCTATGATGGCAAATGTATCTTCATAAATGCATTACAGGGTCCTCCTTGTTTGTCACTCTTGTGCAAGGGACTCACTGACGTCTTTGTTTTGTCCTTAAAGCTGTCACAACTTTTTCCTGTGTTGAATAAAGATAAAACTTAGACCTGACCCATCGTCTCCTTTTCGATGCCATGCCAAACTGTACTACATGGCCCTTGCATGGCAATATGTGCATTCACCCAGGCAGCTTATATATATAGACATGTGGCAGCTATCTACTTTTACCTGCTTGTATGTTGTGGATCAATTTCTGCTTTTGGCATCTATTTGAAAGTTAGCAGTTTTTGTTGTGGTTACTCTCTCTCTCTCTAGCATACACACACATAAAGCACAGCACAATACAGACATAGGTATAAGCACTTGGAGGGCTCTGATGAACTTTTGATTGGTGCAGACTGTATATAGAATTTGCCGAAGCCTCTGCGTTTCTGTACAACTAAAGTGTAGCTAAATAGAATTAGTCTGTAGTTTATACCCTATTCGTTGTTGGCTATAGTTAGAAACTTGTACTTATGTTGAAGAAGGGCTATTCGCTTTGGTATATAATACTTTACTTATCAAAAAAAAAAAACTTGTACTTATGTTGAAGAAGGGCTTCTCTTGTTCTTTTTGACTGACCTTTCTTGAATTTTTGATTTAATGTGTTACAGTCTGTGATCCCGCGTCTCTGAAACTGGAGTTACTGAAGGTAAGGGCTCTATCGTTTTGATTGGGAAAACCCTAGTTGCATCATTTCTCATATGCGATGCTGACAGTATCTTTACTGGAATTTGTTGTTACTGGAATTACCTTTTGCAGGAAAATGTGGTTAGTTTGCTACCTATATTCAACCCCGTCTTATTCTCTTCTACATGTTAGTATCTCAAAGCATATTACTCATTTCAACTGGCCAAGGTATTGCTGAAACCTATCACATCCAATATGAAAGTCTTTACTTTTTGTAGGATTTATTATTGTTTATCATAAATTACATATTTTTTGTTATCTCAATAGTTGGCAGTCATGACCAAATTTATAGAAAGTACCAAAATAACTGCTCTCTCCATCTCAAACCAAGACGTAAGCTTTAACTTTTCAGTCAATCTGACAATTTTTGAATTGATATGTAACATATCTTTATTTAAAACTATTACCTTTGTAAACTACACTAAAAGTACTATAAACTATGTATTTCATAGATTTTACAGAAACAAGTAAATTCTTGTCCATCTTTTTATTAAAAAAAAAACCAATTTGACTTGAGTTGAGAAGTCAAGATTACCTCTTATTTTGGAACTGAGGGAGTGCTAAGTACAATTTATCATTCAATATACTTATTTAAAGTAACTATATATATAATATATATATGTATATATATGATATATATATGTATGTATATATATATGTATATATGTATGTATGTATGTATATACATGTATGTATGTATGTATAGGAACCTGTGGGATTCCGATCACTGATTTTTTTGATCTTGTTGCGGTGTATGTTGTCAAAAGACCTGGATGTGAGAGTGACATTTCTTCAAAAGAGCACTAGAGCAGTCAAGCTAGTTTGTATAGTTGCATATCATTTGAAAATGTAAATAGTTATCTAAGAATTCATAGATCTTAAGAATTTAGGTTTATTCTTCATGCCCTGTGGCGACTTAGTGACGAATGTGACAATCGTAAAGCTTGAACGGACATCTAGACACATTGTGTCAATCCGAGCCGCCAAGTCGTCGTACCGAACTGAACCGAGTGATTTGGTTTGGTTTCGTGGTTTATATGGTTCAACTTGATTTGAGTTTTTTAAAAACCGAGCGGTGGTTCACAGTTTGACTTGTGGTGTTGAGACGAGTCGTGTCAAACCAAACCGAACCAAACCATTTGAATTGCACCGCTGCAAGCACCAAACCATGATTTGATTTTACTGTTTATTTGGGAATCATTTTGTCGGTTGTATTATATTATATAAAGAATAAAGCCTAAAGACTACCATACCTTTAGTATTTTCGTCTCTCATATTGTTTTAGATTTGAACGATTTTCAGCGATCACTAGTGACCCTCAATAGGCGCCGTCAACCTTTTCACACCGTCAACCTTTTCACACCATCGAGTCCCCTCAAAAACCCTTACCATCAAGTACTTTTTGCGTGGAGCCATTTATTCAATTTCAATTTTTTGAAAACATCAAAATGTTATGTCTTTGTATTATATTTGTTTGTATTGATATTTTTTTTAGTTAGTTATTATTATTATTTTGGTTTAGTTTAAAGTTGAAACCCAGAGATTTTTCTGAAATCAGTCCAAACCGTGAGACTGGACCACGATAGTGATTGAAACCATGAGTCCAAACCGTGAAACCAAAACGTGAGACCGAACCATCGTGGTTTGGTTCAAAACTTGAGATGGTTTAGCTCGGTTTGATTTTTTACAAATCGATGACCCGCAGTTCAGCTTGCATCTTGTCCCAACCACTTACACCCGTAAGACACCAGCCTTCATCTATTGGCGCATGGCGCGCTGCTATATGTCAGACATGTAACACGCCACGGTATGCCTGGAATGTAGCGCACTCTGATTTGTATGTACATATGACATAGGACACGTGAAAACTCGATACGTGACATATGTCTGCACAAGCCCTAGATATCTTGGGATTATATTTTCCTGTTTTGAAACAGCTGACATGCCTGAACAAGCCGGGGACACTTGAGAAAATGTCGTGGTCTTTGAACACCATGTCATTAACTTGAGTGGTGCTCTAGTACTATTGGAAGGCCATAAAACTGTTCATATGTAATCCTTTTTCAGTTATTGTCATATTGTGCCCTTACAATTTTGAAGTTTTGAAATAGGTGTCCCCATCAATAATTTTACAGCCTACCATCAGCACTAAATAATTTATCGGGCACACGCTTAGGGCAACTTTGAAGAAATATGAAATGGTCAAAGTGCATACCTTGTTTAAAGATTATGAAAGTATATAATATATCACATGTCAAGTGGTCAAGGTTTCATCTTTCACCGTATATTTATGTATATACTTTATTTATGTTTATATTGAAGTATATATCATATCCTACTCTTGGATAGAGATTTTGTACCTTATAGTTGGAATCATGTTGCCATCTTGTCAATCTTGGTGATTCATAGGTGGTGAGCATAGGGTTGTTGGTAGGGACATGGTTGACGAGGCTGGGTTGGATGGTCGGTTTTCGTAGTTGTCGGAGTGTTGTTAAATTAGTGGCGTCAGTGCATAGTAGTGACGAGTGTGGTTGGTGTACTATCAACTCAACTCAGCCGTTGTTCCAAACTTCCAATCACTTAGGGTCTGCTACTAATGATGTTGATATATTTGTACTTCCTAACTTGTGCACTAAGCGGTTTACATTGTGTGTGATTGGGTAAGAGAGACTAGGAGATGGTGAGCAAGGATGGAGGTAGAGTAGGAGAAACAGAAGAAACCGAATTCGCTCCCAATGCGTTGATTTGTGCTCGGAGCGCCAGCATATCACCCATGCCAGGAGAGTTGTGTGATTCGGGGGATGACACGTCATTGAAGTCACTGATTTTTATTTTTTCCCTCTTAAGATTCCAAATCAACTTTGGCATCTTTGAGGATAAGAGCCTGCCCATAAGTTTGTTATGGGTAAATGTTGTTTTCCTCGCGTCCGTTTCGGGCGGAGCTGAGGATGCTTTTAGCGAAGTTCCTATTTCTGTTATGCAGAAGGATGATGGCAAAGCTTTGTTTTGACTTTCGAGTTGTTTGCTTATTGCTTAGTCTGTTGTTTTCTCCTTTCAATGGATATGCCGCCCTTGTGTCTACCCGGCTTGGGGATTAGTCTTGGACCTTCTAGTTTGGGGTTTCCTTGGGAAGCCAAAAATAAGATAAAAAATGGGTATCTCATCCATCTTTTTTGCACTCTTTTCTCTCTGTCAATAAAATACAGTTCTTTCAATGAAAAGAAAAATAAGAAAAGTAAAGAGATTTTCAAACCAACTTGCTCGCCCCTCCTCGGGCAGATTCCTCCTTTTGCTTCTCAGCCAACAGGGAAGTTTTTATCCCCAAATTTCAAGCGATAATCTCTCAAATTTAGTATGTTTTGAAATTTATTTTTCTTTTCAATTTGGCTATTAATAATCTGTGAATTGTAATGGGTTCTTAAAGTTTTGTATATGAAAGTGGAAGTATTTAGTTTGTTACTCAAGTATTTCAAATTCTTAGAATATGCACCCTCCGTCCCAATTGAGAAAAAGGTTAAATAGTTACTAAATTCCTAAAATACCCCTATTAGTGGGTGGCCACAATTCAAATTAATTTAGTTGATTTGACATGATGATTCTCATCCACAATGTTTTTGGTTATCGAAGTCATTGTCTTATGAAAAGTTTTTAAATGTATCTCGTCAAATGGGACAAACTAAAAGATGAACCTCTTCAATTGGGAAGAAGGGAATATATGAATGAATGATATTGAACTTCGTTTCCTTTTCGAATGAGAATTCTTGATTATGTGTGCATTTATTTATGAGTAGGTCTCCTGTAAGACCGTTTTACTGGGCTTAATTCGTAAAACGGAGCCTCACTCTCTCACAACTCTATCTACCACCAACATACGGTGGATCGGGTCAAGAGGATCCGTCTTACATAAAATACTTGTAAGACCTTCTTACCTAAATTTTTGTCATTATTTTATGTTCTCTAGATAAGAAAGAAATTGGAAGAAGAAAAAAAGAAAAAAAGTGTCCAAACAAGTTGTATAACTCTTAAAGGACAAAACCTCCTACTGCAGATATGCGAAATAATCTGCGATTGAAGTTTCATGTGAGCTGAAGGTATATTTAGGGCCATTAGGTAGAAATTTCTTGGCCTGCGGCGAGTTCAGTAAAGGATTACACAGTACCCAATAAAAATTCTATTGGCAATGAACTGCTCAGAAGAGTAAAGGGACTTCACAATTTCCAGGGTTTTGTATATTCTGGAAAGCAAATAATCATATTCAATTCTTTTCTAGTGGAATGGAGACAAGAGAGAAACCTGAGAAGGAGAGAGTTGCTCTTCATTTTGTGTTGGAAGTAGATTCGAGAATTTGTGCAAGTAAATGTGATCAATGAATGAGATCAAAAGGGTGTAGGTTGATACATTCATGTCACGATCAAGCGTGGCAGTCGATGCATGGTCATCGTTATCGGTGATTAGCGACGTACTTATCTATCTCTTCTATCTCTACTATAAAAGTCTAGGTTGTCTCTTACAACTTAATGTATGGACAAACCTATCTCTTAACTTAGTACACCATCCATCATTTAATTAAAGACATACATGTAAATTTGCCATAACAAAAATATAGTGTTTTGACACAAATATCCTTCCATGTAATTACTAACCAAAAGTTTAAATAAGGTTAGGTAGGTAAAATTGCCACTTTTACATTGCCTAGACTGTTTCCATTACTCTTTAGTGCCGTTCCCCTCCTCTTCTTCGTCCCTCCACTTCTTCATAATTGACTGCCCGGGAAGATCACAAAAAATTGCCCAATTTACATTACCATTGTTCCATAAACTCAATTTGCTTCCCTTCTTCGTAGGCCAAACATTATCGCGAGATATTGTATCAGATAATCAGAAGCCCTGTTAGAAAGTGAATTGGAAGAACCTGCGAGCACTTTGGATAGGCTGTTCGAGGTCATGCACAAAGATAATTGAAGCACAAGGTATTGTATTTTCTTCAGTTCTTCCAATGATCCTATTATACATATCTTTAGATGAATTTTAGGTACCGCTGCTGAAGGGTTTTCTATTCACATATAAGTTGCTGCTGATGATGGTTAGACATTTCTGCAGTGTATTTGACACTCAATTTATTCGTTTCAAATGCTAAATTGAATGCATTATTGCTTCCCTTCTTCGTAGGCCTAGCATTATCGCGAGATATTGTATAAAATAATCGGAAGCCCTGTTAGAAAGTGAATTGGAAGAAACTGCGACTACTTTGGATAGGCTGTTCGAGTTCCTGCACAAAGATAATTGAAGCACAAGGTATTGTATTTTCTTCTGTTCTTCCAATGATCCTGATTCCAGCTTTCTCTTTTGTCATCATCACATCTGGTGCTTTTTTTTTTTTTGATAAGTAAAAGTATTATATACGAATAGCGTCAAAACAGGTGACGCAGCCTATCTACAACAAAGAGGAAATACAAGAGATCTCAAGCTACTTGAGATGGAAGGAATTCCCTATCACTTCTAGAGAGTGAGTAGGAGTCTGGGAAAGGTCCACTGGCTCAGGGCACCAAGAAGATATAATGCGCAGCCAAGTATCTTTAAGCTTCTCTAAAGTCCCTTCCTTGTTATCAAAAGCCCTCCTGTTCCTTTCCTTCCAAACGATCCAACAAACCGCCAACGGGGCTACCTCCCATAAGGAATTTCTCCTGCTCCTCTTATATAGAGACCAGCTCAAGAATAAATCCAAAACTGATCCGGGCAGGCAACTCTGAACAGACCAAAAATCCAATTCCATAATTCCGTCGCCATGGGGCAATGAATAAGCAAATGGTCCACACTTTCATCGCTCCTTCTGCTGCTTTCTTGTGTCATTTTGCGTGGTGAATGATAATTTTTTCAAGCTTAAAATGCTAGGTTGTTAGATTGTTTAATAAAGTAGTCGAGGCAGACAAGAGATGCTATCAGAGCCATGTTTAGAAACATGAGAGATTTGGTGTTGGTTATCTTGGCCATCTTCTGTTCTGAGTTTACTGCTTTGTGTGCCAAAAATTGGTAGATACTATCTCTTGTGAGGTATTGCTTTTAGTTATGCTTGTTAAATATAGCTTGAACTTTTGGAGATTAAGAAAGTATTAACTCGAAGAACTTCTGTAATGAAACAAATGCCAAAAAATTTCTAGTTCCCTTGTAACTTTTGACATGCATTAGATGCTCAACCCACTTGATCCTCCAGTCCCAATAGAAAAAACAAAAGAAAAAGGGACAAGCAAAAAGAAAAAAAAGAAAAGAGTAAAAGAAAAATGCAGGAAATTGTCTGCTATTTTGATCAAATTATAGTCGTGGTACAATATTGTTTGTGATTTGTATAAATTCAATCTTATGTTCTTATAGTATGGTGCGTTTGTTATCAGACAAATTTTGTGGAGCACGAGAGAGGCGACTGAGCAAAGGCAACCAAGGAAAGGCAGGGCAAGGTGTTGAAGTTTCAAGGTAAGCTTAAGTTTTGACCAATGCATATCCTAGGCTCCCATCCAAATGGAATATATGAGGCTTGCCCTTTTGTCACTTTGGACACTCCTGAAAATCTCTCTGGTTTGAATTCTTTAGCATCTTCACCCCATAATTCTTGGTCATGGTACACCAGCATTATAGGCACTTGGATAAACACTCCAGCTGGTAAAGTAAATTCTCCCACCTTCATTTCTTCATGGATCGTCGGCGCCATTACTGCTGCAGCTGGAGGGTATAACCTCAAATCTTCGTGCAAAATCATGGTAACCTGTCAGAAAAACAGAAAAGAACATCACACACATGGATGGAGAGAGAGAGACGGAAACTAACAATTTTAAGGTGATTTAACCCATTGTAGTCTGGTTTGTTATTCCCAAAGACCTGCAAAACTTCTTCTCTTGCTTTTGCTTGCCAAAGTTGATACTGACTCAACAAAACCATTGTCCATACCAACAAATTGGCAGTCGTCTCCTGTCCTGCAAAGTAGAAATGATAGCACTCTTCAACTTCTATGCTCAATCCAGAGTTCTTGTTGCCTTGGTGCTCGATTTCCTTGTTATTTGACTCCAATAATAAGCCTGATTAGTCATCATTACTAGCAGTTTCTCCCGCTTTCATTGCCGTCATTTTTTTTTTTGATAATACTCTCTATTGAAGCCCTCACATCTTTGACAATCTCCTTCATCCTCTTGTTCCTTTTAGTTGGCAAAAATCTAAACTAAGTAATCATTTGCATTCAGAAAAACATTGTGAGATCGTTGAGAGTTACTTTTTTTTTCTTTCCCCAAGTTATCTGATGTGTGCTTATAAAATTGTTTTAATACTTAGAATGTTTGGCTTTCAAATTTGGACTTGTTGAATGGAATGGACAGAGTTAAAAAAAAAATTGAAATGAGATTTCTTCAGTTTAACACCTTCTTGAGTAATAACAGCAGTGCTATAGGTGATAACAGAGTTGAACTATGTTCACCTGGATCCTGGAATGTAGATTGGCCGTGATGCCTCCATACC
Source organism: Codonopsis lanceolata (assembly GCA_013146195.2). NCBI lineage: Eukaryota > Viridiplantae > Streptophyta > Magnoliopsida > Asterales > Campanulaceae > Codonopsis > Codonopsis lanceolata. The sequence continues at coordinate 41,527,607 of CM028383.1, forward strand.
AATCTCGGCTTGCTCCTTTTGAAGTTCAAATATCCTTCTGCCTTCTTCGTAACTACTGCCAAATGCAGTGCGCGAAATCACATCTGCAGATACAGTTTGGAGATATGGTCAGACATTCAACTCACAGCAGCCCTCCTCCTTAGACACTATCTCCTCCCATTTTCCTATCATCTCGATACAACTCAAATAAATGGTCGGTGGCATATGCTACAACGAAAAACAAGAGTCAATTTTTATATCGAAATATTATGACCTGATGTTACTATCCGTTTGATGATTCTTCCCTATGTAATCAGTTGCCTCTATATCATTAAAAACACCACTAACTGTTGTTTAGCATGTAGCCATAGTAAATTTGAATACTTAGTCATGGGGGATAAAACTATGTTTTAGTGTGGTAGGAAGACTTTTGACGTGTTAAAGATTCAGATCAAGGATCAGGTGGAATTCAAGGTTATAGAGAAGAGTAGAGGCAGGTCTTATGAAATTGTTCTTTCTCGGTTTGAGTTCGACAGGCTGTGCGAGTGGTTTAGCAGATTCTCAGCATCTAATGCTATTTGGTGGAAGAAGTGGCAAGGCCAGAGGAGAGAATTCATTGTTGCAAAAGAGAGGAATGCAGCAAGAGCCTTTGTCAGAGTCATCGTGAGGGGATCAGAGAGATCAGGAATGATCTGTGTTCCAGAGAATTTTGTAGAGGCAGGCTGGATTTGGGTGGCTGATAAGCTTCGTTGATTCGCTGGAGTTCAATATCTAAAGGAACAGGGGGTCCATAGCAAGTCAAGCGGCTGACATTCCTTCTTGGCCTAAATTAGACCATGTGTTTCTGAAATATGGAGGGGTTCTGTCAGCTGATTTTGAGATAGATGGAAGAGTCGTGTTTTGGGAATATGGATTTTCTTGGCCGGTGCTTGGTGGGCAGAGTAGGAGCTAAGTATGATTCCAGCACACCAAAGGAGGAGGTGCAGTCATGGGTGGAAGTTCATTGGAAAGTAGCTGGAGGAGTTAAAGTCCATGAGTTTAATGGGAATTCCTTTCTGTTGACCCTCCCTTTGAAAGAGGAGGCTTGCCGGATTCTGAATCTCAAAAAATGGGTGGTGAATGGGAGGTCTCTGTTTTTGGAACTTTGGAAGCAGGAGGCGTCGTGTTTACAAGAAGGGTCAGAAGGGCAAGAATTGAAGGAAGAGTGGGGTTAGGAATTGGGGACTCTCTCTTCACCTATGGAGTAAGTCGATTTTTGCAAGAATAGGAGATTTATGCGGTGGTTTAGTGAAGGTTGATGAGTGGACGGAGGAAAGGACGGAGGTGAGATGTTCTCGTATATCACTATATTGGTCCGCCTGAATATGGTTCTGCCATCTTCAGTTCGGATTGGAGTGGGAGGCAGAGTTTTCGTTATTCCAATTTGGTCAGAAACGGTAGGGTTTCGAGTTGGTCGAAAAGGTGAGGTTGTAGGCAGGACTTTGTTGCCGGTTGAGGAGTTGAATTCGGTGCAGCAGGAGGGTGGTGTTCTCACGTAAACATTAAGAACGTGGGAAGGATAGGAGCAGTAAGTTAGACTTTAGTAGTGGTATTGTCAGAGGAGTGGGGCCGAGCACTAGGGCAAAATGGAATTCAAATTTGAATTTTGAAGTTTCAAAGCTTAATGCTGCTGCACCGAGGGGGATGGACCAGGAAGGCTGTGTGAAGGTTAAGTCAGTTGGGGTTTCATCTGGGCTAAGTTCGAAAGGGAGTGGGCCTAGTAGAGGCCCATTCACAAGTAAAGACAGGGTAACCGAGTAAGGCACTCTGGCCGTGCTCAAATCCAAGATAACTTCGACCCAAGAGAAGGAAGCTAGAGGGGGTGCCCTTCAATTCCAACATTGATACACTCTTTTTTGAGATCGGGTAATAGAGGCGGGTCGGGTTTGAAGGAAGACCCAATTATTATCGAAGAGAGAGCGCCGGAAGTCAACGTATCTGCGTTTTGTTGAGATGTAGTTGGCGCGAGTCGGATAAGTTCAAGAGCTTTGTCGAAGATTGGTCGGCTGCGCCGCAAACCGAGTCTGAGTCGGTGTATAGCGACGAAGGGCATGAGAGAGGCGAAGCTTCAAGGGAGAATGGTTCGACTCAGGACAATTCAAATAGTGAGTCCAAGGAAGGTTACTTCGCAGACGTAGAGTTACAGTCTTTCCTTATGCGAAATGGGGTGGAGTCTAAGGAAGATTGGATACAAGAACCTTTTTCTTGCGTTCCTATTACGTCTATCTTTCCTGAATTGGTAAGCGAGGCAGGGACATCATTTTCTGGTTCGAGGTAGGAGACAGTGGATGAAGAGGAGCCGGTAGTGTATCCTTCAGCTCCTGAAAGGAAAGAAAAATTCGACAATTCAGTTAGGCGTTCTGCATTCTAGATCCTCTTCGCAATTTGTATCTAGGGTAGTGACGGATGTCAAATCGTCAAAATTAATTCACCTTCTTCCTAATAACGAGTAAAAGGTAAGTCGGGATCGTATCCGCAGGGAACGTTGAATTTATTTCTTTTAGAATTCTATTGAAATGATAGAACACAATTTGGATTTTAAATTAAGCTAGAAAATAAATTTGAAGACTAATTAACTAAAAATTAGCAACTCTAATTAAGCTAACAAATTAACAATTACTTTTACTCAATAAAATTTCAAGTCCCAGCCAATGAGTCAATTTCATCTCGCCCTTTATTTCCGGTCATTGATGCAAAAATATCTTATGGAATTTTAAATAAACCGGTTAAAAGTGTCGACGAACGCCCAACACTCAATCTCTCCTTACCGTGTTGATAATTAAGAGACGCCAGCACTACCGCCTAACCGAGTCACAACCCCGAAACGCCAGAAGATTTAATAACTCGGTTGCATTAAGATGCGAGAGACCCGATTCAAAGCCACGTGTATTGAAGCAATATCATGTAACAATGATTATTCGCACTGCAGTACGGTCCGATTATGCTTGTGATGCCTAAACGGTGTACTACTTGCCACTTCGTTAAATCCGAGGACAATTACGGATCAACGGCGTTAACTAGCTTTAGATTATTATATTAATTAACATTCTGGCCATTAAACATTAATTAAGTACAATAATCATCCTAAGTGTAACCCGGAGTACAAATAAATATTTAAAACCCACACAAGAGTTGGATCAATTAGATCTCACGGAAATAAAGATGTAGAGACTCAATCTCCCATTGACTGGAAAAGATTACTTAGCTAATAAACATAATTAATATAAACACTTACAGAAAATTAAGTAAATGTGTTGTTCCCAGCAGCTTAAGAACTCCTAAGAAATTACAAGTTAATCACCACTCTTCACCACAAATTGTTTCACTCTGTTTTCCTTTCACACACTTACTGCCTACCGAAACTTACTCCTTGGCCGATCTCCCTCTTCGATCGAGAACACCTCCATAAAAACAACATTTTCTCTCCCCACTATCTCCACTCTTTGGTAGTTTTAAAACTACCACTAACTTATCAAAACCACCCCACTAACTCCACTATTTGCACATTAATGTTTTGACTTAGTACATAAACTGAATTTAGACAATAATAACTGCATTGTCTAATTTTCTACCACCGCCGTGACTTCAGAATCGGTCCCAACTCGCCTCGAAATCGTTGACATCACATGGGCATGTGATCTTCCGAATTTTCCTTTTTGCCTGAATCCAGCATTTTTCCTCCTTTACAGCTTCCTGTGATCCTACATCATAATCAACACAAAACCAACCAAAAAGTGTAATGTTTGTTCTAAAATAAGCATAAAACCAACTAAATTTATTACACTTTTGGATTCCCATCAAAATTCCCCACACCGAACCGACGCGTGTCCTCAAGCATCCTCAACAAAACAACAATGCATGTTTTAATCTTGTATACAGAACAACCGATGAAGACATGAACTTTTCTTTTTTATGCAAGTATTCTAATGTGCATGACCCTAGAAAAATTAAAATTCTAGCAAAGTAATGGAATTGTTGAAATGTGCCATATAAAGTAACTAACATGTTTTCGTAAAATGAATCTTCAACCTTCATGTATGCATGTTTCCGACCATCCTCACGGAGACACTCATTCACTCAAGTGTTTAAATAGGGATATGAAATTAAGCACTCGACTCAACACAACGGAATGCAATTACCATAAGCTTGCAAGTTGATCAACTCTCCATCACTAAATATGAGATTACTGCACTAATCAAAAGGTCTTGTTCATGGTTGTAATGAGGCTAAGGGTTCAAAAAGGTATGGTATAGGATATAAGGTGAAATAAAATGCCAATGAAATGTAGAACTACACATTACTCATTTTAATTATCACTAATTAATATTCGATGAAGTTCAAATCCTTAGTCACAAAGAAGATCTCATTAACCGAAAATGGGAAGTAATGTTTCTACTTCAATTCTACTTCTCTTCCTCGAATCACTTCCTTCATTTCTTCAAACTTTTATTCTCTTTTTTCCTTTTTCCTTTTTTTTTTTTTTTTTTTTTTTTTTTTTTTTTTTTTTTTTGATATAAACACTTGATGAACTGAAGCTCTTATTTGGCACACTTCAAAAAGCACTCCACAATCAATGCCTCACTCAAAATCAAACATCTTATTTTCTTGAACTTAAACAGACATACTTCATCCAACTTACCGATTGCATTAAAACTATAGTTCACATGTAATTCCACGCTTCTGGCATTGGGAATGAAAAGAAAGTTAAAAAGGCTAGGCTCATTTAAATTTGGTTTAGTCAAAGAAATAGGTAAGGCTCAAAAGGGTTAACTAAGGGTTAATATTAAAAAGGGCCTGATAGAAAAAGATAGTCAAAATTGGGCAAATCCTAAATGCCTTAATCATATTAGTGCATAAACTCATTAATGTGATTTCAAGATGTATACAAAAGTGCAAGTTCTAGAATTAACATCCGAGGTGAGAAAACACACAAGAATAACTCTGAGAGCACAATGAATGATATGCTCCATAACAAATGGCCCAAAATCTCACTTTAAGTGGCTAAAAGTCGACACGCATACATAACCGGCCAAGAAAAATTTTCTAAAAACATGCAAGTAACTTTAAACGAAACATTTCAACTCAAATTCCATCACCAATTAAAAATTCCTCTTTAACCACGATCATGCACATTACAATTTCAAACAAACCAAACAATATCACAAAAATAAATCATATCTTCATAACCAAGGATTCCAAAACAAGATTAGAAACACGCATTTTGTTTATCAACACCCAAAATTCAAAATACCACCAATCCTATCCAACATCCAAACCAACCAACATCCAAACCAACCAACCAACAATTCCCCACACAAAAACCCATCATTGTCCTCAATGAAAAATGAAATAACAAAAGCAAAAAGGAGGAGAACTTCCCCGATTAAGAAGACTCCCCGTGAGAGGGGGCCGCGGGTGAAAGCCAACAAACTCAAAATAAACCATCGCAAGATGGCTCGCAAATTTCGGCCGATTGCTTCTAAACGCCGCTGGTTGGCATCTAAACGCCGCACGCAGCATGATAGCACGCAAATCTGAACAAATGAAGAAGATGGTCCTGAGGCACTGCACGAATCAAAGGTCGCTGGGTGTAGATACATTCCCTACGGGAGGAGTGGATTGCCTCATCAACAAATTTCACAAGCCCCATTCGATACAAACATTTTATGTCCAAAGGTTCACATTCACAAGCCACATTTAAATCATGTTGTTGCAAATTCAAAACACCTAAATTAATCCGCCAAGAGTGATGACTCCATCCTAGACTCAAAGTGGTTTTCTTTTTTAACACGGCAACAAATTGGCTTGCTAGCCAATACCCAAGGTTCACCTTTTTCTTATTTATCATGCACCACAAAAAATACCTCTTGTACAAATATTGGAGCCATCCTTTCTACCCGAAACCCAGAGCCAAAAATTTATGAATGATTTGAAAGCATTATCTTTGATAGCCTACTTTTCGAACGACCGATTATACTGCCCTCGCTGCTCGAAAAAGAGTATGCCAAGCCAAGTTACGCCGGCATGAACGGCTCACAATATTCACAAAACGAACTCTCTCCTGCTCGATTGAGGTACAGTGTCCCGCCATAAAGCGCAAAGCATCATTAAAGGCATTCAGAGACATATTAAAAACTCTCCCATTAAACGAAATCTTATCAAATGGGGGTATCCGCAAAGAAAGTCTTTTTCAAGATGAACACAAAAGTGCAAGAAAATTCACGAGTCAATTCATCAAAAGGTGAAAATCGACAACCCACAAATTATCCCATCCTATATTACGCATAAAATGGCTATCTTGGCATACAAATTTAGAGCATTCAAGGTGGGAAGATGAAAGGATTTACCTCGCAATTATCCCGCGACTCGTAATATCGCGGTCGGCTGATGAAGTCCCGGTATTGAAGTGTAAACATTGCCCTCTATGAATCACTTCGCACCCGCTTCCTTGAAGAACTCGAGGTTTCTTTTCGCTATGACGAGGAAACATTGACATTGGTAATGTCAATGGTTCTCAAGCCTCTGCATTCTCGCAGCACTTCAACCGGCGATCGAGGCCGAGGCTCGCCGCCTTCCAAAGGGATCGGCGAGCGGCCTGGGCGGCGTCAGATACTCGAAGGACCCACAGGAGATGCCGGTAAACCTGTGGGAACTTGAAGTGTCCTCAGGAGATGGCGGCGCATACGCATCCGGGCGAAGAGGAGAGGACACCGAACGAAGAAGAAGACGAAGATGAAATTTCCACCAAGATCAATATAACACCACCCTGGGGCATTATGGCAAGTACCACTAACGACGGAGGAGCAATGTTTTCTTCGGTGCCATGGCTAAGGGTTGAAGAATTCCGCCAATTTGGTTGAAGAAAAGTGCGTGTTGAGAGAAAAGAGAAATTAGGGCTTAAAAGCCCCAAATTTGAAACTTAGCCGTTTTATGTGAACGGCCTCTACTATTCACCCGCCTTACGTGCCTAAGTTTCCAAACCGAACATTTAGCCCCCTCGAAGTTTTCCCCCGCACGCCCCGAAAAATTGGAATGCTCTCGCATCTCCCACTGCATGCACTCCTAACCTCTGCATGCACTTCGCTCGCATGTGCTCAAACTCGCCGTGACAACCAACTTAAAAAAACATTAAATCGAAAAACAAAAACAACCTAACTAAAACTAAGAAAAACTAAAATTAAAATTGCAATAAAATAAAATAAAAATAAAAATAAAACAAAATTAAAATAAACGTAATTGAAAACATCGGGTTGCCTCCCACTCAGCGCCATTTACCGGCCCTGTAGCTAGACCCAATACCCACCTCAATATTACTCATAAATGGGTAGGCCAACGTGATTTCTTCAACTTTCCGACTCATCAAAATTCTCATAATACAATTTCACGAGTCCCTCTGACCTTGAACACTTTCTCGAGTATGCACTCAATCTCAAAAACTCCATCGTCAAAACACTCACAACCACATAAGGACCAAATTCATCTAGACCTTAACTTTCCTTGCATCAATTTAAGTCGTGAGTTAAACAAAGAATATTTTTGTCCCATCGCAAAACTTTTTCGACGAATCAACTGCCATGAAGCTTCTTAGTCCGCTCTTGTTAAAAGCGCCACTATCATAGGCTTCCAATCGCAACTCATCTAATTCTTTG
>CM028383.1:41535373-41676547 GCA_013146195.2 Codonopsis lanceolata
AATGCCAATTTGCCCATTGGCATAAAATTCCTGACTAAGGCCACAATGGCCACGCCCGAGTCGCAATAAGATTGCCCCACCTTCGACGTTGGAAATGGGCATGGAGAGCAAAGTTCAACCTTAAATCCCCTTTTAGGATTATGTTCTTGGAGAGCTTCCTAGTATAGCTCTCAAGCCTCAAAAGAAATAAAGCGGTGGATGTCGAAATGTTGCTCCTCCCTCGGGGAGCGGACGTGGACCCGTATTCCTAATAGGGGGCTAATTTTAAGCACAAAATATAAAATTCTACTCTCTAAAAATTAAACTTATCAACCTAACTAAAACAAACAAAGCATGCACGTAGACAATTAAAATACTTATATCACCCTAGCATGCAAAAATTGACTGATCAAAAAAATTTTAATAGAAAGGAGAGAAGATACTTGATTGTGCTTTATACTTGACTCAAGAAGAAGGATGCCGAGTCTCGAAGCCTTCACGAAAAAATGGTGGCTTCACCTTCTTCAAAGCTTTAATGGAGTGAGATGAGGGTGGAGGTGAGATGAAAGCTTGAAGAAGAGAGACTAGACTTGAAGCCTTGGCTGGAATAGGAGAGCTTCGCCGGAGATTGTAAGAGAGAGGGAGAGATTTCCGTTTACTTGAGAGAGAGGAGAAAGATTTGAATTGTGATCGCCATTGCCGCCCTGGCTCCCTTATAAAGGGGCCTCATGCCACAGCAGTATTTATGTGCTCAAGGTCCGCAAGGTGCTCGCCAAACGGTTGCACGGAATTCCATAAAGTCGTTTCACACATTTGTCATATACCTCATGGGCCGCAGTGGTTTTAAGCTCAAGGTCCGCAAGGTCCACATAATGGATTGGATGGTCGCTTCAAAACTTTAGGTAGTTTTTCGTTTTAGTCCTTCCGTTACGTTCCGTTAGGTCCGTTTCTTTCCTGCACTCTGAAAATTCTACACAAACTTTTAAACTAAATTATTAGCAACATATAAATACAACACTAAGATGCTTTTCTCCCCCAAACTTGAATTATGATATATTGAAAATTCAAATTAAATGTCCATAATTAAATAAGACTCGAGAACAACATATTTAAATTACACTACTAAAGCAAATAAAATTTCATCAAAGTGGGTTGCCTCCCACCTAGCGCACTTGTTTAACATTTGGCTCGACCCAACCGCAAACCTAATCTCTGGGTTCATTGTCGAGAGACGAATGAGTTCTATTGTTCTCTCAACCTATTACATGGGTTCAAGGTACCGCTTTGAACTCTTTAATGAAAGGACTCGCACCATTTGATTTTAATTTTCGAAATAATCTCGAGTCTAGAATTAAAAAGAAGTACCTTTAATCCTCGATGAAACATCTTGTTGGCCAATCCCATATCATGGTATTTCTTGGTCTTTTCTTTATAAGTTTTTGCATTCTCATACGAATTTAACCTATGCTCTTCTAATTCATTTAACTGGAAAAGTCTTTCTTCACCAGCCAAAGTTAAGTCAAGGTTAAGAGCTTTAATGGCCCAATAGGCCTTGTGTTCAATCTCTACCGCAAATGACAAGCTTCCATACACCATCCGATAAGGACTCATACCTATTGGGGTTTTATATGCAGCTCGATATGCCCAAAGAGCATCTTTAAGTTTTGACTCCCAATCCTTTCGATTTGGTCTCACAGGTCTTTTAGCTAACTTGCTCTGTCACATTACTAACTTCTACTTGGCGGAAGTCGAGGATGATAAGGTGTAGATAACATGTGAGTTACACCATATTTTCTAAGGCTTGAATTTAACAATCTATTAGTGAAGTGTGTTCCTTGATCACTAATTATAGCCCTCGGTACTCAAGCCCAGAGCAAAATATCTTCAAAAACTTGACAACGTTTGGCCATCGTTATTTCTCGTAGCAATGACTTCTATCCATTTGGACACATAATCAACAGCGACTAAAATATATTCACAACCATTAGAAACTGGAAAAGGACCCATAAAATCAATACCCCAAACATCAAAAATTTCGACAACTATATTGACATGCAAGGGCATTTCATTCCTTTTACTTATTCCACCAGTCCTTTGACATTTATCACATGTTTTGCAAAATATGTCACAGTCTCTAAAAACAGTAGGCCAATATAATCCAGATTGCATGATTTTTCTAGCAGTTTTGTTACCACTAAAATGACCTCCACAAGAGTATTCATGACAAAATGTCATAATACTTTGCTGGTCTTGTTGGAACACATCTCCTAATTATAGAGTCGGAACACATCTTGAATAAATAAGGTTCTTCCCAAAAATAATGTTTTGCATCTGTTAAAAATTTATTTCTTTGATAGAAATCAAAATCAGGGTTGATGATATCAGAGACATAGTAGTTAACAAAATCAACATACCAAGGATCAAAATTTTTAACTGCTAATAATTGTTCATCTGGGAAGTCTTCATTCACGGGGATTTTATTATCAAGAAATTGACGTTCATGTAAAGGTAAAAATTTCAACCTAGACAAATGGTCGGCTACGACGTTTTCTGTTCCCTTTTTATCTTTAATAGTAATGTCAAATTCTTGCAATAATAATATCTATCTTATGAGTCTAGGCTTTGCCTCTTTCTTACTCAAAAGATATTTTAGGGCTGCATGATCAGAGAATATGATGACTTTTGATCATAACAAGTATGATCTAAATTTTTCTAATGCATACACAACTGCTAAAAACTCTTTTTCTGTGGTTGTATAATTGAGTTGTGCATCATTCAATGTCCTACTAGCATAATGAATTACATGCGGTTTCTTGTCTACTCTTTGTCCTAACACAACTCCAATTACGAAATCCGAAGCATCACACATGATCTCGAAAGGGAGAGACCAATCAGGGCTGGTTAAAATCGGGGCTAATGTCAATCATTCTTTTAATAAGTTAAATGCATTCAAGCACTCTTGATCAAAAATGAATTCGGTATCTTTTGCCAACAGATTGCATAAAGGTTTACAGATTTTTGAAAAATCTTTTATAAATCTTCTGTAAAAACCTACATGTCCTAGAAAAGTTCTAACACCTTTGACTGAAGTTGGAGGAGGTAGTTGTGATATAACTTCAATTTTAGCCTTATCAACCTCAATTCCTTTGTTAGACACAACATGACCTAAAACGATTTCACGTTTAACCATGAAGTGGCTTTTCTCCCAACTTAGGGTCAAATTAGTTTCACAACATCTTTTCAAAACCGATGTTAGATTTTCTAGGCAATGATCAAAAGAATACTGAGAAATCATCCATAAATACTTCAAAACATCTTTCCACTAGATCCGAAAATATAGAAATCATGCATCTTTGAAAAGTAGATGGGGCATTACAAAGTCCAAAGGGCATTCTCCTAAATGCAAAGGTACCAAAGGGACATGTAAAAGTGGTTTTCTCTTGGTCTTCTGGTGCTACTGGGATTTGATTGTAACCAGAAAAACCGTCAAGAAAGCAATAATATTCATGACCAGCTAATCTTTCAAGGATTTGGTCAATAAAGGGCAAGGGAAAGTGATCTTTCTCTGGTTGTCGCATTTAATTTCCTCAAATCTATGCACATCCTATTACCAGTATAGTTCATGTGGGAACTAACTCATCTTTCTCATTCTTAACAACTGTAATTCTCGATTTCTTAGGAACTACTTGGACTGGACTAACCCATTTACTATCAGATATCGGGTAAATTATACTCGCATCAAGAAGCTTAAGTACTTCTTTTCTCACGGCTTCTTCCATGTGAGGGTTAAGTCTTCTTTGTCTTTCTCTAGAAGGTTTACTACCTTCTTCTAAATGAATTTTATGCATACACATAAAAGGACTAATTCCTTTCAAATCTTCTAAAGACCAACCTATAACTTCTCTATGTGTCCATAAAACTTTTAACAAGATTTGATTCTTGTTCTTCTGTTAAATCCACAACAATTATAACAGGTAAAGTTTTACCTTCCCCTAAAAATGCATATTTTAAATGGGATGGTAATGGCTTTAATTCTACTTCAGGAGGGGATTTGATAGACGGAATAAACTCAGGAATTTCAAGTTTTACTGTCTCTTATTTATCTTTCTCCTTAGAGTTCTCTTCTTTTTCTTCACCTAATTTTATATCATCAAAGTCAAACTTTTGATTCTCTATATCTTCATTACTATTTTCATCTATTTCTATTTTATCAAAACTATTTTCTGCTTTGGAGTCTTCCACTTTGTTCTTATCTTTACTTTTAAGAGCTTTGAGTCTTTCCTTCTCTTTTATTTCAGCTATTAGAGGATAGAAGGTTCTATCATCATATCCAACATACGTATCCATCTCATAGTCATCATCGTCTAGATTTTCTTCAAAAGTTTGGGCTGTAAGATTTTCAATTTCATCAATTGAGAAACATGTATTTATGTCACTCGGTCTATTTAACGCATCAAAAACTGAAATTTCTACAGTTTCACCCATAGCTGACATTGAAAGTTTCCCATTCTTAACATTAATCATTGTATTGGAAGTGGCCATAAAGGTCTACCTAACAAAATATGAACTTCATTGTTAGTGCATAGCTTCCTTTCCATCTCTAGAACCACAAAATCAACTGGGATGATTAATTTATCTACCTGTACTAGAATGTCCTCTACTATACCCGAAGGACGTTTAACCGAACGGTCAGCTAACTGTAAAGACATAGTAGTGGGTTTCAGTTCACCCAACCCTAATTGTTTATAGACAGCGAAAAGCATCAAATTAATACTTGCTCCTAAATCTAACATAGCCTTCATCTTTTTAGTACTACCCAAGGAGACTTTGATATTGAAACTACCAGGATCTTTCAATTTAGGAGGAAGTTCGGGTTGTAAAACTGCACTCACGTTTTCAGAAACAATAATTTTTTCATTTTTTTCAAATTTGTGTTTTCTAGAGTGAAGATCTTTGAAAAACATAGCATAAGACGTAATATTTTTAATAACATTAAGCAAAGGGAGATTAATGTTCACTTTGGATAACATATTATAAATTTTCGTAAATTGCTTATCCATTCTGTTTTTCATAAGTCTACCAGGGAATGGTATTGGAGGAACATATGGTGGTGGTGCCACATAAGGTTCCTCAAGAGGTTCTGCCTCTTGCTCTTTTTCTTGAGTAACTTCTTCTTGACTATCTTTATTTGACACTTCTTTTTCTACTTCTTTATCTTTTTCTTGAATATTTTCACTTTTATCCTTTTCAACTTCTTTGCCAGAATTATCTACTTTATCAGACACATCAAAAGATTGAATAGGATATGATTACTTACCTCTTCTCCAATTACTCTACCACTTCGCAGAGTAGTGATAGATTTTGTTTGTTCTGTCTGACTAGGGAACTTCCCTTATTCTCTTTCTTTTTCTTTAAATTTTGCAAGTTGATTCCTTAAATTTTCCACCTCTTCTAGCAAATATTTGTTAACAGCAGATTGACCTTTGCTCGCTCCATCTGACTTTAGAACTTCTTCAATCTGTAATTGTCCTTGCTTAGGAAACTGTTGAGGTTGTAATGGCTTATTTCCTCCCCATGAAAAATTAGGATGATTCCTCCAACCAGGATTATATGTATTGGAGTAGGGATCATTCCTTTGTCTTTGAGGGTACATGTTCATGGCATTAACCTGTTCAGGATATACAGCACTAGAGGGACACAAATTAGTAGCATGAGAATTTAATCCACATATAGCACATGCTTCTTGAATGTGCCAACTTTCAAATTGAGCTTGCATGTCTGGTGTTTCTTGAACTTGAAATAAACTTCTACTTTTACCTCTTATACTTTTCTGTTGAGAATTTGCACTTAACATCTCAAGCAAGTCTTCTAATGCAGCTGGTGTCATTCTATTAATAGAACCACCGGCCGTACTATCAACCATAGTTTGTAAAGTAGGCGAAAGGGCATGATAAAATTGAATTACTAACACATCTTGAGATAGATTATGATGAGGACACATGATAAGTAAATTTTTAAATCTATTCCATGCTTCATGAAATGTCTCTCCTGGTTCATTTTGAAAAGACATAATTTGCTTTCTATATTCTGAAAGAGATGCATGTTGATAAAATTTGCCCATAAACAAATCATATAATTGAGTCCAAGTATAAACACTTCTAGGTGTTAGGTTCATAAACCATCTTTTCGCCAAATCTTTTAATACACATTGAAATAATTTCATTTTTATCTGATCTTCAGTCAAACCGCCTAACGGGAAAGTTTCAATCATGAATTCGTATTCTTTAATAAAATTTATTGGGTCTTCAGATGGCAGTCCATGAAATGAAGGCATCATATTATAATAATAACCTTTAAGTTCAAAATTTCTTACCGCTTCTGGCAAGACTAAACATGATGGTGTTGCATTCAACATTGGCCGACCATAATCACTTATAGTTCTTTGATTAATTATTACTTCCACATTTCTATCAGCAGGTTCTTCCATTCTTTGATTCACATTTACCGGAGGAACCGGATTTTCAGGATTTTGAATATTATTATCCATTGGAGGATCAACCAAAGGATCCTCTTGATTCAACTGCTCTTGATTAACAGGCCGAGTTTCCAAATTATCAAGGTCTTCCTGATTCTTTCCAAGATTATTTATATTTTGATTTAATTCTACCAGCTTAGGATTTAGCGATCTACGACCGTGCATAAAATAAATAAAGCAAACAAAACAATTAAAAACTAACCACTAAAAATAAATAAAATCTTTTTGTATTTTTATTTTTATTTAAAAATTGAATTTAGAACTACGTTACCAACAAACTAACTACGCAAACTAGCTTGTCCCCGGCAACGGCGCTAAAAACTTGATCGTGTCTTATTTTAATTAATTCCTTGCAAGTGGACAAGACTATTGTAGAATAGCTTGTGAAGCAAGGGTCGAACCACAGAGACAAGAAGAATACAAATAGCAGAATATCGGTGGCAATTTTAAACTAAGGGGGGTTTTGTTTATTGATTTTATCTAAACTAATTATTCTACTAAAACAGTAAATTTAATTAAACTAGGCAGTAATCACAGTTGTAAAGATCTTATGGAGGAGGGAAATCTAGGATTAGGGTTTCACTTGTATCTACTCTATAGCTTATTTAGATAAAGTATCATTCAATAACTTGGGTTCGTTCACGAAAGCCTGTCGAATTACCGTTCAGTCTCCATCTCCAGATAATTCATCCATTCTATATCATAAGCACAAGAACATATGGATCCTAACTGTCACTTAGGTCATATATAGAACCTGACCCTAACTTATCACTCTCGTGCATCAATAGGTTCAATTTATCATGATGGTGAGCCAGTGTACGATATATGTATATGGCCGTGCAGTTATCTGCACCTCTAGGCCTTTATTACTTGCGATTACATTCATTTGTTCAAAGCGAGATAATAAAGGGGTTGATAAACACCATGATCAACAAGAATTGAATGAATAGAAATATATATTAAGCCATATTCGATACAAGTTACCTCCCAACTCCTAGATTAATGGATGTTTAGTTCATCCTTGAAGATGAACTGCACAACGAGATGAAGGAATACATGGATTGATCTTCAAAACTGTAATTATAACAACTAAACTACCTAATACGATCTAAATCCTACGCTAAAACTGTTTTCTCACCCTTCTTGGACGTCCTTTGGCTTTGGCTACCGTCCTTAATTTATACCAAGGAGTTGTAGGGGAATAGGAGGTTCAATCCAGCTCGAAAACCCCGTAAAGTCGGTTCTGGGGACCTTGCGGCCGCATTGGGTCTTGACCTTGCGTCCGCAAGGGTCTAATTCTGCCTGGCCGTCTTTCTGCCTACCTTGCGAAGGCAAGGTCTTTTGACCTTGCGGCCACAAGGTGGCCAGAATCTTCTTCTATCTTTTTTTCCAATGTTGCACTTTGCCCCCTTCCTCGAAATCTTCACTAAAAGCTTCATAAATCTCATAAATTCACCTAAAACCCTGAAACTCATAAAATAGCTCAAAAACACATATCAGTAGCCAAAAGCCTCATGGAATTGCTCATTTTAAGTCATAAAAGTATCTGATAAAGACCTATAAAATACGTCTATCAGCGGGCAGGTATTCCTGCCCGGACTAAGTGCTTGGTTCTGGCCAAGGCTTTGAGTGGGCATAGCCCCTATCACCTGGAGCAATCATCCTGAAGACTGCCTAGCGGGCATAGCCCAACTCTGAGCGGCGACCAGCTAACCGAGCTTGGCCCTGTCCTTTGAACGGGTATAAAAGTATATGACTAACAGTGTTGCTCGGTCACTATAGGATTCTGAGGTAGTTAGCCGCTACCTTGTGGGCACGACCCCTACCGACTTGCAGGCTTCCTAGTATGTGAATCGGGCAGGGCCCTATCTAACTCGCTGAGAAGATAAGATATGTGCACTGATACTCGGGTATAGTGGAAGGTTAACCAGGCATGGCCCTATCTGCTCTCCTTGCGAGTAGATTTTATCAAACAATCTGAAAACAATAAAGAATGAAGAATAAATAATTTGAATTATCAAGTATGACAAAACTTACCTTTTTATTAATAAAACGATGGTGACCCTCAACAGGGCTGAGGGTCTTTCTCGTTTGTACATCGAGACTTGCTTAGTGGTAGTACTTCTTTAGGTGATCTGCGTGCCAGGGATGCTTCAAGTCCTTGCCTTCCTGGGTCCGTAGTGTGTAGGTGCCCTATCTGACTATGCCTGTAACTTGAAATGGCCATTCCCAGTTAGGCGATAGCTTTCCCTTTTCTGCTCGATGACCAGTGATCTCAATCTTCTTGAGTACCCAATCTCCGACCATGAATGTTTTTCCTCGGACTCTCTTGTCGTGGTGAGCCTTTGCTCGCTGCTTATAGTTGACCATCCTTAGTCGCGCATCCAGCCTTCTCTCTTCGAGCTTGTTAAGGTCTATTGCCCGGGCGAGTTGGTTATTCTGCTCGCTATAGTGGGAAACTCAGTAGCTAGGCAAGGCCATTTCTATAGGGATCATAGCTTCTGATCCGTAGGTAAGCACGAACGGAGTTGCCCCTGTTGGACTCCAGATAGTGGTTCTGACCGCCCACAAGGCCGACTGTAGCTCTTCTACCCATTTTCCAGCTCGCCCCTCTAGGTTTCTTTTGAGTGCGTGTCAGACCTGCTTGTTCCTGGCCTCTGCTTGGCCATTGCCTTGTGGATAAGCAACAAATGACTGCCAATACTTGATGCCCAGGCGAGCACACTCGGTTGTAAACTTGTCGAGAATTGAGTGCCATGGTCAGAAATGATTGCCCACGGGAGACCGAATCAACACCATACTTGATCGTGGAAAAATTTGATGACGTTAGCCTCTGAAATGGTGGCCAATGGCTTTGTTTCGATCCACTTGGTGAAGTAGTCGATGGTGACAGCCGCATACTTGTACTTGTATTGCGCTAGGAGGAATGGGCCGATCAGATCGATTCCCCACATGTCAAAGGGCTAGGCTGCGACTACCGGGGTTTGCATAGTGGAGGGCAACCTTGGTATGTCCTCATACCGTTGGCATTTGTCACATTTGCGGACGTATTTCTCTGCATCTCTCCTGAGAGTAATCCAGTAGTACCCTGCGCGTAAAACTTTCTCTGTTAAGGCTCTGGTGCCCGAATGGCTGCCACATTCTCCCTCGTGGACCTCGTATAGAACGCCCTCAGTTAACTCCAGGGGGACACAACGAAACATAGGTCTGACCTTAGATCGCTTGTATAGGAATCCCCCGATTACCGAGTACCGGCAGGCTTGGCTTCTGACTGTGGTGGCTTTGACTTTGTCTACTGGCAGGATTCTTTACTCGATGTAATCATTATAATCGTCAATCCAGCTCTCGGCTCGATGTCCATTATAACTGGTCTTTCAATAGCCGGAGTTTCCAAGTGCTCGATCATTACTGACGGATTCAATAATGCTAGACTTGCTTCGACAATCTTGGACAAGTAGTCTGCTCGCATGTTGTCAGCTCGGTCAATTCTGATGATCTCTCAAAACTTGAAATTTTTCAAGAATTCTTTGAAAAGCTTGCAGTATTTGACCAGGGAAGGGTGATGCACCATATATTCCCCCTGGACTTGGTTCACTACTACTTGTGAATCCGAGTACACTATGATCGCTTCTACGCCCATATCAGATGCTAGCTCAAGACCAGTGATCATTGCTTCGTATTCGGCCACGTTGTTAGAGTTGGGGAACTTGAATCGGAGATCCAATTCAAACTCTGTAACCTGGTCGGGAGCTATGAGAAGGATTCCAGCTCCGCTCCCGACTTTGCTCGCTGCGTCGTCCACATAAAGGTCCCAACAGTAGGCCGATCGAGGCCGTGGAAGCTCTCGTGCCCGGACTCTGTTGGTTGTTGAGCTTTAAATTCTTCTTGCTGAGTGAAACTTGACTCCACCAATAAATCGACCAAGGCTTGAGCTTTGATTGCTCGCCTGGGCTGGTAGTCGATGTGGAATTCTGTGAGCTCGATTGAGCAGTTGAGTAGCCTACCCGATGAATCGGACTTGTGGAGGACTTTGCGCAGTGGCGCGTCTATGTATACTATGATTACATGTGCAGAAAAATAAGCCCTTAATTTTCGGGCAACTATGACAAGGGAGTAAGCTAATTTTTCTACATTAAAATAACGACCCTCAATAGGACTGAGGGCCTTTGATACATAGTACACAAGTTTTTGAATTCCTACCTCCTCCCTAACTAAAACAACGACCACAACCTGGTTTGTGGCCGCCAGATACACATATAAGGGCTCCCCTGGTACGGGGCTGCTAAGGAGTGGCAGTCTACCAAGATATTCCCTGAGCTGCTCAAGGGCTTTGGCACATTCTTCATTCCATTTGAATCCCTTGTTGCCGCTCAAGACTTTGAAGAATGGAAGGCACTTCTTCGCTGACCGAGAGATGAAGTGACTAAGGGCAATGATTCTGCCGTTTAGTTTCGCTGGATGTGCTTGATGTAGTAAGGTTGCTTCATCTCGATCAAAGCCTGGATCTTCTTCGGATTTGCCTCTATCCCGCATTGGTTGACCATAAACCCAAGAAACTTCCCTGCTCAGACCCCAAACACGTATTTGCTTGGATTCAGCTTCATATTATGTTTGCGCAGATTGGCAAACGTTTCTTCCAGGTCAAGAGTATGGCCGCGTCCTTTGGTTTTGATGACCATGTCATCGATATAGGCTTCCATGTTTCTTCCGATCTGGGAGCCAAAAACTTTGTTGACCATGCGTTGATAGGTGCCCCTACATTTTTCAACCCGAATGGCATCATTTTGTAGTAGTATAGACCCCCACCTGCCCGAAAATCTGTTTTTGCCTTATCTTGCTCGTTCATCTTCACTTGGTGGTACCCAGAGTACGCATCCAATAAGCTGAGCATCTCAAAACCGGCTATGGCGTCTACAAGCACATCAATGCGTGACAGCGAGTAGCAATCTTTCGGGCAAGCTTTGTTGAGGCCCGTGAAGTCGACGCACATGCACCATTTGTCATTGGCCCTTTTAACCATTACCACGTTAGTCAACCAGGTTGGATGCTGGATTTCTTAGATGATGTCAATTTTTAGGAGCTTTTCGACCTCCGTTTTGATCGCTGAACTCTTCTCTAGGGAGTACTGCATTGGCCGCTATTGAATAGGCCGAAAAGTTGGATCCACATTCAAGTCGTGGCGAGAAACGTTCTCATTGATTCCTTGCATGTCCTCAATGGTCCACGCGAACACATCAAGGCTGTTCCCTAGTAGCTCAATCAATTTGCCCCGAGTTTCAGATGGCATGGACTTCCTAATCTTGATCTTTTGCTCGGGGTAAGCAGGGTTGATGATAATCTCTTCCAACTCGCCTTGTGGTTGGAATTCAAGCTCGTCTCGAACTTGTAGAGTATCCATCTCAATGTCTTGTGCCATGGGACGTCGGGCCTTATATTTAGAGACCGCTGGTGTCGGGGCTTGTTAGGCATCATCCATTTCCATGGGTTCAGTTGTCCCAAAGGATTCCCCGAGCTCGATATTGCTTATGGGGACGGAGCCCGAGGCAGCATCGGTTGGGGCTCTTTTTCAGGAATTGCACTTGTCTGGTCGGGAATGTCCACGATTAGCTTTTGTTTCTTCCACTGGGAATCCCGGACATACTCTTACATCGCCCGGGGCTTGCTGTTAAGGATACCCACTACATCTTTGGTATAGAACTTGGCCTTTTAGTGAGGGGTAGAGGTGACCACCTGGAACTTGGCCATGGCCGGGTGATAGACGTATTTTATTCGTCTTTATTAGGTACTCTTATGACTTAGAAATAACAATTCTACGAGGCTTTTGGTTACTAATATGTGTTTTTGAGATATAATGTGAGTTTCAGGGTTTTAGGTGAAAATAAGGGATTTACAAGGCTTTTATTGAAGATTTCGAGGAAGGGTGCAAAGTGCAACATTTGAAAAAAAGACAGAAGAAAGTTCTGGACACTTTGCGGACGCAAGGGTTCCAAGACCTTGCCCCCGCAAGGTCTCCAGCATGCAGTCCTGCCTACGGACGCAAGGCATGCACACCTTGCGGCTGCAAGGTACCTAGAAACCGCCTTTACGGGTGTTTCACCTAGATTAAATCTCCTCTTCCCCCTAAAACACCTTGGTATATATAGAAGACGGTAGCCAAAGCAAAAGGACGTCCAGAAATAATTAGGAAACGGTTCTAACACTGATTTTAGTTTGTATTACTTAGTTTAGTGATTGTAATTATAGTTTTGAAGATCGATTATTGTATTCCTTCATCCCGTTGTTCAGTTCATCTTCAAGGATGAACTAATCGTCCATTAATCTAGGAATTATGAGGTAACTTGTATCGAATCTATTGCTTAATATATTTTTATTCATTCAATTCTTGTTGATCATGATGTTTATCAACCCCTTTATTGTCTAACTTTGACCAAATGAATGGAATCGCAAGCAATAAAGGCCTCGAGGTGTGGATAGCTGCACGGCCAAATGCATATGTCGTACACTGGCTCACCATCATGATAAATTGATCTTATCGATGCACGAGGGTGATAAGTTAGGGCCAGGTTCATATATATGACCTAAGTGATAGATAGGATTCATATGTCCTTGTTCTTAGGATATAGATTGGATGAATTATTTAGGATGGAGACTGAATTATAATTTGACAATCTATATTTATCGTTTGTGAACGAACCTAAGGTATTGAATGATATTTTATTTAAATGAGCAATAGAGTAGATGCAAGTGAATCCCCAATCCTAGATTTTCCATCTCCATACAGATTTTTATAACTGTGATTGTTGTTTAATTTTTTAATTAGATTTCCTGTTTTAGTAGAATAAATTAGAGTAAATAAAACAAATAAACCCCCTAGTTTAATTGCTACCGATATACTTGCTATTTGTATTATTCTTGTCTCTGTGGTTCGACCCTTACTTCCCAGACTATTCTGCAATAGTCTTGTGCACTTGCAAGGTATTAAAATAAGACATAATCAAGTTTTTGGCGCCGTTGCCGGGGACAAACTAGTTTACTTAGTTAGTTTGTTGGTAGTGTTTTTAAATTCAATTTTTTTAATAAAAAGAAAAAAATACAAAAAATATTTTTATTTCTAGTTTTAAGTTTTTATTTGTTTTCATTTGCTTTTGATATTTTATGCACGGTCGTAGATCTCTAAATCCTAAGCTGGCTGAGTTAAATCAAAATATAAATAATCATGGTAATAATCAGGAAGACCCTGATAATTTGGAAAACCAGTCCGTTAATCAAGAACAATTTGATCGAGAGGATCCTCTGGTTGATCATCCAATGGATAATATAAATAATCAAAATCCTGAAAATCCGGATCCTCCGATAAACATAAATAAAAGAATGGAGGAACCCGTTGATAGAAATATGGAATAATCAATCAAAGAACTATAAATGATTATGGTCGACCCATATTGAATGCAACACCATCGTATTTAGTTTTACCAGAAGCGGTAAGAAATTTTGAACTTAAAGGTCATTTTTATAACATGTTGCCTTCATTCCATGGATTACCATCTGAAGATCCAGTAACTTTTGTGAAAGAATATGGTTTTATGACTGATAATTTTCGTTTAGGAGGCCTGACAGAAGATCAGATAAAAATGAGATATTTTCAATGTGCATTAAAAGATGCGACGAGAAGATGGTTTATGAATCTAGCACCTAGGAGTGTTTATACATGGGCTCAACTATATGATCTGTTTATGGGTAAATTTTATCAACATGCATCTCTCTCGGAATATATGAAGCAAATTATGGCTTTTCAAACAGGATCAGGAGAGACATTCCATGAAGCATGAGATAGATTTAAAAATGTACTTATCATGTGTCCACATCATTATCTATCTCAAGATGTGTTAGTAACTCAGTTTTATCATGCTCTTTCGCCTGCCTTGCAAACTATGGTTGATAGTGCAGCCGGTGATTCTATTAATAGAATGACACCAACTGAGTTAGAAAATTTGTTTGAGATGTTAAGTGCAAATTCTTAACAGAAAAGTACAAGAGATAAAAGTAGAAGTTTGTTTCAAGTCCAAGAAAGTTCAGATACTCAAGCTTAAATAGCTCAAATTGAACTTTTACAAAATAGAGCACAAATTCAAGAAGCATGTACTATTTGTGGATTAAATTCTCATGCTACTAACTTGTGTCCATCTAGTGTTGTGTATCCTGAATAGGCTAATGCGATGAATATGTACCCTCCAAAGCAAAAGAATGATCCCTTTTCCAACACATATAATCCAGGTTGGAGGAATCACCCTAACTTTTCATGGGGAGGAAATAAGCCCTTACAGCCTCAACAATTTCCTAAGCAAGGACAGTTACAGATTGAAGAAGCTCCAAAATCAGAAGGATTAAATAATGGACAAATTGCTCTTAATAAATATTTATTGGGAACCGTAGAAAGTTTACAGAAAGAACTTGCGAAATTTCAAGGAAGAGAAGAAGGGAAGTTCCCTAGTCAAACAGAACAAGCAAAATCTATCACTACTCTGCGAAGTGGTAGAATCATTGGAGAAGAGGTAAGTAATCCTATTCAATCTACATATATTCATGATAATGTAGAAAAATCTGGTAAAGAAGTTTTTGAAAAAGAGAAAGCGAAAGGTGAAGAATCCCAAGTAAAAGACAATTTAAGCCAAGATAAAGATAAAGTCACACAAGAAAAAGAGCAAGAGGCAGAACCTCTTGAGGAACCATATGTTGCTCCTCCATCATATGTTCCTCCAATACCATTCCCTGGTAGATTAATGAAGAACAAGATTGATAAGCAATTTACGGAAATTTATAATATGTTATCCAAAGTGAATATTAATCTCCCTTTGCTTAATGTCATTAAAAATATTCCGTCTTATGCCAAGTTTTTCAAAGATCTCCACTCTAGGAAGCACAAATTCAAAAAGAATGAGAAAATAATTGTTTCTGAAAACGTTAGTGCAGTATTACAACCTGAACTTCCTTCTAAATTAAAAGATCCATGTAGTTTTAATATCCAAGTCTCCTTGGGTAGTTCTAAAAAGATGAAAGCTATGCTAGATTTAGGAGCGAGTATCAATTTAATGTCTTTCGCTGTCTATAAACAATTAGGATTGGGTGAATTAAAACCCACTACTATGTCCTTACAATTAGTCGACCGTTCGGTTAAACATCCTTTGGGAATAGTAGAGGACATTTTAGTTCAAGTAGATAAGTTGATTATCCCAATCGAATTTGTGGTTCTAGAGATGGAAAGAAAGATATGCACTAATAATGAAGTTCCTATTTTGTTAGGAAGACCTTTTATGGCTATGGCTAACACCATGATTAATGTGAAGAATGGTAAGCTATCTATGTCAGTTATGAGAGAAACTGTAGAAATTTCAGTTTTTGATATGTTAGATAGACCAAGTGACATGAATGCATGTTTCTCAATTGATGAAATTGAAGATCTTACAGCCCAAAGCTTTGAAACAAATTTAAATGATAATGAGTTAGAGAAAGAAATGTTTGGAGAAGACCATGATGATAGAATCTTCTCTGATGTAAGAATTGACATAGAAGAATTAGAAAGAGAACTCCAAGAGTCGGATGTTAGAAAAGAGAAGGAGAGATTAGAAGCTCTTAAGAATGATAACGAAAATAAAGAAGAATTAGAAAGCCCTAAATTAGAAATTAATTTTGATAAAATAGAAATTGATAAAGACAAAGAAGAAATTTCTAAGGAGGATGAAAAAGAAGAAAAAATTAAGCTAGAAACTCCTAAGTTTATCCCATCTATTAAATCTCCTCCTGAAGTAGAATTAAAGCCTTTAGCATCCCATCTGAAATACACATTTCTTGGGGAAGGTAAAACTTTACCCGTTATAATTGCTGCAGATTTAACGGAAGAAGAGTCAAGCTTGTTAAAAGTATTATGGACACATAGAGAAGTTATAGGTTGGTCCTTAATAGATTTGAAAGGTATCAGTCCTTCTATGTGTATGCACATGATTCATTTGGAAGAAGGTAGCAAACCTTCTTGAGAACGTCAAAGAAGACTTAACCCCCATATGGAAGAAGCAGTTAGAAAAAAAGTGCTTAAGCTTCTTGATGTGATATAATTTACCCGATATCTGACAGTAAATGGGTTAGTCCAATCCAAGTAGTTCTAAAGAAATCAGGAATTACTGTTGTTAAAAATGAGAAAGATGAATTAGTGCCCACACGAACTATTACGGGTTATAGAATGTGCATTGATTTGAGGAAACTAAATGTGACTACAAAGAAAGATCACTTTTCTTTGCCCTTCATTGACCAAATCAATGAAAGACTACCTGGCCATGATTATTATTATTTTCTTGATGGTTTTTCTTGTTATAATCAGATTCCACTTGCACCGGAAGATTAAGAGAAAACCACTTTTACTTGTCCCTTTGGTACCTTTCCATTTAGAAAGATGCCCTTTGGATTATGTAATGCTCCAGCTACTTTTCAAAGATGCATGATTTCTATATTTTTCGATCTAGTGGAAAGATGTGTGGAAGTGTTTATGGATGATTTCTCAGTGTTCGGAAATTCTTTCGATAATTGTCTAGAAAATCTAACATCGGTTCTAAAAAGATGTTGCGAAACTAATTTGACCCTAAGTTGGGAGAAAAACCATTTCATGGTTAAACATGTGATAGTTTTAGGTCAAGTTGGGTCTAACAAAGGAATTGAGGTTGATAAGGCCAAAATTGAAGTTATATCACAATTACTTCCCCCAACTACAGTCAAGGGTGTTAGAAGTTTTCTAGGACATGCAGATTTTTACAGAAGATTTATAAAAGACTTTTCAAAAATCTGTAAACCTTTATGTAATCTCTTGGCAAAAGATACCAAGTTTATTTTTGATCAAGAATGCTTAAATGCATTTAATTTGTTAAAAGAACAATTAACAACAACCCCTATTTTAACCAGCCCTGATTGGTCTCTCCCTTTCGAAATCATGTGCGATGCATTGAATTTTACAATTGGAGTTGTGTTAAGACAAATGGATAGATAAGAAACCTCATGTGATTCATTATGCGAGTAAGACATTGAATGATGCACAACTCAATTATACAACCACTAAAAAAAATAGCAGTTGTGTTTGCATTAGAAAATTTTCGATCTTACTTGCTAGGTTCAAAAGTTATAATATTCTCTGATCATGCAGCTCTAAAATATCTTTTGAGTAAGAAAGAAGCAAAACCTAGACTCATTAGATGGATGTTATTATTGCAAGAATTTGGCATTACTATTAAAGATAAAAAGGGAACAGAAAACGTTGTAGCCGACCATTTATCTAGGCTAAAATTTTTACCTTTACTCGAACGTCAATTTCTTGATAATAAAATTCCTATGAATGAAGATTTTCCTGATGAACAATTGTTAGCAGTTAAAAATTTTGAACCTTGGTACGCCGATTTTGTTAATTACCATCTTGCTGATATTATTAATCCTGATTTTGATTTTTATCAAAGAAAGAAATTTTTAACAGATGCTAAATATTATTTTTGGGAAAAACCTTATTTGTTCAAAATATGTTCAGACTCCATAATTAGAAGATGTATTCCAGAACAAGAACAACAAAGTATTTTGACATTCTGTCATTAATACTCTTGTGGTGGTCATTTTAGTAGCACTAAAACTGCTAGGAAAATCATGCAATCTGGTTTATATTGGCCTATTGTTTTTAGAGACTCTGAAATATTTTGCTAAACATGTGATAAATGCCAAAGGACTGGCGGAATTATTGCATAATAATTTAGTTGTTGAAATCTTTGATGTTTGGGGTGTCAACTTTATGGGTCATTTTCCAGTTTCAAATGGTTGTGAATATATTTTAGTTGTTGTTGATTATGTGTCAAAATGGATAGAAGCCATTGCTAATCGAAATTGTAACGCCCCAAACTCGGTACCGACACCGCGGTCCCACAATTTGACCACGTCACTTACAATAACATCTTAAAGTCATAAATATTCCCAAATCAAAATAAATAAACCTTAAATCATCTTTAAATAAAGTCAAATAACCCAATAAACTTTACTACAAACTTGATACTAAATAAAAGTAAATCATTCTTAGTAAGTCATTCTTTATTTTAAATAATGTCTAGATCCAAAATCTCTCAGGACCGTCATCATGGTTTGTCCGAGTTAAATCTTCTCATAATTCCTACTCATTACCTGAAGAAGGAGAATTTGAAAGAAAAAGGGTGAGCGAACAATGCACAGTAAGATCATATACAACCCCTCCGGTTACTAAGGAGGAGTTGACCAGAATAAATCAAATAGGAATAAATTTCAATATTCAAAGTTTACAATTCAAGTATCGATAAGCGGAAACAATTTATCAAATTTTCAATTCAAAATAAAAAAGGAAGTCAAATGAAAATTTAACAACAAAACGACTCGAGTGATCAACCGTCACCAACCGTCCCATACCGATTGGAGACAGTAAATTACTCACATAATCTCATGATCATAAAACAATTTTTAAATATTTACTCCGAAGAGTATCGATAAGCGGTTCAATAATTACTCCGAAGAGTATCGATAATTCGATCATGTTTGGTATATCCGGATAACCATATACCACTAGCTAGGTGGTATTCGATAAGTTCGATCATTCAATAATTATGCTCACATTTTATGTGGCATTCGATAGTCATAAAAACCATTTAAATGATCATGGTAGAATTTCAAGGAAACAATAATCAAATTTCACTATAAGGGTCATGCATCACAAAAATTATGCATCACAAAATTTTACATCGCATCAATCATATATTTCATGTAGGAAGAATAACTAACATGAAATTCAATAATTAAGTGAATTCAAACGTGAATCAATTCATGATTTTCGAAGAAATACAATCGACGGAATTCAAATCAACTACCGATCCAAGTCGGCGTACGTTAAAAAAAATATCGATGTCAATAAAATAATTGGAGGTCTAACGGAGGATAGAAAAAAAATAGAGACTATAAGAGGTATAATCCCTTACCTTAGGGATGCTGCGAAAATTTAACTTGAGCACAATGTACTGTTACCCGCGCTTAATCGAATCTAAAAATACAAAATATAATTTTGACTTTAGGGACCTTCTATTAAAATTTAGAGTCTAAGAAATAATTTTAATAATCCGTAGAATAAATAGCAACTAAAATTATATATGATATTTTTAACAACTTTTATAACTTTGGGGAAAAATTCTGAAAATATAAAATGCTATTAGTCAAACCCCAAAGCTTAAGGGTTGAATTTGAAAAATCCCACCACCGAAGTCCATCTTCTGCTTTGATTTGTGGAGATACTTTGACTACCAAATTGATATAATATTATTTTATTATCTTCCTCCTTCTTCATTACACCATTTCCCTTCTTCTTTTTTTCTTCATTTCTTCCTTAAACTCCTTCCAGCCGTCCTCTCTGTTCTCTTCTCCCTTTTTTTTTTGTCTTAATCTCTCTCCCATTCTCATCCTTGTCCACACAATTATACATGAACTCAATAACTCCCCCCTCACTTCCTCTATTCAATTCACACGCACATGGATACACAATCAACAGATCCCCTTTTTTTTTTTTTTTTTATTCCAAGTACAACCCAATTACAATCCACACAACAATACTAAGAACGTTAACTATATTAACGAGAAGGAAGATTGCAACGACTTACCCGAAGAATCCCTCTTGTTATACTCTCGTCTTTGTACTCGACACCGCCGCTCGAGGCTCTTCTTCTTTTCTTTTCTTTTCTTTTCTTCCGTCTCTCTCTCACTCTCTCTTTCTGTGTGTTTGTGCTTGTTTATGCCTAAGACCTAAACTAGAGACAAACAATTTTATACTCAATCTTTTGATCTTCTCCTCTCTTCCGAGGTTCATCCGGGCTCGTGGTATTCCGGCCGGCAATACAGAGAACCGATTTCTCTTCCATTCCTTTCATCTAATATATCACTATTGTTTATTATTATATTATTATTAGTATTAGTATTATTATTATTATTATCATCGTTATTATTATATAACCACTATTTTTGTGAGTAAAGGAAACTCAAATTGGTGGGTCAAGCCCAAACTCAAAGTATAATAAATAACTAACATCAAGCCCATTAAAATAAAACTCAAGTGTACTAGGCCTAACCCAATTTAAATAAACTCCAAATTGAATAATTAATCCCACAATAATTATTAATATCTAGTAAAATTAATAAAATAAAACTCAAAGTTTTGTTTATTAGACAATTAAATGAAAGTTGAAATAAATGGATTTTAGCTTTTTTTTTTTTTAATGAGTAATCTTGTATAGCGTACTCCTTAGAACTTGACGGTGTTACCAAATTGTCTTATGATGTCATACTGATCAAACTATGCCTCTATAATAGTAGTGACCCTAAACCTTAATGACGTCTCAACGTTTCCATCTCAGTATCTAATGGCACGAGGAGGTCGCGCTAGAGCTCGTGGTTGTGGACGTGGTAGGGGTACTCAAGCTGCTAGGGTAACGGTGAACTCCATTTCAGAGAGTGTGGGAGAATATAGCGTATCTGCACCAAATGTAAATGCCAATGAACCCGCGCGCGCAACAACCCAATCTAATGCAACGGCTGCTGGCCCAACGCCAGTAGACCCTACGCTCTTTGTGCTACTCCAAACTATAACACAAGCCCTGGTGGGAAATAAGAACCAAGATAATCCAACACCTGGAGCACCAGAGATACCCGCAACACCGGCAGCGTCTGTAGCGACTGCTACCCCACAACCACAGCCTACGGCACATCAACCTGGGCCAATAGTAAAGGACCCATTGGACATCTTCCAAAAGAGAGGCCCTCAGACTTTCTCAGGAACACCAGGAACCATTAAGCCGGAGTTATGGATTGAAAGCATGAACAAGATTTTTAGGACTATGACTCTCACAAGTGAGTGTAGACACCCCAAATTCGTACCCATATTTTATATTGTCCAATAAATATTGCAAAATGAACTACTAATTATTTCTTGTATGTTTCAGGAGCAAAGGTACAAAAAATAAAGAAAATGAAAAAGCAAAAGAATAGAAAACAAAACAAAAAAAAAAACAAAAGAAAACAAAACAAAACAAAACAAAACAAAAAAGAAAGAAAATCAAAAAGAAAAGAAAAAGACAAAAGAAATCAAGAAGAAAAACAAAAGCAAAAGAAAACGAAAACGAAAAAAAGAAAAAAAAACAAAAAGAAAAGAAAGGAGCAGCCGGTTTCCCCCATTCCCTTAATCACTAAGTCAATTCCCATATATAAATACTCCCTCACTGCCAACACTCTCTCACATTTTACAATCCCTCACTCCAGCGCCCCCTCACTTCCATCCGTCCCTCTCTCCCTCATTTTCCCCACAAACAACTCTCCCTCTCACAATAAAACTCCCAGCCGTCTCTCCCTCACACTCCCAAGCCGGCCCATTATCTCGCCCACTCACAATTACTCTCCCTCACTCCAGCGAAACCCCCACACATATACTCCCTCCAGCCGCCTTTTCCCTCATACACTCACCCAAATAAAATACTCCCTCACTCACACAAACAATATACTCCCCCTCTCTCTCTCGGCACTCACCACCCACACACACACACAAATACATAAAAACACACACACACACACACAAATACACATAAACACATACCCTGCTGCTACGCTGCCCGATTTCAGACAATAAAATCAACAAATACAAGTAGTCACGCTGCCCAAATTCACACAACACACAACACACAACACAACAACAACAACAACAACAACAACAACAACAACAACAACAACAACAACAAAAAGACTCCCTCTCCCGAGAAGGACAGAGCGAGCACACCGCCGCTCTAAAAGGTAACAGCCTTTAAGGGCGTTTTTATTTATTTATTTACTTTCCAGTTCATTTATTATTTAAAGTTGTATTTAAAATCCGGCACAATGTAGTCAATATAAGTCGTTGTGCTGCCCGGATTAGAGTATGAAATATTATGTAAAAGAGCCGTTATAATGGCCAAATATTCTTAAATATGTTTGTAATTATTGGAAGGAGACGGCTGCGAGTCCGTAAATAATGTAGCCACAAATGTATCTGTTTAAATTTCCCTTGTCAAAATAAGACCTTATTTATTTGCTAGATAAATATAACAATGAGCATACTTCAGCCAAAAACGTTTTGAGACCGAAAGGGCGAGTTGGGTGCCTAGCACCTTCCCAACTCATAACTTAGCCCCCGAACCCGCTTTATAAAATCTCTGGTTTTCTTTTCTAGTTTTCCTTTATTTTTGCCTTAAAATAAAGGTGGCGACTCTAAAACTTTCAGATCCAGTGGGGCCTCGCAACATTCCCTCTTTACACTTTCTTGTTCTCCCCTAAAAAAGGGAGATACGAGAATGGAGGGGTGATGTATTCTCATATCCTGGTATCCCCTAAACAAGGGATAACTTGATACGGGAAACCCATAGCTCCCATAGCAATCTGATTGGGCCATAAGGCTATTTTAATAAATCCATAAGTGGGGGCGTCGCAATATCTTTTCTTGCACTTCTATTTTCCCGAAAGATAAAAGGGGAGAATGAGAATGGAAAGGTAATGCATTCCCATATCCTGTTATCCCCGAAATAAGGGATAACCTGACATGAGGAAACCTTTAGTTCCCATTTTGGATACAAAATCCACTCAGGGCAACCGAGGCACATTCCAACGTGCTAATATAGACAACACTCCTCTCGCACTTTGGATTTCGTCTTCCCCTAAACAAGGGAGGATGGAACGAGAGCAGTGGTGTCCCGCATCCGCACGTACGCGCACCCATCCAGGCGCGGGCGCGAACCTCACGGGCGACTCTGCTGGAGAGTTGTTTTATTTTAAATAAAATGGAGGGCTAGACTCATAAAATAAAACTTTTTTTTTGTTTTTCTTTGTTTCTGGCTACAGTATGCTCGTTATATTAATTTACGCATTTCAATAAAGTGTTCCCATTACGGCCGTGGCTATATTTGTGGATATGATCCTCCATCTGGTAGCAGTCTCGTTCCGATACCTGTTACGGATATGTTTAAGAGTATAAAAAAATAAAAATTCAAAAAATATATATATACAAAAAAAAAATTTCGAAAAATCAAAAAAAATATACATATTATATATTTTACAAATAAATTCCGGGCAACACAACAAAAGAGCTGGGGCTTTACTTCCGGCTTTATATTATTATTTATTTCAGTTCATTTTCTTTTTCATTTTATTCTATACATTTGTACATATTTACATTCATTCTGTCATTTTACTTTGGGGGCATAGGACCAAAATTTGTAATTAATATGGGTAGATAGTTTCCCCACTTTTCTTTCTATTTCTTAATGTGATGTGCTTGCTTGCTTGCGCTCAAACTAAAAAGCCGAGAAATCCACACAAACAAAGAAGACAGGCCATAAGCTTTTATTTTTCTGCTCATATATCGTAGAATAAATAAAGATTTTATTGCTTTCTAGATACTACACACACGCACATTACGCATATAGCTATATTAATCGTTACCCTACACCATGGCCAGCCTACCCCCTGCATGAGCCAACGTTAGAATGCATATAGACTCTCAGGACACTTCATTGACCGACCGGTTTTTGCATCTCTGAATCGTGAATCAGCCCCTGCCAAAAAAAAAGGATATAAAAAAAAAGAGTCAAAAAAAAAAAAAAAATATATATATATATATATATATAAAATGCGCAAGTAAAAAAAATGATGGAAAAAAAAGAAAAATAAATTGCGCAACAAAAAAATTAAATAATAAACAGGGGCTGATTTATTATTCTCTGATGCTCGACCTAGACCATTTCGAATGGTGGATCCTGGAAAGAGTATAGGCCCTTCGCATGGGACGATCCGATCTGGGAGTCGAAGCGGATGGAATACGTTGGTCCTATACTGCGAGAAAGAATCCACTGTTCCAGGAAAGTCCTGAGACTGTCAAAATAAAGCAGGTGCTTATCCGATCAACTGTAGGGAACAAACAATTAAAATAAAAAACACTAATAAAGGCACACTGTACTCCAAACTCAAAAAGCCTTCAGCCAGCCTCCTGATACCTCCATAACCCATTTTCCTCAGAAACCTGGCCCGAACTTGGAAAGGCAGAGATAGTACTGGCCAATTGAAACAGATCAGACATGGGCAGAATCAGCTCATAAAATACAGATCCAAGCAGTATGGCAGCAAAAAATGAACAATCCGCTACAGTCCCCCAAGGAGCATCAGCCTTCCATGTCCCTCCATATCCAATTTCCCAGTCAAACACCAACCCACCAAATACCTATTATTACCAAAATTTTAACCATTTTTCATCATACCCTCCTTACCCTATCTTGCCCAATATCCATATCCAGCCCAATATCCTTATCCTGCCCAATATCCATATCCTACCCAATATCCATATCCAACCCAATATCCATATCCTGCCCAAAACCCTTACCAGACACCGCAGCCAGAAATTAACCCAGTCTTCCCTAATCCTACCAGCATATACCAAAACCCAACTCTTTCGCCCGCCAAAATGGAGGCTGACATCGAAAATTTGAAAGTCATGATGCTCAAAATTCTAAACCAAGAAGTTTCTAATGAAAATTTGGGGAACAGCTTCCTGGGTATGATGGATAAAGGCACTTCTGAAAAAAAAAAAAAAAAAAAAAAGCTCCCTGCTGAGTTTGAGTCCATTTCTAATAAAC
Organism: Codonopsis lanceolata; assembly: GCA_013146195.2. Classification (NCBI taxonomy): domain Eukaryota; kingdom Viridiplantae; phylum Streptophyta; class Magnoliopsida; order Asterales; family Campanulaceae; genus Codonopsis; species Codonopsis lanceolata. The sequence goes on from CM028383.1 coordinate 41,560,622, forward strand.
CTCTGCAGAACTAGTATACTACGACCAGCCCACTTTTGACGCCCGCAGATCTGGTGGACTACTTCGGATATATTACCCCTATTCCTTTCCCTAGCCTTACGGATTTGGTCATCTACCAATCCGATCCCTAAAATTGAGTACCCCTATTCCTTTCCCTAGCTTTACGGATTTGGTCATCTACCAATCCGCTCCCTACAATTGAGGATCTCAAACCCCAGGTCCTCAATAATATAATAAACCCTGTACGTTATGCTTTTAATAATAATCTAAACGTCTTTGCTTATTTCTTAGTTGCACCTACATTTAAAAGACGCATTAAATAATTATAATAATGAGTCATTTAATAGGACCCAAACAGAAAAAAAATATTTGCTTGAGCTTGAAAAGTCAGTAGAGCCAACAACACCATTCATCAACAGCAACTGAAGACTGACCCACTATCAATCTGGGGCTGGACAAGGAAATCAAAAGAAGTCAGAATCGACAACTACCTGCAAGGATAACACTCGTGGATCTCATCGAAGAGTTCGTGAACATGCTTACCTGGTCCTATAAAGAGGTGTCAAGAGTAGACCCAGCCATAGCCAAACACCGGACCCTCATATGTCCGGATGCTCAGTGAATCAGACGAAAGCTCCACCGCATCAAGCCAGAACGGTCACTACAAGTTGAAAAAAAAATCATCATGAAACAGCCACACGTCAACTTCATTCGGGTAAAAGAAAAAATACAAAAAAAATAATACAAAAAAAATACAAAAAAAAGAAAGAAAGAGAGTAATAAAAAAAAATGGAAAATACCCGATATGGTTGTCCAATGTAGTGACCATTCCCAAATCCAACAACAACATGCTGAGCTATAATCAAATCAAAAGCAGCAGGAGACCAAGAAAAGACCTCATCCCTTGGGGGACCTACTGCTATCATGTCATGCCGTCTGAGCTAAACAAAATGCTGGGGGCTACTTATCAAAGGCTGCTACCCCTCTCTTCCACGATGTGCCGTATATTGTCAAAAGATCCGATCAGGAGATGCCGTACTCCCCACAAGCCATGATAGAAAAGACCTTGTTCAGCCTCCCATCTCAATGAGCTCAAAAGGTATGATGCTCGAACCACCCTATCCGACAAGTGCTTCCCTCTCCAGCCCGCTAGGCTGAAAACCCGAAAGGGCGGCCTAGGCAAAAGTTAGGGCATTTAAAAAAATGAAAAAATGAAAAAGAAGAAATAAGGGCTCGCTAGGCTGAAAACCCGAAAGGGCGGCCTAGGCAAAAATTAGAACAAACAAAAAAAATAATAAAAAAATAATAATAAGGGCTCGCTAGGTTGAAAACACAAAAGGGCGGCCTAGGCAAAAGTTAGAGCCAAATAAAATTATATATCAGGAGAATAAGGAGAGGGAAGGCACTCATTGAAACCTCGACATTTTACCTCCAGTCTTCGGCATGCAAGGGGGCTCGACTGACAGAAGAAAAAGAAAAACCACGACATAAGCTCACAATAAAACACTAAAATATAATATTACAGGTCCTAAGGTGCAACTTAGGAATAATTGCTAAAGAAGTTTAGGTTATACATCAATTGCATGTACATATCTATTATTGCCTCTACCCCCTTTGTTTCCCCCAAAACTATCCTTCATTTGCAGCTTAAGCCCCGGAGCAGTCCATCAATGTCTGTGGCGTCCACCCGGCCGGTCCCATATACTTCTTCTACGAAGGCACAGAAAAAGCTCAGTCTCATCAGGATGAGAAACACCAGAAGTATCCTCGCCCTATTCATCATCTGCGTTGCCATTGTCCTGAAACAGCTCGATGACTTGGATCCCGATCATTCACCGCTGCCCTGTCTGATTATGAAGAAAAATGCAGGAGTTGCGAGAATAGCCATATGTCAAGTATAGCCATGCAACAATTATATGGCCAAGGAGGTATATGCCTTTTCCTTTCCCCGCATATCACCAAAAAAAAAAAAAAAAAAGGGAAGCCTGCTCGAACCCGAAGGTATTTTCCTTTAAAATCCATTTTGGAAATATAGCGTGCCATTACACGTTAGGTCGGTATAGCTTTACTTTGTGCGTGTGTTTTGAGTCTGCATATTTTTATTTTGTATCATATAAAATTACATTGCATTGTAAATATTTGTACAGATTTTCAAAACAAAACAACAAAATAAACAAAATAAAAAATTATGTATTGTTTTGCATATAAATAAACGTTTTTTTGTAATCTAAGCATTATAAATGCATTTTGTATCTTAAAGATATATACTACATTTTGTATTACTGCATGCACAATAAAATAAAGAATACTCATGCATCATGTTAATAAGCATCCTATAATTTTTTTAGGCATCACATTTGCATTAAATAAAGTAAGTACATGCATCCAGCATTTGCATTTATTATCCAATAAGCTGCATTAGGGGTGCGCTAAAAAGAGATAAAATGCCACCATCCATGAAAATAAATATTCCTTATGGCATTCACTATGTCCCTACAGCATAAGCATGCATCATGTAGTCTCATTTGCATTTATAGTATAACTCATGCATAATAAGGTCAAATAGTGACCACTAGTTTAATCATGCATCGTAAAAACAAATTTCATGCATCATTACTTAATCACATCATTTATGCATAAATAGGACATGCATCAGCATCATTAATAAAGTCAAGAATGCTTCAAAAGTGTCAAACAGTGCCAAAATCTAACAGATCAGAAGTATATACTGATGAAAAAAAAAAAAACAAAAAAACAAAAAAGAGAGAGAAAAGGAGAGAATAAAATCCCCAGCAGGGCTGAACTACGTTTGGTCTGATTCCTTGAATAAGGATACGTAGGCAGCTTATTTCGGAAGGCACGACCATCACAAAAAAACAAAAAAACAAAAACAAAAAACAAAAAAAAACAAAAAAAAGAACAAAAACAAAAAAAATGAAAAAAATGAAAAAAACAAAAAAAGATCGGGAGAGGGGGAAATGCATGTACAAGAAGGAAAAAATTTTCAGGTACATGCAACAAGAACAAATGCGGCGGCAGAAGAAGAAATTTTTGGCTAAAGCTAGAAAATGAAGCAAAAAGAAAAACAGCAGCAAAGAAAAGATGATATCAGCTGATACCAAACGATGCTACAGCAAGAAAAAGGAAGCTTCTGACCAAGGTTAGAAGGAGCAGTCAAGAAAATGCAGCAGCATCAAGAAATATTTTCCAGCTAAAGCCGAAAACAAAGTGGGACAGGGGAAGAGATTTTCCAGCAAAGGCCGGAACAGTGATAAAAATAAAAATCCCCAGCAAAGTGCAACAACGAACAGCGTAAAGCAGTAAGCAACAACAAAGCAACATCAGCAGCAATTTGCTGCACGAACACGACAAACGGTAAAGGAAAGGAAGGTATTTTCCTTTTTAACAGTGTATTTGTTTGATGTTTGGAAACTTTCCTTTAAGGGGTACACAGCCCCGGATTGATAGGGAAATGTTTTGTTCTCCGTTGAAGGCTAAGTTCCTGAGGAGGAAATACAAACCATGCATTTTCGCTATGTGGGAAACTTTCCTTTAAGGGGTACACAGCCCCGGATTTATAGGGAAAGGTCTTGTTCTCCAGTAGAGGCTGAGTTCCTAGGAAACAATTCACACCGCATAGCCACAAGGCGAACTACGATTGGTCTGATTCCTTGACTAAGGATACGAGGCGCCTATCACGAGACGCGACCATCACAGCACATATTTACCCTTGTCGTACTCATTTGATAAAGCTTTGCCACACTTGCTCATTTAATATTGTCGCACTTACCCCGCAACACTTACACCGCCACATTTAGTCCCCAGTTCAGCCGAACTACGTCTGGTCTGATTTCCTTTGTTAAGGAATACGTAGGCAGCCTATTTCGGAAGGTCCGACCATTGCAACATAAAAATATTTTCTTATCTCGAATTTGGGAGTCTATCTTTTTCAACGACGTTCGTTTACTTGGTAAGCTTCGGGTTACCCGTAAACTCCATCGTTGAGGGGCTCTGTAGACACCCCAAATTCGTACCCCTATTTTATATTGTCCAATAAATATTGCAAAATGAACTACTAATTATTTCTTGTATGTTTCAGGAGCAAATGTACAAAAAATAAAGAAAATGAAAAAGCAAAAGAATAGAAAACAAAACAAAAAAAAAACAAAAAAAAAGAAAACAAAAAAGAAAGAAAAGAAAAAAGAAAAGAAAAAGACAAAAGAAATCAAAAAGAAAAACAAAAGCAAAAGAAAACGAAAACGAAAAAAAAGAAAAAAACAAAAGAAAAAAAAAACAAAAAGAAAAGAAAGGAGCAGCCGGTTTCCCCCATTCCCTTAATCACTAAGTCAATTCCCATATATAAATACTCCCTCACTGCCAACACTCTCTCACATTTTACAATCCCTCACTCCAGCGCCCCCTCACTTCCAGCCGTCCCTCTCTCCCTCATTTTCCCCACAAACAACTCTCCTCTCACAATAAAACTCCCACTGCCTCTCTCCTCACACTCCCAAGCCGGCCCATTATCTCGCCCACTCACAATTACTCTCCCTCACTCCAGCGAAACCCCCACACATATACTCCCTCCAGCCGCCTTTTCCCTCACACACTCACCCAAATAAAATACTCCCTCACTCACACAAACAATATACTCCCTCTCTCTCTCTCTCGGCATACACCACCCGCACACACACACAAATACATAAAAACTTAACACACACACACAAATACACATAAACACATACACTGCTGTTACACTGCCCGATTTCAGACAATAAAATCAACAAATACAAGTAGTCACGCTGCCCAAATTCACACAACACACAACACACAACACACAACACACAACAACAACAACAACAACAACAACAACAACAACAACAAAAAACTCCCTCTCCCGAGAAGGACAGAGCGAGCACACCGCCGCTCTAAAAGGTAACAGCCTTTAAGGGCGTTTTTATTTATTTATTTACTTTCCAGTTCATTTATTATTTAAAGTTGTATTTAAAATCCGGCACAATGTAGTCAATATAAGCCGTTGTGCTGCCCGGATTAGAGTATGAAATATTATGTAAAAGAGCCGTTATAATGGCCAAATATTCTTAAATATGTTTGTAATTATTGGAAGGAGACGGCTGCGAGTCCGTAAATAATGTAGCCACAAATGTATCTGTTTAAATTTCCCTTGTCAAAATAAGACTTTATTTATTTGCTAGATAAATATAACAATGAGTATACTTCAGCCAAAAACGTTTTGAGACCGAAAGGGCGAGTTGGGTGCCTAGCACCTTCCCAACTCGTAACTTAGCCCCCGAACCCGCTTTATAAAATCTCTGGTTTTCTTTTCTTGTTTTCCTTTATTTTTGCCTTAAAATAAAGGTGGCGACTCTAAAACTTTCAGATCCAGTGGGGCCTCGCAACATTCCCTCTTTGCACTTTCCTGTTCTCCCCTAAAAAAGGGAGATACGGGAATGGAGGGGTGATGTATTCCCATATCCTGGTATCCCCTAAACAAGGGATAACTTGATACGGGAAACCCATAGCTCCCATAGCAATCTGATTGGGCCATAAGGCTATTTTAATAAATCCATAAGTGGGGGCGTCGCAATATCTTTTCTTGCACTTCTCTATTTTCCCCTGAAAGATAAAAGGGGAGAATGAGAATGGAAAGGTAATGCATTCCCATATCATGTTATCCCCGAAATAAGGGATAACCTGACATGAGGAAACCTTTAGTTCCCATTTTGGATACAAAATCCACTCAGGGCAACCGAGGCACATTCCAACGTGCTAATATAGACAACACTCCTCTCGCACTTTGGATTTCGTCTTCCCCTAAACAAGGGAGGATGGAACGAGAGCAGTGGTGTCCCGCATCCGCACGTACGCGTACCCCTATCCAAGGGCGCGCGGGGCACACCCCGGGAACCTCACAGTGAGCAGAAATTTACTCTTGCAACGTTCAAATTCGAGGGAGAAGCTAATCAATGGTGGGAATCAGAATTAAGGATTGCTGAAGCAAATGGGTTAGGAGAATACACTTGGGAAACATTTCTTGAGGTCTTTAATAAGAAGTATTTCCCGGAGAGCGTGCGGGATAATAACTTGATAGAATTCCTCAATCTGGAGCAAGGAAAGATAACAGTAGATGAGTATGCCATGAAGTTCACAGAGTTGTCGAAATACGCTCCAGGGCTCGTTGAGAATGACAAGCAGAAGGCCAGAATGTTTGAGAGGGGCCTCAATGGAGGAATTAGCCATCGGTTGATCGCCTTACAATTGCAGACGTACGCTGAAGTCGTGGACCGAGCTAGAATATTGGAGCGATTATCAAAATACTATCAGAAAAAGAAGGATGAGAAGAAGAGAAATTTTGAGAGTATTGGAAACAGCTCTCAGGATCAGTCGGGCAACTAAGGAAATAATAATGAGAATAAAAGGAAGAACATAGACAACAACAACAACAAGGGGTTCAACCAGACGAATCAGAACTTTAATCAGAATAATCAGCAGAATTGGTGGAATAGGCAAAATCAAGGTCCAAACCAGCACCAATGGCGTAACCAGAATCAAGGTCAAAACCAGAATCAGTGGCGTAATTCGGATCGGAATACAAACCATAACAATAATCAAGCTTGTGGCAGATGTGGGGGAAAACACCGAACGGAGTCATGTTTTTGGACCAAGGGGTCATGTTTCAATTGCGGAAAGGTAGGACATAAATCCAGAGACTGCTCAGAACCACCAAAAGCTGGCAATAACCAAGGAGAAAATGGGGAAGATAAGGCCAAACCAAGGGGACAAAGAAGAACTTTTGCTATGACAGCCAGAGATGCCAGAGCAACAAGTGACGTGGTCAAATTGTGGGACCGCGGTGTCGGTACCAAGTTTGGGACATTACAGAAATAATGATGGTCAAACTATTGTCAAGTTTTTGGATGATATATTTTCTCAGTATGGAGTACCGAAGGCAGTAATTAGTGATCAAGGAACGCATTTCACCAATTGGTTGTTGAATGCGAGCCTTAGGAAGCATGGTGTGACACACAAGTTGGCTACACCCTATCATCCTTAGACTTCTGGTCAAGTAGAAGTTAACAATAGACATATAAAGGCAGTCCTTGAAAATACTGTTAGACCAAATCGTAAAGATTGGGAACCAAAACCTAAAGATGCACTTTGGGCATATCGAACTGCGTATAAAACCCCAAAGCATGCCACTTACCAGTAGAAATTGAACATAAGGCTTATTGGGCCATTAAAACTCTTAATTTTGACCTAGCTTTGGCCGGTGAAGAAAGGCTTTTTTAGTTAAATGAGTTAGAAGAGCATATGTTAAATTCGTATGAGAATGCAAAAATCTATAAAGAAAAGACCAAGAGATACCATGATATGAGACTTACTAAAAAGATGTTACGTTCAGGATTGAAAGTACTTCTTTTTAATTCTAGACTTAGATTATTCCCAAGTAAATTAAAATCAAAATGGTCTGGTCCTTTCATTATAGTACGAATTTACCCACATGGAGCCGTTGATATCAAAAATCCAAAGATTGATGAGGTATTTAAGGTTAATGGTCATCGACTCAAACCACACTTTGAACCCATGCCAGTAGAGAGAACAACTGAACTCATTCGTCTCTCTGACACTGAGCCATCGAGAGAATAGGTTTGCAGTTAGGTCGAGCCAAAGACTATAAACAAGTGCGCTAGGTGGGGGGAAACCCACCATGATGAAATTTTATTTGCTTTCGTAGTGTAATTTAAATATGTTGTTCTCCGTCTTATTTGATTATGTGCATTTGAATTAAATGTTTTCCAGTATTGGCATAATTCAAGTTTGGGGGAGAAAAACATCTTAGTGTTGTATTTATATGTTTATAATATTTTAGTGTAGAAGTTTTGTAGAATTTTCAAAGTGCAAGAAAGAAACGACCTTAATGGAACGTAACGGAAGGACTAAAACGAAAACTGCTCAAAATCCTGAAAAAGCTTCTCAAGGCACACATTCTATGACCCTTGTGGACGCAAGGTCTTAAACACCTTGCGGCCGTAAGGCCCTATTAACGACAGAAAACGCGTGAACCTTACGGCTGCAAGCCCACGGACCTTGCCCCCGCAAGCCTTGCATCATTTTCCGTGCCCTTTGACTGGGTACCTTGCGGACACAAGGTATACACACCTTACGGCCGCAAGGCCTTCTTTATAAGCTGAAGCGGGGCAGTCACCAGGAATCACATAATTTTGAAGGTTTTCTCTTCCTCCAAGCATCCGACAATCTCTCTCTCTCTTTCTTCAAAACTCCGGCGAAGCTCTTCCAATTCCTGCCAAGACTCAAGATTCAAGTGCTCCTCCTTTCTTCAAGCTCCATCATCATCCCCATCTCCACCTCTCTCCATTCAAGCGCAAAGAAGAGCAGTCACCATTGTTGCCGACGTCAAAGCTTTAGAATTCTGGTCAACCCACCATCACAGTTAAAGCATTGCAATCCAAGTATCTTCTATCCCTCTCTAGTTAAAGCGTGATCCATCAAAGTTTGAATGCTAGGGTGATATAAATAATTATAAGTTGTTTACGTGCATGCTTTATTTGTTTTAGTTAGGTTGGTTAATTGTAATTTTTAGAGAGTAGATTGATTTATTTTTGTCCCTATAATGGCCCCCAAGCATAGAAACACTAGACCTTCTTCGTTCCGCTCCCAAGAGGAGGAGCAAGAGTATGACCCCACTAGGTTTGTGTCTTTTGAGGCATCAGATAGCTACACTAGGAAGCTCTCCAAAAGCATAATCCCTAAAAGGGGATTTAAGGCTAAAGACTTTGCTCTCCCTGCCCACTTCACCCAGCGAAGGTGGGGCCCTCTTTGTGCGACCCCGAGCGTGGTCATCGTGGCCATAGTCCGTGAATTCTACGCCAACGGGTGTATTTTTATTTCTGGCCATGTGCATGATATCAGTTCTGTTAGAGGTAGGAATGTCGACTTTTCACCCTATAATATAAACCGTTATTTTGGCACTCCTAATTTTGCGATGGGTACTGACTAGTACAGTATCCATATAGCCAATTCTATCCCTCTCGAGGTGTTAAATGCGACTATCGCAACACCTGACATGGTTTGGACCTTTCACCAAGGTCCACCGTTTGGCCCTCGCACCATGGACGAGTCCTATTTGACGAACACGGCCAAGGCTGTGTTCAAATTTATCTGTGCACATCTTATGCCTTCCAGCCACCAGCACACGATATCTTGGCATAAGGTCGTTTTGATTTACACCCTCCTGGCCGGTGGGTCTGTTGATGAGGGACGTTCGGGATTCATTTTCTCGAGTTTGATTAACGGACTGTGTAGTGGAGCTGGAGTCGTTTGGACTCCAGATTCTGAGAGAGTTCGGGCAGTCCCCGACATTACTGTGGCGCTTCTTTTTTATCACCCGCGCCAACCACGTGAGAGGGGACCACATGATGAGCCTCAAGAGGAGGCTCATATTGAGGAAGAGGATCCCTTGGAGGTGATCTCCAATAGGCAGGAGGTGATCTCCAATAGGCAGGAGGAGATCTTGTTAGATAACCAGACGATTCATCAGCAGTTGGCGCAAATGCATGCTGACCAGACTGGTTTCTTTGGTTGGGTGAACCAGGTGGGGCACAATGTCTCCACATATTATGGGTTGCCACCTGGCACGATCCCCGAGTTTCGTCCTCCTTCGTTATTTCCTCTCGACTCACCATGAGTCGAAGCCCAAGTTTCTTCCTCTTTCGTTAGGCGGACTGCTTATTTCCTTTTGATATTTCTCCTCCATCAACCCTCTTATAGGACATTCCTCAATTTGGAGGACAAAATAAAATTTAAGTTTGGGGGGGGGGGAAGAATTCTAAGCCCAAGGCCTTTGCAGGTCCCAGCCTAAGGAAGAGTGGAGTTGGACCACGATTTTAAGGTTTAGGGAAAAAAATTTCCCCTCTATCGTCTCTCTTCCTCACTCTATTTTCTTGTTTTTTATACTTTCTTATTTTAGGAGATGTTGCCTTGACCAGAATACACTAATATTTGGTTCCTTCAAGGACCCATCAAAAGAGTCATCGTCATCGCCCATCTCCATTTTCTTTATATAAAAATTTCAAAAAAAATGAAATATATTTTAATTCAAAATTTTCATTCTCGAGTCCTGGTGTGGTCACTTCGGTCGATAAGGAGTTAATGCAATCAACCACATAACTTTTCCATAGATCAGTTTGGAATTTAGTTGATTCTGCAAAATTCTTGATTTTCTCCAAATCTCTGTGCACTTACACCAGTCATGATTATGGATTGATTTGAACATTTTTACTAAGTTTATGGCACACATTTCATTTTAGCAACAAGATATGCACAAGAATATGATGAATAGTCGTCCTAACATGATTGTTGCATTTAATTGTAATTTAGGGTCAATTGCATGATAAGTTAGATCCCTTGGATTTCTTTTACTAATATATCTCAAGCACACTTTTGAACCGTGTATGCATGTTAGTCTTGATTGCCCCTACCTATTTTCTAGCGAATGCTTATGTGAAATCCAGTGATGCTAAATCTTCAATTCCACAACTTTCATGATGGATATGATATTTTATGTGTTTTATTTTCTTAAAAAATGCATGAGTATTTTGGCATTAAGATATGATATAGGCCATCTTTGGATCGTTTGAGCCTAAATATTTCCCGACCTTACTAAAAATATCCCTAGTGTCCCCTTTGAGCTTTATTAAAAAGAATGGAGTGTGCTAAGCACACATTGAACCCCCATTCGACTTCGTTTCTTTAACCCACATTAACTTAACCGTAAAGCCTATATACTTTAGCCTACCATTTGAGAGAGTATGATGTGGGTGGGGAATTAATTTTATGGGACCAATTTTCAGTGAGAAAAGTTTTCCAAAGACTTCTTCTTCCCCGTCGTAATTCAAAAAAAAAGAAAAGAAAAGAAAAGGAATGATTTGACGAAAAACAAAACTAAAGAAAAAGAGTGCAAGAAGATTAAAATGAAAGCATAGCTTTCAAAAGAAAAATATGATAGAAAAGTTTTCTGAAAAAGGAACACTAGTTATTTTTAGCTTGATATATTGTACAAAATAAGTTTGAGGGAAAAGTCCCCACTTGTGGTCTTTGCAGGTCCTAGCCTAATTGGGGAAAACTTCCTTTTGCTTGGAAGTATTTGGGGTAAATGGTAGTCTTGCTCTCTCACTTTGTATTCTATTCCCTTTCCATCGTATCCCCCATCATCAAGGCCTTACATTACAAGCTTAGTAAAGACCTATTGACCTTCTTGCCAATGCTTGTGTTTGTTGATTTGATTGTAATACATGTAAATTGATCCCCATTTCATATATTCATATTATTCGCAAGCTCACTGTGTTAGCATAATCTTAGCTATTGCAAGTAATTGGGGCATGAAAGCATTGTATGTCATACATAGAAAGTGCATCGGATGGATGTATAAGTATTTGAAATCCTTGGTGTTCACTCTTTCTATAATAGACTGGGTTTGGATGATAGATCTCATACTTTGTGTTGCATTGGTTTTATTGAAAATCCTGATTTTTAGAATGAATGTTGTGCTTAGCTTAATAAAAATGTTTAAGTTAAGATATTATCTATGACTAGTTATCACACACACACGGAGAAATTAAGACCGGTAGCAGCTTGAGTATAAGTCAGTTTGTTCTGTGAATTAGTGTGCATATATGTGGTGAGCATCTTTCTGAGACAACTATAATATGCCATACTTGTGTGACTTGAGATTGAAACCAAAAAGATTTTTGGTTTATTTATTTTGTATTTATTACTTTTAGAGTAATTTTTACTTGTTTTTGTTTTTATTAGTTTTTGTATTTATTTGCATAGTCGAGTTGCTCGTTAGAGTCTCCTTGAGTTTGTGGGTTTCTAGAAGAGTGTAAATAATGTCACCCTCCAAAAAGATTTTTGTTTATTTATTTAGCTTTTGTATTTATCAGGTACTTTTATGACTTAGAAATAGCAATTCCACGAGGCTTTTGGTTACTAATATGTGTTTTTGAGCTATATTGTGAGTTTCAGGGTTTTAGGTGAAAATAAGGGATTTACAAGGATTTTATTGAAGATTTTGAGGAAGGGTGTAAAGTGCAACCTTTGAAAAGAAGACAGAAGAAAGTTCTGGACTCCTTGCATACGCAAGGGGTCCAAGACCTTGCCCCCGCAAGGTCTCCAGCGTGCAGCCCTGCATGATCAAGACCCTTGCGGACAAAAGACATACACACCTTGTGGCCACAAGGTACACAGAAACCGCCTTTACGGGTGTTTCACCTGGGTTGAATCTCCTCTTCCCCCTAAAACACCTTGGTATATATAGAAGACGGTAGCCAAATCAAAAGGACGTCCAGAAATAATTAGGAAACGGTTCTAACACCGATTTTAGTTTGTATTACTTAGTTTAGTGATTGTAATTATAGTTTTGAAGATTGATTCATGTATTTTCATCCCACAGTTCAATTCATCATCAAGGATAAACTAATCGTCCATTAATCTAGGAATTGGGAGGTAACTTGTATCGAATCTATTACTTAATATATTTTTATTCATTCAATTCTTGTTGATCATGATGTTTATCAGCCCTTTATTGTCTAGCCTTGACCAAATGAATGGAATCGCAAGTAATAAAGGCCTAGAGGTGCGGATAGCTGCACGACAAAATGCATATGTCGTACACTGGCTCACCATCATGATAAATTGACCATATCGATGCACGAGAGTGATAAGTTAGGGTCAGGTTCATATATAGGACCTAAGTGACAAATATGATTCATATGTTCTTGTTCTTAGGATATAGATTAGATGAATTATTTAGGATGGAGACTGTAACGCCCCATATTCTTGCATGTGCATCGTATGCTTGTCTTCTTGATTTCTTGTTGATTGTGAGCATGTTTACCTAGTTTATAAATGTTTTAGAATCATTCATAAATCATTCTTGAAGTTCTTAACATGTTTAGAATCGCGTAAGTTTGTTTGTTGAATCGCCGGTTCGATCGTTTTAATTTTGGCCTTAGCGATTCCCCTCGTTGCTCGTATTGCCTCTATTTCGTCGTACGAAGTGTTCGTTGAGTTCTTGGCTTTATATTCAGGTCTTAACCATGTTTAAACAAGTCTCTTTCATGTCCAAGTTAGCCTAGTTCGATTGGTGTTTGATTGGAGTTTGATTCGTTAACCATTCGTCGCGTGAGTTGAGCCTTGTTCTATCTTGTTCCGGGTGTTGTTCGGGTGCGTTTCCGACTCGTTTTGAGTAGGGTTAGACCTTAGAATGATTGCCCATAAGTTTGGGATCATTTAGGACAAGTTTAGACCAAGTTTTGGAGGTTCAGGAGCCGAGGCGCCCGCCTGGCACCTTGTGAGGCGCCCGCCTCAAATGCAGGGAGCAATTACAAAATGAGCTGAACATGGAGACAGCCTCAGCAAGTGAGGCGCCCGCCTGGGAATCAATGAGGCGCCCGCCTCAACATCTGGATATGCAATTACGGGATTTTCCCCTGTTTTGAGTTTTGACGTGAAATGCCTATCCTACCCTCATTAAACCCCCTCTAAACCCTTCCTAACCACCCATACTTAGTCCTAATCATGTCCTAACACTAATTAGAAGTTAATCTAGGTTGGATTAGTGTTTGTTAACTCCCTAATCTCTACTAATTGCACTTGAGAAATACCTCTTGTACCCTTCTCATTTGGGAAGTATAAATACCCAAGCCTTGGCCAAATTTCAGTAAATCTCTCATTTATTCATCTTCATCTTACAAATTAGAGAGAGAGTGAGTTGGGGGCTTGAGTTTTGAGCCCTAGCTTCATCTTCTTCCTCCGATCTACAAAGATTCCACCGTTCGATTGCCGCCAAACCTTGGATTCTTGACGTGTGCGACGAAAGGAACGACTTCACCGTTTAGATTTTGATTCTCTTGAGTTTTCACTCAAGCTAGGTAAGTTACTCTTCTTCTTCTTAGTTCTCATTGACCCTAAGGAAACAAAGTTTATGATGTATGAGGTCAATGAGGACACATAATTGCTTCCTATGCTTTCCATTTGAATTTTAAATGTATGAATTTGCTAAGAGCATGTCTAGGATGATTTCTTGCCTTTGGAAGTTTAAATTACTCTTTCATCATGTTAATTGAGGTCTTGAACATGTTAGAAATATGTGTTATGTTTGTTGATGGAAGTATTGTTATTATTTGGGAATGCCCTAAATTATGCCTATGTGATATGTGTAAAAATTGTTATGTGTTGTATCCTTCATATTGGACTATATAAGGAACATGAATTACATTGAAATGTTTTGGGTGAATTTACATCCTTGTTGAACTTAGAAGTGACCTAGGTTGGGTTATGAAGCATATAGCTTCAATTTCCCCAAAATTGGGAATTTAGAGAAAAGACTCAACGGAGTCGACTCTAGGGAAGAATTGAACATGTTGAACTCTAATTTCAATCCCTACGAAGTTTGGATACCGTTTGATTAAGTTTACTCAAATATGAGCTTGATATAATTATTTGCAAAGTTGTTATGAAGCATTGGTTTTGAGCAATTAATTGCCTTCACATGATTATGGTAGAGATTAACACCCTACTTGGTTGGTCGAGTTCGCTCTTGTCGAATTCGGTCCTTAATTGGTTTAAGTCAAGTAAATATCTACTTGTGCATCGCATTGAGTCCAGCTGGCATTAATTGGTTTGTTTATCAAGTCAGGGTGGGACGATGCATCGCCTTCACGAATTATGGGATTCGTGCTCGCTATGGATCGCCGCACCCGGGACTTCACACACACCTTCACTGTGGGCCGCAGTGGGGAAGTAGCCCCTTTGCCGTATCAATACGTGCCGCATTGGCTTGCTAATGAGATCGAGTAGGAACTCGATGAAAGTCGATGAATTCACAAAACATCGATGGCACGAACCAGTAACATAATGTTTTGCAGGAGCTACGAAGCGGCCGTGACTATCATATCCTACTTGTATGATTTATTTTACGCACTTATGTGAATAAGGTGCTAAGTGTTAAATGATGATTATGTGCCATAACTGTGATAAATGTCATGCTATAACATGAACATGCATATTTTAGTAACTTACTAAGTCTTTCGACTTACCCTATTTGTTTGCTTTGTTTTCCTTAGATCAAAGCCGAGGAGACGTCCCACGCTAGACTCGCCATTCTCACGCTTGGTTGCTTGCGAGCTAGAGGTTGTTCTTTTGGGTGTAGTAATTAGTCTTTTGTTTTTGGTAAGGACGATGGGAAGCAAGTCATCTAGACTTGGCTTTGGGTTTTGTGTTTGTAGTAAATTTGATACTTAGATATCTTTTGTATGCCGACTTATATGTCGTGCTTGTTTATATGTTGATGGTTCATCACAGTTTCTTCCGCTAAAGCTTGTTTAAAGTAATATTGTTGTTGTTGTCTCCGGCATGTTGTGGCCGTTGAGGTTTTATAAGCATGTGTTAATTGTAGGAGTAGTTGTTGGGTTCCGGCTGTAATGTCGCCGATGACTTGTTTAATTTAAGTTGTTTTTCCGGCCAAGTGTAGCCGAGTTGTTATTCGTATGCAATGTTGCGCCACATGAATTTCGTAAACCTACTTGCGCATGCTTGTGTGTTTAACTTGTTTATTTGGAAGGCGCGATTCGGGATCTCGCAATGGGGTCCGGGTCGGGTCGCCACAGTTGGTATCAGAGCTATAGGTTAGCTGTCGGCCAGGATAGGTTCCATGGCCTAGGTGGGTTGGTTATTTGTGTGATGATTCTAACGTCGAGTGAATTCTTGTAGGGGTTCGATGGATAACCATAGGAATGGAAATGGCCGCGGTAGAGGTAGGCCCAGGAGAGGTCCGGCCGAACCTGAAGTTGAGGTACCGCCGCGAGAATCCGGTGGGTCGGGATATGGCGAATTACACCGTAGGTTGATGGCTTTTCTGGCAGGGGCAGGCCAGGGAGGTCAAGCTGAGGGAGCACCACCACCACCTCGACAGGAGGAAGTTGTACCACCACCGAGACCGAGGACTGACACCACTCTCCTAGAGAGATTCCTTAAGTTGAAGCCTAGTGCATTTCTTGGGGAGCCAAACCCTAGGGAGGCTGAGTTGTGGATGGAAGAGATGATCAAAATATTATCTATGTTGGAGTGTACCGATGAAGAGAGAGTCAGGCTAGCGACGTTTAAGTTTAAGGGAGCCGCCGAACATTGGTGGAATGTGTTGAAGGAAAGTTGGGAGATGCAACAAGTCCCTATCACTTGGGCTAATTTTCAAAGGGAATTTAAGAATGAATATGTACCGGATGTGGTTCGCAACCAAAGGGAGAAAGAATTCTATAATCTTGAGCAAGGTAGCATGGTGTGGCGGAGTATTCCGCGAAGTTCACTGAGTTGAGCCGTTATTGCACGTATTTGATTCCTACTGAAGCACGAAGGACACATAAGTTTGTTAAAGGGTTGAGGACTGAATTTAGGAAGCAGATTCTAGCACTTAAGCTCACTGATTATCGGAGTGCAGTTGATAGAGCTTATGAGGTAGAGCAAGATATTGAGGAGCACCGGGTCAAGAGTAATTCGGGTAATGCACGCACGGACTACTCGAACACTAATCAAGGGAATAATTCGGGTAGCGAAGGGGATACCAAGGGAACCGTGATAGGAGAGGTGGAGGCCAAGGTAGGCCACGTGGGAAGCAGGCAACAACACTTCTTCTACTCGAGGCGGCAAGGGTCTCGTAATGAGACTATGATTTGTTCGTTCGCCGAAGTGCAGGCACAGTGATAGGTCTTTGGGGAAAGGCGGGAAGTGTTACATTTGTGGAGACGGGACTCACATGAAGAGAGATTGTCCGAAGTTTAAGGCCAATCAGTCGGGTAGCGCCGGTCAACAATCTGGGGCTAAGAGAGATGGGGATGGTAAACCAAAGGTTCAAGGCCGTGTGTTTGCGCTTGATCGAGGTTCGGAGGTCTGGCGGTGATAGGAGGTACTCTTTCTATATTTGATCATAAGGCTCGAGTTCTCATAGATCCAGGGTCTTCGCATTCTTATGTTGCTTCGCACTTTGTTGAGAATCTATGCGTGTTGCCTCAATCTTTGCCATACTTGCTTGAAGTGTCTACCCCGCTCGGGGAATATATGCTCGCGTCTGAAGTGTTTAAATCTTGTGATGTTTTGGTGGGTGACCACACTTTGCATGCGGACTTGGTAGTTCTACCCATACGTGATTTTGATGTGATTCTTGGCATGGACTGGTTATGTGCTTATCATGCTATAGTTGACTGCCATAGGAAGCGGGTTACTTTTTATATGCCGGGTGTGCCTGAATTTACTTTTGTGGGTGATCAAGCGTCGAGTGACTTGCATTTTATTTCTGCACTAAGGGCTAGAAAATTGTTGTCTCAAGGGTGTACGGGTTATCTTGCCTGCGTTGTTGATAAGAAGAGGTCTTCGCCGAAATTAGAAGAGGTTCCGGTAGTATGTGAATTTCCCGATGTGTTTTCTACCGACCATGCTATGCCACCCGATAGAGAACTAGAATTTTGTATTGAGCTTATTAGGGGACTTCACCGATTTCTAAGGCACCGTATAGGATGGCGCCAGGAGCTTAGAGGAGTTGAAAACTCAGTTGCAGGAACTCCTAGAGATTGGTTTTATTAAACCGAGTGTGTCGCCTTGGGGCGCACCGGTCCTATTTGTGAGGAAGAAAGATGGGAGTTTGCGGTTATGCATAGATTATCGTGAATTGAATAAGGTGACCATTAAGAATAAGTATCCTCTACCCCACATTGATGATCTTTTTGACCAATTGCAAGGGTCTATTGTTTATTCTAAGCTTGATTTGAGATGGGGTTACTACCAATTGAAGGTTAGAGAGGAAGACATTCCGAAGACAGCTTTTCGCACTAGATATGGGCACTTTGAATTCGTGGTGATGCCGTTTGGGTTGACGAATGCACCAGCGGTATTTATGGACTTAATGAACCGTGTCTTTCATAGTTATCTTGATTGTTTCGTGGTAGTCTTCATTGATGATATCTTAGTGTATTCGAAATCTCGGGAGGAGCATGAGAAACACTTGAGGATTGTCTTGTCTATTCTTCGGGAGAAACAGCTTTATGCGAAGTTTAGTAAATGTGCTTTTTGGCTTGAGGAAGTATCTTTCTTGGGGCATATCATTTCTAGCGCCGGAGTAGCCGTTGATCCTTCTAAGGTTGAAGCGGTGACGAATTGGAAGAGACCTAGTTCGGTTACCGAGGTTCGGAGTTTCTTGGGTCTTAGCGGGTTATTACCGGAGATTTATTGAGGGATTTTCTCGGATCGTGACTCCTATGACGAGATTGACGCAAAAGAATGTGCCTTTTGTTTGGAGCGAGAAATGTGAGGCTAGTTTTCAAGAGCTTAAGAAGCGGTTGACGTCGGCACCTATTTTGGCTTTGCCTAGTGGAGGAGATAATTTTGTGATTTATAGTGATGCTTCTAAGGAAGGTTTGGGTTGTGTGTTGATGCAAAATGGTAGAGTTATCGCCTATGCGTCGAGGAAGTTGTCTATTCATGAGCAGAATTACCCGACACACGATTTGGAGTTGGCTGCGATTATCTTCGCGTTGCATAAATGGAAACATTACTTGTATGGGGCTAAATTTGAGATCTTCACCGACCACAAAAGTTTGAAGTACTTTATTTTCTCAAAAGGAGTTGAACATGAGGCAAAGAAGATGGATGGAGAAATTAAAAGACCACGATTGCACTATTTTATATCATCCGGGGAAGGCAAATGTAGTAGCGGATGCCTTGAGTAGGAAGGTTCACATGTCTTGTATGATGGTTAGAGAATGGAAGATGTTGGAGGATTTGCGAGATTGGGGTCCTAGTGTTTATGATAGAGGTGTGATTTTCGCAAATGTTCGTGCTACACCAGTGTTGTTTGGGAAGATTAAAGAAGCGCAAGGGAATGATCCGGAATTGAAGAAAATTATTGATGGGTTGGCTGAAAATGTATCGCCTGATTTTGTGATTAATAGTGAGGGTACTTTGACATTTCGAGGTCGAATTTGTGTTCCTTCTAATGATGAATTGAAGAGGTTGGTTCTTGATGAGGCTCATAAATCGAGGTATACCATTCACCCGGGGAGCACGAAGATGTACTTAGACTTGAAAAGACAATTTTGGTGGAAAGGCATGAAGAGGGAAATTGCGGAGTATGTGTCAAAGTGTTTGACTTGTCAGCGAGTTAAGGCCGAGCATCGAGGCTGCGGGATTTCTACAACCACTTGAGATTCTGAGTGGAAATGGGAGTTCATTACTATGGATTTTGTGACGGGGTTACCGCGCACGCGAAGAGGATTTAATGCAGTTTGGGTTATAGTCGACAGATTGACTAAGTCTGCACACTTTATTCCGATCGCGATCACTTATTCATTGACTCAGTTGGCAGCTTTGTATATTCAGGAGATCGTGAGACTTCATGGCGTACCTGTGAGTATTGTGTCCGATAGAGATCCGAGGTTCACATCTAGATTTTGGCAAACGTTGCAGGAAGCTTTGGGGACCAAATTAGACTTCAGTACAGCTTTTCATCCACAAACGGATGGTCAGTCCGAGCGATTGATTCAGATTTTGGAGGACATGCTTCGAGCTTGTGCCGTGGATTTCAAGGGAAGCTGGGATTCTCATTTACCTTTAGCCGAATTTGCGTATAATAACAGCTACCAGTCGAGTATCAAGATGGCGCCGTATGAAGCTTTGTATGGGCGTAAGTGTAGATCACCAATTTGTTGGGATGAAGTTGGAGAGGCGAAACTTTGGGGTTCCGAGTTAGTGCAACAGTCGGTTGAGAGCGTGAAGTTGATTAGAGATCGTTTGCGCACCGCTCAAAGTCGACAAAAGAGTTACGCGGACAATCGAAGACGGGATCTTGAGTTCCAAGTGGGAGACTACGTGTTCTTGAAGGTGACACCGAGGAGAGGTACGAAGAGATTCGGCAAGAAAGGGAAGCTTACACCGAGGTACATTGGCCCATTCGAGGTTCTTGAGAGAGTTGGGTCCTTAGCGTATCGTATTGCATTGCCACCTTCACTTTCGGAGACTCATAATGTATTCCATGTTTCCATGTTACGAAAATATTTGAAAGATGAGTCCCATGTACTTGAGTATGAGGAGATAACATTTGAGCCGGATATGTCTTATGTTGAAAAGCCCGTGAAGATTTTGGACACCAAAGAGCAAGTGCTACGAACCAAGAGAATTCCCTTAGTTAAAGTTCTTTGGAGAAACCACAACATTGAGGAAGCGACTTGGGAAGCGGAGCGGAGATGCGCGAGAAGCATCCACATTTGTTTGACGAACTTGGTAAGAATTTAGGGACTAAATTCTAAAGGAGGGAGAGTGTAACGCCCCATATTCTTGCATGTGCATTGTATGCTTGTCTTCTTGATTTCTTGTTGATTGTGAGCATGTTTACCTAGTTTATAAATGTTTTAGAATCATTCATAAATCATTCTTGAAGTTCTTAACATGTTTAGAATCGCGTAAGCTTGTTTGTTGAATCGCCGGTTCGATCGTTTTGATTTTGGCCTTAGCGATTCCCCTCGTTGCTCGTATTGACTCTATTTCGTCGTACGAAGTGTTCGTTGAGTTCTTGGCTTTATATTCAGGTCTTAACCATGTTTAAACAAGTCTTTTCATGTCCAAGTTATCCTAGTTTGATTGGTGTTTGATTGGAGTAGTTGATTCGTTAACCATTAAATCGCGTGAGTTGAGCCTTGTTCTATCTTGTTCGGTGTTGTTCGGTGCGTTTCCGACTCGTTTTGAGTAGGGTTAGACCTTAGAATGATTGCCCATAAGTTTGGGATCATTTAGGACAAGTTTAGACCAAGTTTTGGAGGTTCAGGAGCCGAGGCGCCCGCTGGCACCTTGTGGCGCCCGCCTCAAATGCAGGAGCAATTACAAAATGAGTGAACATGGAGACGGCCTCGAAGTGAGGCGCCCGCTGGGAATCAATGAGGCGCCCGCCTCAACATCCGGATATGCAATTACGGGATTTTCCCTGTTTTGAGTTTTGACGTGAAATGCCTATCCTACCCTCATTAAACCCCTCTAAACCCTTCCTAACCACCCATACTTAGTCCTAATCATGTCCTAACACTAATTAGAAGTTAATCTAGGTTGGATTAGTGTTTGTTAACTCCCTAATCTCTACTAATTGCACTTGAGAAATACCTCTTGTACCCTTCTCATTTGGGAAGTATAAATACCAAGCCTTGGCCAAATTTCAGTAAATCTCTCATTTATTCATCTTCATCTTACAAATTAGAGAGAGAGTGAGTTGGGGGCTTGAGTTTTGAGCCCTAGCTTCATCTTCTTCCTCCGATCTACAAAGATTCCACCGTTCGATTGCCGCCAAACCTTGGATTCTTGGCGTGTGCGAAAAGGAACGACTTCACCGTTTAGATTTTGATTCTCTTGAGTTTTCACTCAAGCTAGGTAAGTTACTCTTCTTCTTCTTAGTTCTCATTGACCCTAAGGAAACAAAGTTTATGATGTATGAGGTCAATGAGGACACATAATTGCTTCCTATGCTTTCCATTTGAATTTTAAATGTATGAATTTGCTAAGAGCATGTCTAGGATGATTTCTTGCCTTTGGAAGTTTAAATTACTCTTTCATCATGTTAATTGAGGTCTTGAACATGTTAGAAATATGTGTTATGTTTGTTGATGGAAGTATTGTTATTATTTGGGAATGCCCTAAATTATGCCTATGTGATATGTGTAAAAATTGTTATGTGTTGTATCCTTCATATTGGACTATATAAGGAACATGAATTACATTGAAATGTTTTGGGTGAATTTATATCCTTGTTGAACTTAGAAGTGACCTAGGTTGGGTTATGAAGCATATAGCTTCAATTTCCCCAAAATTGGGAATTTAGAGAAAAGACTCAACGGAGTCGACTCTAGGGAAGAATTGAACATGTTGAACTCTAATTTCAATCCCTACGAAGTTTGGATACCGTTTGATTAGGTTTACTCAAATATGAGCTTGATATAATTATTTGCAAAGTTGTTATGAAGCATTGGTTTTGAGCAGTTATTTGCCTTCACATGATTATGGTAGAGATTAACACCCTACTTGGTTGGTCGAGTTCGCTCTTGTCGAATTCGGTCCTTAATTGGTTTAAGTCAAGTAAATATCTACTTGTGCATCGCATTGAGTCCAGCTGGCATTAATTGGTTTGTTTATCAAGTCAGGGTGGGACGATGCATCGCCTTCACGAATTATGGGATTCGTGCTCGCTATGGATCGCCGCACCCGGGACTTCACACACACCTTCACTGTGGGCCGCAGTGGGGAAGTAGCCCCTTTGCCGTATCAATACGTGCCGCATTGGCTTGCTAATGAGATCGAGTAGGAACTCGATGAAAGTCGATGAATTCACAAAACATCGATGGCACGAACCAGTAACATAATGTTTTGCAGGAGCTACGAAGCGGCCGTGACTATCATATCCTACTTGTATGATTTATTTTACGCACTTATGTGAATAAGGTGCTAAGTGTTAAATGATGATTATGTGCCATAACTGTGATAAATGTCATGCTATAACATGAACATGCATATTTTAATAACTTACTAAGTCTTTCGACTTACCCTATTTGTTTGCTTTGTTTTCCTTAGATCAAAGCCGAGGAGACGTCCCACGCTAGACTCGCCATTCTCACGCTTGGTTGCTTGCGAGCTAGAGGTTGTTCTTTTGGGTGTAGTAATTACTCTTTTGTTTTTGGGTAAGGACGATGGGAAGCAAGTCATCTAGACTTGGCTTTGGGTTTTGTGCTTGTAGTAAATTTGATACTTAGATATCTTTGTATGCCGACTTATACGTCGTGCCCGTTTATATGTTGATGGTTCATCACAGTTTCTTCCGCTAAAGCTTGTTTAAAGTAATATGGTTGTTGTTGTCTCCGGCATGTCGTGGCCGTTGAGGTTTTATAAGCATGTGTTAATTGTAGGAGTAGTTGTTGGGTTCCGGCTGTAATGTCGCCGATGACTTGTTTAATTTAAGTTGTTTTTTTTCCGGCCAAGTGTAGCCGAGTTGTTATTCGTATGCAATGTTGCGCCACATGAATTTCGTAAACCTACTTGCGCATGCTTGTGTGTTTAACTTGTTTATTTGGACGGCGCGATTCGGGATCTCGCATTGGGGTCCGGGTCGGGTCGCCACAGAGACTGAATTATAATTTGACAATCTATATCTATCTTTTGTGAACGAACCCAAGGTATTGAATGATATTTTATTTAAATGAGCAATAGAGTAGATGCAAGTGAATCCCCAATCCTAGATTTTCCTCCTCCATACAGATATTTATAATTGTGATTGCTGTTTAGTTTGTTAATTAGATTTCCTGGTTTAGTAGAATAAATTAGAGTAAATAAAACAAATAAACCGCCCCTTTGTTTAATTGCTACCGATATACATGCTATTTGTATTCTTCTTGTCTCTGTGGTTCGACCCTTGCTTCCCAGACTATTCTGCAATAGTCTTGTGCACTTGCAATGTATTAAAATAAGGCACGATAACCGGGGCACCGAGAATGCAGTTTTAAGCAGACTTAAGATCAATCACCAGGAATGTGATCATCTCGATCTGTCTGTGTTTGTGCCCCGTCTCCCATGAAGACTTCCAGCTCGATGGTGTCCTTGACACTCACTTGGTGATTGGTGAAACCCTCCAGCTTTCCCAAATAAGGCTTGAGACGGGTGTCCGATAACTCTAACCCTTTGAAACAAGAGTAGTACATGATGTCTCTGCACACTCCGGTGTCGCTACGGGTGAAATAGATGCTAGGTTCCCCTGCTCGCTGCACTGCCGAGGAGTTCACGACTTTAGACAGGGAGTATATATGCTTCCCGATCTAAGTGTTGGACGGGAGCTCCTCTTGAATTACATTAACTACCCCTTGAATCTAAGGGGCCTTGCCGCCTCTTCCCCTCGGGGGTTGTCCCTGCCGATCATTACCGACATTATTGCCATTGCCCTGATTCCTCTTGAAGCGGTCTAGCTTGCCTGCGTTAATTAGCTTCTGAATTTTCCGCTTCAACATGTTGCACTCCTCGGTTGTGTGACCATTGCCATGGTGATAGTCACAATACTTCGTGTTGTCCCTGGTGTGAGCAAACTTAGGGTCAAGCGGGTAAGGTACCGACAAAGCATCCCCGACCTGGAACATGATCTCCTCCTGGGTAGTATTCAGTAGTGTAAACTGTGATTCCATGAATCTTTGCCCGAGAGTGGATGTGCGCCTCCTGTCCCTGCGCGAGAGGTTGTTGCCCTCCTAGCTCTAGTCAGCTGGTGTGGCCGAGCTGTCTTGAGTCTTGTCCTTGTTCTTGGACTTATCGCCCTTGACATTCTCCATCGAGCAGAACATTTGCGAGTTTGCCAGCAGTTCTGCTTTTGACGCATTTGGGTTCATGGTCAATATGGTTTTCAGCGGGCCTGCCCTCATGTTGTTGAGGTAGCAGAATGTGATCTATGGATCTTTGGTCGTCGTTACTTGATCAAGCATCTCCTCGAACCTTTTTAAGTAGCTGCTTTATGACTCGTGGTCGCCTTGCTTGATCTTTCCGAGATCAAATCGGTTTTTGGGCGTAGGACCTGCCGTTCTCGGAGCATCTCATAGTTGCCAATAGATCCTTAGGGGACTCTGCCCAGCCATGACTATGCTTTTCCTTGGAGAGCACCCTTAAAGGCTCTCATCTTCAAGGCCTCTTCATCTGTGACCATCTGAATCTGTGCCTCGAATGATCTAAGCTAGTCACTTGCTCGCGTCTTCCCGAAATACTTTTCAAATTGTAGGAAGATGACTCCTTGTACGAGCAGCGCGTTTTATATCTCTGGAGTGACGAACTGTCCTCCAGCAGTTTGGCGGCTCCATAACTGGGTTTGGCCACATCTAAATTGGCCATTTGTTTTGCCATGTCTTGCTTCATGGTCTTCATTCGCTCAGACAGACGTTTTTCAGCGTCCACGATGAACCTAGACGAGCGGGCATGTTCGGACTGCTGGTTGTGTGCACCTCTGGAGTGTTCGGCAACTGGAGGGCAAATGGTTAGATCATAAGAAGCCTCGGCTTCCCAATTAACTTGCGCCCTGTGCCTAGGTCGGTGTGCTTCTCCTTTCGCGTATTCGCGGGCTTTGTGACGACTGTGGCTCTCTCCTCGGGCATGATGATCTTGTCGACGATGATGTTGATGGGAAGGACTTTGGCAACTATACCCGATTTTCTCCTGATCGTCTGCCCTCTGTGCTCCTTTCGCCTGCTTTGAGGGCACATGAATGATGGATGGAATCAGTTTGCTCGACGCGGGCAAATGTTGGGAGACCTGGCGGCCACCACCAACGAGTGTAGGGTTGCTAATGGCGGGCAACACCAAATCAGCAACTGGAACCGGGGCATGGCCCAAGGGCAGTAGTTGCTAGTTCAGTGTTAACATCATGTTATAATAATCCGCCTGGACTTGCAGCGCGGCGGCCTGTTTCTCAGGGGTCTGCTCGGGCAGGCTCACGTGGCTACCCTGACCATTTTCCTGCTGGCAGTTTAGTTACGTCCTGAGATCCAACACATGAGCATCCCATTGTTCGTTGATAACTTGCCTAGCGTCACGCTGGCTTGCATGGCTTTGGCTGGTGTGTTGGGATGGTTGTTCCTCTACATACGACACATCATTGCCATGAGCCGTGTGCCAGGCAGCCACTTTCTGATTTCTCTTTTGCACCCTTTGGGGTGCCCTTGGTGGCAAATCACCAGGCGGTGGGTTGTTGTTCCTAGACAGCTGGCTTCCAGCTAGATGGTTACTAATGGAGGCGTGATGCTTGCTACCCTTGCCAGCCATTACAATAAGAGGATTTCTGAAAATCTCATCTGAAAAACTTAAGGAAAGTGTTGAGACTTCGTTTCCCGGCAACGGAACCAAACTAATGTGAAAAAATGCAGCTTGGGTCGTCCGTGGGATGGGTAGGATGTCTGGGCTTGATCTTTTTCCTTGAACCTGATTAAGACCACGAAAACACCTTAGTGGGGGTGCAAGGCTTGGCCTCGCGAGACCACTCCGGCATGAGAGTAAATATCGTGTGTAGGAGTCAAAAGAGAATTTGACAGAGGTTCTAGGCTCAAGAAAGAGTGTGTACCTTGTTTGTGGTTTAAGTAGGGGTATGTATAGGCCCCTAATGATGTAGAATCCGTGTGAGATTCAGTTTCCATAGTTACCCAACCAATTAAGAAGAGAACCCCTAGATTTTAGGCATGATAAGCAGTTGGCCGCTGTGGGTTCCCCGGAGTGCGCCCGCGCCCCGCGCGCCCTTGGATAGGGGTGCGCATACGTGCGGAAGCGGGACACCACTCTTTCCATTTCACCCTCCCTTGTTTAGGGGAGAACGAAATTAAAAATGCGGAAAAGGGTGCTGTCTTAAAAAATGCGTTGAATACGCCTCGGTAACTTCAGTGAATTTTTGATCCAATATGGGAGCTTTGAGTTTTTTGCGTCAAGTTATCCCTTTTTTTAGGGGATATCAGGATACATGAATACATCACTCTTTCATTTACATTCTCCCTTGATTAGGGGAAAACGGAAAGTGCAAGAAAGAATGTTGCGAGGCCCCACTATGCATTTTATGAAAATTGTCTTATGGCCTATTTCGGATCACTATGAGTGCTTTGAGTTTTCTATATTAAGTTATCCCTTTTTTTAGGGGATACCAGGATATAGGAATACATCACCCTTTCATTCCCATTCTTCCTTTTTTAGGGGAAAACAGAAAAGTGCAAGAAAGGAGTGTTGCGATGCCCCACTGGATCCAAAATGTTTTATAGAGTCGTCATCTTTATTTTAAGGAAAAAATAAAGAAAACCCAAAAAAGAAAAACTAGAGATTGCAAAAAAAACGGGTTCAGAGGTTAAGTTACGAGTTGGGAAGGTGCTAGGCACCCAACTCGCCCTTTCGGTCTCAAAAGCAGTTTTTGGCTAAAGTATGCTTTTTGTTATATTTATCTAGAAAATAAATAAAGCATTAAAAGACAGGAAATAAAAGCAAATACATCCATGGCTACATTATTTACGGACTTGCAACCGTCTCCTTACAATAATTACTAATATATTTAAAAATATTTGGTCATAATAACGACTCTTTTAAATAGCATTTCCTAACTAAATCTGGGCAGCACAACGACTTATATTTTTACATTGGGTCGAATTTGAAAATAACTTTTATAAATAAATGCCCTTAAAGGCTTTACCTTTTAGAGCGTGGTATGCTTGCTCTATCCTTCTCGAGAGAGGGAGTCTTTTTTATGCTGCTGTTGCTGCGGTTTGGGCAAAGTAACGACTTGTTTTTTGTGGTTTTGGCCTTTTTACTCGGGCAGAGCAACTGCTCTTTCTGAGGCTTTTGGACTGGGGAAATAGGGTGGATACCTAACTAAAGGGCCAGGGATCACTTTAACTGGTTGGATTTGCTTTTGGCGGAGTTTTGGCAGGGATTCGAGGCTTTACAGGAGGATCGCTCACTATCTCACTTCACTCACTAATTCTTTCAGTGTAACAACGACGTGGAGAGTTTGTGATCACTGATCGGTGTACTGAAAGCGAACCCCAAGCCTTCTATTTATAGGTTGAAGGAAGGACTCATCAGGGAATTCTTTTTCTCTCAACGTGCTTCATTTCCTTGTACATCGCGCTTCATAAGTTGCACAATGCGTTAAGTTTGGGAGCCACTATAGCACCTTGGGCGCCGTGCCAAGGACCCCTTTTGGCAGTGCCAAGGCACTGTTCCAGCTTTCATTTTTGACGCTTTAGCCCCTGCATTTTACTGTTTTGCGCATCCTGCTTTGCCTTTTGGATTTTTAACTCCTATAACTTGACATTTGTTAAGTTTTAACATGTCTTGATATCACATGCCAGAGTTACATATCAGGGGT
This sequence comes from Codonopsis lanceolata, assembly GCA_013146195.2. Lineage (NCBI taxonomy): Eukaryota > Viridiplantae > Streptophyta > Magnoliopsida > Asterales > Campanulaceae > Codonopsis > Codonopsis lanceolata. The sequence continues at coordinate 41,588,607 of CM028383.1, forward strand.
ACGAAATTGGGGTGTCTACAGCCACGTGAATGTATGAACAAAAATGACAAGTGTCCCGCTAGGTTAAGGAAACCTTTGACTTGCCTTGGAAAGCAAGCTTCTGAGGCCTTCTGCTCAATGATTTCCAGGGTGAGCAAGGCTCTGTCCGACTACAGGACAGGTTTGTTGATGACAGGTGTCCTTCCCGGGCATGGCCCCTGGTCGAGCAGGCAAGGCCTGTGCCTGACCAGGTTTAGACGGGAACTAGTGTTATCTGCTCGGTCCCCTTCCAGCTTTGCCCGCTAGGTCGGGGGTTCCCACGACAGTTGAGCTCGTGCCTTGCACGTGATGTGTGCTCGTGCTTTACTCGTGACCGGATTCGGGCCGGACACATCAGGTGAATCAGTTGCTTCATCCTCAAGGCTACATGAAGGTTCACTTGGGAAGAGTAGATGGAGAGGTTATTGAGTTCACAACTTCACATGCATGTTCAAATTACATTAAATTTAGGGTAAAATTCTAGTCGGTCCCTTTTCCAAAGTTTCTAATCCTTCTAGTATCGTGTTTTTTTTTTTCAATCGTAAAAGACCATTTTTTGAAATATTGTCCAAAAATGCTATCGTCTTCTTCAACAGCTCCGACAAACACATTGGATTCGAAAATAAACCATTGTTGCACAACAAAACAGGGTCTATTGGGACGAAGAATTTTTTCAGTTGGGACAAAGGCGGAGGAGGAAGAAGAATGCTTACGACGGAGGAGATGGAAGAAACAGGTGGAGGACGTGGTCTGATTCTTTATGCATTTGTATCGCGGTGTAAAAATATTAGATTAATATTGTATCGCGTTGCAAACTTTGATGTATTGTGGTTCAAACATTGATGTATCACGGTGCAAAAATAGACTAGTCAATTAAACTGATGAATCGTGGTGCAAAAATTAATACAATAAAATTGATGTATTGCGGGTCAATAGTCAATGCACCGCAATTCATTTTCGTAGTGCGCCTCATTCTCATTAATGATATCGTAGTCTTTTGCTCCCAAAAATGTTTTTTCCCGGTTTCAAAAAAAAAAAAAGACTGGAGCGTTTGAGAACTTTGAAAAGAATCGACCCGCAATTATTCCTTAAAATTACTATAAATTATGTATTTTAAAAATAGAGGTCCGAAAAGATTTACCTTTCTAATGGTCCAAGAGATATGGTGAAATTTGGGTCAGTTCATTTTGATAAGTTTTGAATTCTATAAATAGCAAAGTACAATGACTAAATTGAAAAATATAATATTATAATTGCATTATTATTGTAAAAACTAAAAAGTACGAAAGTAGTGTAAAAAAATTGTCTTTTAAGCATTATAATATAAATAATAAAGTCTGAACCAAAATCTAATTGTTATTTAATGGCAAAATCCTCCATTTGGCCACCCAACTTTTCAAAAACTTGCAATGCAGCCACCGAAAGTTTAAAACTTGCAATGAGACCACTGTATATTAGTTAGGATGCAAGCGAGCCCATTTTTTGGACGGTCGTTAAATTTAGCCGTTAAATTATGTAATTACCTATTTTACCCTTCTAAATACAATTTCTTGTCTGATATTAGAAATTTAAGGGGTCTAACTGAAAAGGCAAAACGCACCTTTGGGCCACTGTACTTTTCAAAACATTGCAATTAGGCCACTGAGACGTCAAAATTTTCGGGATGACCACTGTATCAGACTTATCTTGCATGTTAACCACTTTTTTGGATGGACGTTAAGTTTGAACGTTAAGTTAAGTTAAATGTCTATTTTACCCTCCCCCTCTTCATCATCATCACTGACAAAGCAACCCAGATCTGGGTTTACAAAGTTTTAAAACCCAGATCATTATTCTGGAGTTCGACTTCTCCGTGGGCGTATCAGTACGTGTCTCCGTGACGACACTCCCTGTTCGAGCTGCTGAAGTAGGAACATAGGCTCGTTTTCCAGAGTGGGTGAACGGAGAAGTCGCCTTGGCTTCACCCAGACACTTCTCAAGAGCCGGCACCGACGAAGGATCCGCTGAGACAGCCTCTGTCATCAGAACCTCGTCATCTCCTCTCCTCGAATCCTTACTCTCGCCATTCTCGGACTTCAACAGCTTCTTCGCCCTATCCGATGTCGGGTCCCATGTTTTGTCGGGTCGGAGTCGGAGTTCAGTTGATCTCTTCGTTCTCTTCCCTTTGTCAGATCCGGCGGAGACAACCTCGATTGATCTCTTCATCTTCAATCAACGCCCACCCAGGTCCAGTGTCGTCGTCCTCCGCCATCTGCAATTAACATCCGAATCTGAAACAGAGGGATGCAATCTGCAATATTCTAGATCTTCACTGGATCAGAAACGAAGATGCAGTGGTGGAGGGGGATTTGTTGAGGGGGTTTAATCTTTCTTGATTAAACAAATGAAAGGGGTTTCAAATGAAAGTGGTCACTCCAATCAGGACTCTCCATCACCACGTCAAGTCCAATCTCCGATCATTCTCTCAGACCAAGAAGCTGTCTTCACCGGCAGCGGAGATGGTTTATCGAGCTGAACAAGAGAAATTGAAGCAATCGGTCTCCATCACCACGTCAAGTCCAATCTCCGATCAGTCTCTCAGACCAAGAAGCTGTCTTCACCGACATCGGAGATGGTTTATCGGGCTGAACAAGAGAAATTGAACCAATCGGAGGAGTCATTGAGGAAAGTAATGTACATGAGTTGTTGGGGTCCCAACTAAACTAATAATGTTATACATGAAGACATGAGCGAGAAGTCCATGCCCTTTGTTTTCTTTTTCTTTTAATAGTTTTAATTTCATCCTTAAAACCCAGATCTGAGTTGTCACAGTGATGATGATGAAGACAAGGGCAAAATAGACATTTAACCTTACTTAACGTCTAAACTTAACGTCCATCCAAAAAAAGGGTTAACGTGCAAGATAAGTCTGGTACAGTGGCCATCCCGAATATTTTGACGTCTCAATGGCCTAATTGCAATGTTTTGAAAAGTACAGTGGCCCAAAGGTGTGTTTTGCCAACTGAAAAAAAATAAATTACATTTGCTATTTGTATAAAGAGAATGGGTCAAATTATAATTAAAAAAAATAAACATCACTTGAGAGTTTGATTTCTTAATCTATTAAATCCAGATCAAACCCAAAAATCAAACCCAGGTCTGAATCTCTCTTTAGGTATCGATTTCTTCATCCTCAGCTTCCACGGTGGTCGGCGAGAAGACGGAGTGTTCAAAGAATCGACTTTAATCTGAGTGAAAATTTGGGGAAGAAAGAAGACAGAGAGTATGAGGGGCTTCAGATCTTCACAGCCAATGGCCTCCCTCCCACCTTTATCGATCTTCATAGCTGCCGGCGAAGCCACCTCTAGATCCGGCCTTCTCTCACCCAGCTCCTGCCGAGTTATTCAATATCAAACCGCACTAACCCCAGTTCGATCTCCCTCCTACTTCACACCCAGCGTCCTCCCTCCCACCTTTATCGATCTTCATAGCCGCCGGCGAAGCCACCTCTAGATCCGACCTTCTCTCACCCAGCTCCTACCGAGTTCTTCAGTCTCAAGCTGGAGTGGACGACGAGCTGGATGGGTTGTGATCGACAATAGGTGAGAGAAACCCAAACTGATGGAGGACGGCGTGGAAGCTGGCTGGATGATGGACTTAATGGTGGAGCTCGGCCAGAGAGGCCCAAACTAGGATAACGGCACAAGGAGGAGATGTGCGAAGAGAGAACACCTGGCTGAGCAGGACGGTGGAGCGGCAACGGCAAGTGGTGATGATCGCGTGATGGGTTGCTGTGAGTGGAGTATGTGGCGGTGGTGAGTGGTGACCTGTGAGTAGAGTAGGGGGCGGAATGACAACTTTTGTGTTGGGTTTTTTTGACGAAGTGGGGCTTGGAGGCGGACAGGCATCTTGGGGAGAAGCTGAATGGCCGAGTGGACGGCGGTATTGTCCTGGATGGGTTGTGATCGGCAAGAAGTGAGAGAAACCCAAACTAATGGAGGACGGCTTGGAGGCTGGCAGATTGGCTGAATTAATTGCAAAATTACCCTATTACTCTATCTCATTTAAACCAATTACCTCTTATTACCTAATGTTTCAATTGAACCCCTTTGGGTTTTTAATGACACATAAAAAGAATAATTTTCAATTTAAAGGGGGGCAATATAGGAATTTCACTTAGATTTAATGGTGGAGCTAACGGCCGTCCAAAATATGGGCACGCTTGCAACATTAATTTAATTCAGTACCCTTATTGCAAGTTTTAAACTTTCGGTGACCTCCTTGCAAGTTTTTGAAAATTTGAGTGGCCAAATGGAGGGTTTTGCCTTCTTTGATCCCTGTGCAGAACGCTAACATTTTTGGAGCTTTACACGGTAAAGAGTGAGGGAGAGAGAGAGAGAGAGAGAGATGAGTACGAGGGGAATAAATGTTAATGCAGTGGTAGGAGATCTGAAGATGGTTTTTTCCGGCAACAATATCAAAGGTACTAATTTCTTTCCGAATCTTTCGCTATTGGCTTTCCTTCATTCTTCTTCTGCAAATCCCAACCCTTTTCCGATGACCTTATAGCTTTGTTCCATCACATGGCTCTGCGCCGTCCTCTGCCTCCCATCCGACAATTCAACAAAATCTTATCTTCAATTGCAAAGATGAAGCTTTACTCCACCCCCATTTCTCTCATTCGTCAATTCCACTTGTTAGGACTCAATCCTGACATTTACACCTTTAGCATCGCAATTAACTGTTTTTGCCACCTGGGGAGGGTAGATTTTGCTTTCTCCGTGTTGGGTACAATCATGAAACTAGGCTTTGAACCAAATTGTGCAACTTTCAATACTCTCCTTAGGGGACTTTGCTCTGTTGGTAACCTCCCTCGGGCACTTAAGTTGATTCATGAACTTTTGGATAGAGGTTTTCAGCCCGACATAATTACTTACGGAACTGTTATTAATGGGTTGTGCAAATCGGGTAACACTGATGCTGCCCTTGCTTTGCTTCGTAAGATGGAGATGCATGAGACTTGCAAACCTGGCATAGTGATATACAGCACAATCATTGACAGCCTTTGCAAGGACGGACGACCTACTGATGCTCTAGAGCTCTTTTCAAGAATGATTGAAAAGGGAATCCCACCTAATGTTCTTACTTACAATTGCTTGATTCAAGGCTTATGTAATTGCGGTTGGTGGGCAGAAGTTAAGAGGCTGTTGCACGAAATGAAAATCAATAACATCTCTCCAAGTGTACACACATTTAACATTATAATTGATGCGCAATGCAAAGAAGGGTTGGTTGCAGAAGCGCACGATGTGCTTGAGCTGATGATCCAAAGAGGTGAGGTGCCCACTACTGTCACCTACAGTTCCCTCATGGATGGATACTGTCTTATTGGCAAAGTTAGTGATGCAGCAAAATTACTTGATGTGATGATTAGTCGAGGTGTTGAACCTAATGTTTTCAGTTACACCATCTTAATCAATGGATACTGTAAGAAAAAGATGATAGACGAAGCAACGAGTCTCTTTGGAGAAATGACTCATAGAGGAATGGTTCCTAATGTTGTTACGCACAACACTATTATTGGTGGATTGTGCCAAATCGGTAGGCATGGAGATGCTCTGATGCTTCTTGATGAAATGCAAACCCGTGGTCAAAATCCAAATATCATCACTTACAATACACTTTTGGATTCCCTGTGTAAAAATAGAAGACTTGATGAGGCACTGGCACTGTTGAAGACTATGGAAAGTGGTGGCCTTGTACCTGATATCTACACTTGCACTACCCTCATTAACGCAATGTGGAAAGCTGGGAAGCCCGATGCTGCAAATAAGCTCTTTCGTAATCTCTCTGCTAGAGGCTTAAAACCCAATGTTTATACCTATAATATGATGATAAATGGATATTGTAAGGCAGGTACACTAATTGAAGCGAATGAGTTGCTCCTCAAAATGAAGGAAACTGGTTGTTTGCCTAATGAACGTTCTTATAATACCATTGTTAAGGGATTTATCCGATTTGGTGAGATATCAAAGGGAATTCAACTTCTTGAAAAAATGAGAGGTGAAGGTTTCTCGGCTGATGCAAGCACTACAGAACTGTTCATTAATTTGTTAGCAGATGACCAATTAGACAATCCTTCCAAGGAATTGCTTCACCGGTACTTTGGCACCAGTCAATGATTTGGTTCTATCTAGCAAATGACCGAAGCAAGTTAGTCTCCCTCTCTCTTTCTCTCAGCTTTTTTAAAAGCTTGTGCTGGAAAATGTTTGCTTCTTTTCTCACCCCATTCAACCATCTGTACGGCCATATTAGGGTATTTTGGAGTACCACATATCTTACATGTAGCATGTTTCTTAACACCCAAAAGAGGAAAATGAAAAAACGTAGAGGTGCGGACATTAACCACACAGTTTCTTGTTTTACACTACTAGGACTCCATTAGATGGTACTCTTCCAATCGTATGACAGAATGAATGAAAAAAAATCGAAGCTGTATGATAACTTCTTCAAAGGTAATTCTGGTTATCGGAATTAGAATTAGGCGGTTAGTCTTCAATTGTATTTTGTGATGCCTGAAAATTGAAAAAATTCTTAGGGTGAATTTATTGGTGCATGGGTATATTTGCAATTATAGCATAATCTTGGTCTCCTTTTGATTTCATTTGGGGATGCGAGATAACTTGTAGCTGTTCATGAAAACAAAAAATGCACCGACTCATTGACATTGAAAGTGAAGAATTAGATGGCTTAGTACATCTCAAATCGATTATGGCTAACACCAGTTCTCTAGTTGTAGAAGCTTCATCAACATGAATCAGCTGTTTATATAAAGCATTTAGCCCTTAATTTCTGAACAAGAATGGAAACCAAGGGGTGGGAGAGATGGCAAGAGCACTCAAGCGAAGACGTTGAGGTCTTTGGTTCCAATCCCCATACCAACAAGGGACCACACTCACCTATATAAAATTTTTTTTTAACAAGAATGCACTTCGACTTGTCTGTTATGTAGCATTTCTAATAGGGGATTTTAATTTTCAAGCAAAATATGCACGGAGCTTTTTGAAATGCTTATGCTCTCATTATTCAGCCATATTTTTCAGACTGAATCCTGAGGCCACCCGGTTGAATATTATGAAGAAATAATTCATTAGACTTTCATTAGATCTGAATACTATGAGACTTGTTTGATAACTTGACGGATTGCCGGTGTAGCCTCGCTGAACCTTGAAACCTTGGGGGCGAAGATCCTTGGATCTCGGTGATGGCTGAAAATCCGGGAGCTTTGATGTAGATGATGAGGAAACTTGAAGAATAAAGGATAAATGTTGAATGACAAAAAATACCCTATTAATTTTTCGAAATAGAACTACACATAGGGTATTAATGTCCATGAAAGATGGGTACATTGCTAAATTACACCAACTAGCTGGTAAATTAGCTTTCTTAAGGCCTGGTGATCGACCAATTCAAGAGTGTTTTGTGGTTTATATAAATTATTTTTAATCAATTTAACCAACATTAAGAATAACATTCAACTACGATTTTACTTTGGAATTAACATCAAAATTAGAAATAACCTAATAAAAATAAATTATTAGAAAGAAGACAATACAAATTCCAAAATAAACATAAACAATGGAAGAAATAATAGTTCTCCAACAATCAAGATTTTGTTTGGTTTAGTATATATATATATATATATGACTAAATCAAGGGCATGGATTATGTATATTAGATGATCCAAATATTTATAATAGTTAACAAATGTAATATAATATAAAATATATAGGTTGGTTTGGTTGGATACCATAAACCGTGAACTGAACCGATCGGTTTTCCGATTTTTGAAACCGAACCGTCTTCTACCAAAACCAAACCAAACCAAACCAGTCGTTTGGTTCGGTGGTTCCGATGTACACCGCTAGCCAAAACTATTGGAAGTTCAGCCTGATAATGGTTAGAAAAATGAACAAAAAAGGCAACAAACTAAGTTCTCATCTTTAATTTAGTAATTACATATTTTTCCCAGTGACTTGGAGATCAAAATTCTTCTATCTTGCTTTCCAAATGGTGCTCCTGCTAGTCTTTTCTTTAAAGCTAATAAAAGGCTTGAAAATAGCTACTTAACGATTTTGGTTGCTGACTTGGTAAATTAAAACACGGAAAGTTGGAACCCGCTGGTCGCACAATCTCTATCGGTGCGTACCCTTCGCTGCCACCATTCCAGGCCGTCACCATAAAATCTGTAACACTCGAAAACACTTGAGCGGATGCTACTGTGGTAATAGAAGAGGAGAAAGATGGAGAGTGAAGGAGAAAGTAGTGAGGGGATTCAAGAGATAAAGACTGGATAGTGTAAGAGCAGTGAGAAAAGATTTTGAGAGGGGGGGGGGGAGAGACTCCTGAGAAAGAAATAATTCATTGATTTTAATCACCCATGTCATATCAAAATGGTTTGTTTTTCGTATAAGCTGGTGCAAAAATGGTATGATTGTCATTTCCTCTTTTTTAATTGTTAATTGCTTCTCTTTTTTTCTTTGATGCCAAGTGTTTAGGAGTGCCATGCCAACTTTTTTGTTAGTCTTAAATACAAGACTGATGGATGGATCATCATGACAGCTAAACAAGAGTTGGTTGATCTCTTAATTAGAAAAAAAGTTAGATGACAACTGGCTTCTGAAAGGGAGCAAGATCTTAAAGTCTAGGAGTCCATCTAAAAAACAATTGGCTTGTGAGAGGTGTGACTGAGAATCTTATTAATTGCTTGCTAGGCTTGATTGTACTCGATGTACTCAGGAACCCTTTTGATCACTTCAGATATATGACATGTTTCTGTGTTTTTGATTGATTGAAATCCACACAACTAAAAGTTGCAGCTGGTGATCTGACTGCTGGCTAGATAGAGGGAAGATAATTTCAACGGTTTTGTAAGTTGTCAGTTAGTACTTCAATCTTATACGGTTGCTAGTTTTCCTGCAGGGATATTCTTATAGATTCTCAAAGCAAGTGATGGAACTGGGATGTTTATTGTTTGGGTTATTGTCAGAGGCTCTTGGGCTTAATCCAAATCACCTCAAAGAGTTGGGGATGCACTGAAGAACTTGCCGTCCTCTGCCATTTCTATCCTGCGTGTCCGCTGCCTGATGTAAACCATTGGCACAACAAAGCATGCCAACGACTTTCTTACAGTGCTTCTGCAAGACAACATTGGTAGTCTCCAAGTTCTTCATCTAAACCAATGGGTTGATGTTCCTCCTATCCCCGGGGCTCTTGTGGTGAATTTTGGAGATCTTCTGCAGGCAATTCTCTGACTCTCTATACTTCTTTGTGGGTTCGGCCCGTATATAATAGGAGTAACTACTTTATGTTTCATAATGTAATTAGTGGAAAATTTGGATTTGATCCTGAATTAACAGTGATAAAAGTTTCAGCTCATAACGAATGGCAAGTTTCCAAGGTAAATAATGTGTCCAAGAGTATCAGTGACATGCTTCTATAGCACAGGGGTGAGTGAAATGTCAAAGCTGTCCGGACCTATTAAGGAGTAGCTACCAGAAGAGAATCCCATCGAGTATTGTGCAACCATAGTGAAAGAATATGTGGAGTACTTTCGAGCCAAGGGATATGATGGCACACTTTTGTACAGTCGCATTTCAACATCTAGGCTTGGATTAGGAGATGATTAAAGTTAGTACTTGAGTAACTTGACTACCTGGCGTGATGGATAATTTGAGAGACTATATGGCTCTAATCGTATGCTGAATCTGCAAATTTACGTAATAAGACAATTACAGACTTTTACTGAAGTTGGTTACATCTGCTCTTGGTCCGTTGCCTGACTTTTTGCTGAGGAAGTGCCAGAAGGTAATTGAGTTACCTTAAGCCCCCATGCATTTTTATTTTGAGATCTGTTTTATTTAATCCTTATTTTTAGGGAGAAATTCATCAGGCGGTCCTTTTTTTTTTTTTTTTTTGAAGTCTTTAACCGCTCTCTGCTCCCTTTCTTTTTTTGCGATGCACAAATTGAAGCAACTTTCATTCATCGCAATGCAAGATTTTGTGCATCACGTTGGAGGAAGCGACTGTTTCTGGTCACAAAAATAACAGGGGAGTGGAGCGGTTAAAAACATTAAAAAGATGGACCGACCCGCAATTTTCTCTTATTTTTAATCAATATTTTCGGTATTCATGTATGAATAATTTTCATATAAGGAGGTATTCAATGAACATTTTAGAACATCCTATAGAGGATTTGATTTTGCAAGTTGTGTCATTTTCATAATGTATGTGGCTCCATGAAGAAACTTGTGTGGCTCTCTCTGTCCCTGCTGATCAAACGACAAATGCCATTCGGTCCATTCCCATGCTAATATTTGATATCGGTCTTCAGTATTTTGATTGGTTGCAGACTTGCCGGGTTGAAAAATTGGAAGGTGAATATTTAATAATTAACAAGTAAGAACAAGAACACCAGATTTCATATCAGTTTCTAGTTGTGATAGTCACTGTAATAGTTGGAAAAATTGAAGTGTGGTAGGGGTAGAATTTTCATTTTTGGAAAAAACTAATGTGTAGACTTCATGTGAGACCGTCTTACGGATTCTAATTCGTAGGACAGAATCACACTCTCTTTCACCGAATTACAGTTTAATATATCAACACACAGTGAGTCGGGTTAAGGGTAAATGTAAGAAAGATGATATTTTCTAATTTTTTGCCAAATTAATTGGGTGTTTTAACTAACTTGTGCTAAGCAAACAATGTTGTTAGTTAGCAACATTACCAGAAATAAGAAATAGCATCGGAAGCTGAGTGTCGTGAACAATTAGCCACATCCTCTTTGATGAAGTGACTCACCAGTCACCAATTCAGTCGTAGGTTATTAGTAGGACCAGTGGCGGATCCATGAATAATGTTGATCAGTGTCTAAAATTTTAACTACTCTCTCTGTCCCAAAATATTTGACTTTTCGAGCTTTTCACACAGACCAGAGAAACATATTGTAAAGATTAAACCGTCCATATACAAACATTAATGAGGTGTCTTAATATTATTCTTAACCAAAGAGCCAAACACGAAATACAGGGCCAATAAATATAGGTAGAATTGGGAAAAAAAAAAAGGAAAATGTTCCTTGAAAATTCCAAAGTGTCATCTATTTTGGAACAAAAAAACTCTTTCAAAACGTCATATATTTTAGGACGGAGGGAGTATTATATATAAAAAAAATATAAATTACAATTTGTTTTTTACGCGTTTTCATACGTTGAAAACAAGTAATTAATCATCATCACTAACATTTATTAACATGTCTTTTTCGATATAACATACAAGAGAATCATTTAAAAATTGACCGGACATTCGATTTTGTAAATTCGTCTTGACAATATTTTTTACAAAGAATTTGGAAGGGGTCCAATGAAAACTTTTGGAGGGATCCAATTGTCAAATATCACAAACTTACTCCCAATTTTTTTTTCTTGAGCGGTGTCCATGGACACCCCAACCTCTCATGTGGATCCGCCACTACGAGGAGTGCTATTCACTTTGAACCGGGTATAATTATTTTGACACCGTTAGGTTGTGGGTTTGACTCGAGGATTATAGTGGAAGGTTTTTAATATATTTTCACCGTCACATATAATTTTCATTTGGAGTTAGAAGAGTACTTCTTGTGTATGTTTAATTGTTTATGATTGTTATTAATGTGGTATTATAATTGGCATGCTCGTGAACGTGACTGATTAATTACTTGATCTATGTAATTAAGTTAATGTTATGGATCCTGTTAACAAGCTGAAATTGTACCTTGAAACTTATGAGCATGAGAACAATATATACTAGTTGGAACTTGCTGCTTTGAGAATACAGTCAGTTTACTTTATAACTCATTGGATTTCTGTTGTGTTAATTCCTTAGTTGAGCACTAGTTTTGAACATGAAATGCTCATGTGAACAGTATGTCTTCAATTGCGCAATTGCTCATTCCATTGGGTTGCATCGGAATTCCAATTGGTTGCATCATAAAATGAACCAGACTTCATATCCCTTTATGATGCATAAATTTCCAATTGCAAAACATGATTTTAATGCGTCAGAATTCCAATTGGATGCATTGCAAAATAAACCACACCTCATTTCCCTTGGTGATGCATGAATTTGAAATTGTGAGGCATGATTTTCATGTATTAGTTATCCAATTTGATGCATCGCAAAAGGAACAAGACCTCATGTCTCTTATTTCCTGTACACACTGTACACACTCAAACAACTGATTCATTGATACATCTTTCCTGCATCGCAAATCCAAATCTATGCATCACGATTCACAAATGATGGATTGTGATTCAAAATTGATGCATCCAGATTCAAAAACGGTGTCCAACAATGAACAAATTTATATTCAAACATTTCATCGAACAGTTTACATGCATAGAAATATAACAAACAAAATGAACTTATTTTGAATCAAACTCAAACACAAATGATGATGATGATGATGATGATGAAGGAGAAGTTAGGGTGGTGGGTAATCCAATGTGAAACTATCCAACCTCCCCATACTCTTCCTCTCAATCTCTGGGAATTCAAGTTGTAATTGTCATCAATAGCCCAACCTCATATTCAAATTGAAAGTCAAGTATCCACCAATCGAATTGATCCACGGATAAGAAGATGTGCTTTTGTGTATTTTCAAGACCAGGATTGTTAAAGGCTTATCCCATTCATCAATCGATCAGATGGATAGAAGGAGGAATCTTCTGTGAATTCTTATGGAATGTTATTTAGTCATGAAGAAACGAAAGAAAAAAAATCAAAGATTGGGCATTAATGGAACAAATTTATAAAAATGGGCTTATGAGGTTGAAATAAAAAAGAGGTACTTAAGAGATTAGATATTTAGAAAAGTGGACCAGCCAACAATTAACTATTTACTATCTGTAGGGTTAAATTCGAGCCGGTCTACTTTGATAAGTTTTCAAGCGTAACATTATCCCTTTTTTTACTGAAAAAAAAATTACTTTTGGGGGCAAAAATACTACGATACCCTTAATGATCTTGAGGCGCTACGGATCACTTACTCAAATGTATCGTACTGCATCAATTTTTATGTAGTGATGCATCAATTTAATTACCTAATCCAATTTTGCATCGCGCTTCATCAATTTTATCACCGTGATGCGTCAATTTTAATTACTCCAATTTTGCATCGTGCTGCATCAATTTTTTCTCTGAGATGCATCAATTTTAATTGTCTAATCCCTGCAAAAATTGATGCATCGTGCTGCAAAATCATAATGAACAAGACCTTCATGTACCTTATTTCCAGTACACGATCAACAAATGATTTCAAATTGAGGAATCTTTCCTACATCCCAAATCCAAATCGGTGCATCACGATTCGCAAATGATGAATTGTGATTCAAAATTGATGCATCCAGATTTACAAACGATGTCCAACAACGAACATCACGATTCGCAAATGATGTCCATATTGATGCATCATGATTTGCAAATGATGGATTGTGATTCAAAATTGATGCATCCAGATTTACAAACGATGTTCAACAACGAACAAATTTCAGTTATGACATTTCACAAAATGAATATTTTGAATCTAACACACAAACACAATGAATAAGAAGAAGAAGATACTGCTGAAACTAAAGATCGATAGATGAAGATGAAAGAGAGTGGGAAGTTATGGTGATGGATTAATCGAATCCAAGGTGTAGCACACAAGTGTTCTTAATCACCCGACCTCCCTACTCTCTTCCTCTCCATCCTTAGGAATTCCAGCTATAATTTTTCTTATCCGAGTATTTTAGAAACGATTTCACGAAAATGAAGAAGACACTGTTGAAACTCAAGATCGATTGATGAAGTGGAAAAATAGTGGGAAATTAGGGAGTTGGATTAATCGAATCCAAGGTGAAACACTCGAGCTTTATTCACCACCCGACCTTTTTACTCTTTTCCTTTCCATCCCTGCAAATTCCAGCTGTAATTTCTCTTTTGCAGGCATTTTAGGAACGATTTCACGAAAATAGACTTTAGAAGTTGAAAAAAAACACGGGACTGGAGGGGTTATAAACTTGGGAAAGGGGACCAGCCAGCAATTTATCCTTGTTTATAAAGCTTCAGTTTTCTATACTAGCAAATTCTTACCCATTTTTCTCTTTAATTTCTAACTCCGATTCTGGTTGTTTCTTGACATTTTTCGATGGTCACCATGTTCTTCGATCTTCTGCACTTTGGGAGATATTGAGTCTTCTCACCCCCAACAACTAGCACTTATTAACCAAGCACCCCTCCCTTTTCGCAACTGATGTAGGATACCCCAACATGCACATCTTGAACTTGCTCCAAATCCCCAGCTCTTTCATCTAAGAAGTGCCAGTATATATTAAAGACTCCATTCGTCCCTAAATAATTGTCATGTTTGACCCGGTATATGAATAAGAAAAAAATTACTTGATTATTAATATTGGTATAATATGTAGTTTAATTTAAAGTTCATAATGTGCATGTGAGACCATTATTAAAATAGAAAGAAAAATAAGGGTAAATAGTAAAAGTATTTTCCTAATGGAAAGTTTACAAACAAGAATGATTTTTTGGGGACAGATGAAAAGGAAAAACAAAGCAAATTAGTTTTACATTTATTTGTTTTGGGCTTAAATTATAAAGTATTTTAAGTGAAATTCGAGCCGGTCCCCTCTCATAAGTTTCTAACTGCTCTATTCCCCTACGTTCTTTTTTCTCGAAAAAAAGATACTTTTTTGTGCAAATTGACGACTATGTCATTAATGAACCGAAAAGACGCTAATCACCAGGAACACTATGCAAAGCGATGCACAATTTAAACATTGTGAATCCAACTTGTGTATCGGGATTTTCTGTTTCCCGAAACCAATTTGTGATAGTGAATTCAATTTATCGTTTTCAATTTTATAACGATGCATTGGGATTCCAAATCGATGCATTACAATTTAAACTAGTTTCATCTGCATCTCTTCCGCTTTTTTCTTCCAGCTCCGTCAGTACATAATCCTCCAGTATCATACACACTGATCCCCGTTTCGTTACCCCAATAATTTTGATTTTCAAACAAATTAAATTCAAGTGATGATCAAATCTTGAAGATTTTGTAGAAGTTTTAGGGAGCTGCAAAAGATTACTTGATGAAGCAATTTGAAAAGGCTAAGAGGAAGACGAGAAAACTTGATGTTGATAGCGGGTGGATATTATTGGAACAATTTTATGAAAATGCCTTTTGCTGGTTAAAAAAAGAAAGGGTATTATAGCGGTTGAAAGTTTACCAAAGAAGCTAGTGAGGAAAAGAAAATAGAGAAGCCTTTAAAAAAGAAGAGCTTAGCTAGAAAGGAGAGCTCAAGTGAGCAAAGTGAGGAGAGTGAGATAGCCAAGAAAAAGGAGAGCTCAAGTGAAAATAATGAGAGTTTAGCTAGAGATAAAAGTGAGTTTTGTGAGATAGCCAAGAACAATGAGAGATTGAGTGAAAACAAGAGTGAGAGGCCGGTTTTAGAGACTAGTGAAAGATGTGAGATAACCGGGCAAGAGGAGAGGAAAATTAGTGTGTGCTCTCAAAAGAAAGAGTGTGAGAAAGAGAAAGAAAATTAGGCAAATTTTGATACTTATCCAGTTACTGTTGTATTGCCAAAATCTATTGTTTCTTTTTCATAAACTTTTCAAGAGGCACCACCAAAAGCAATTGTGAGATTCAAGATGGAATACCAACAAGGTAAGGATATTGTTGTAGATCCTACATTTTCTCAAAGGTATGATCTTAATCTTTCTTGGAAGAATAAGTTGTGTGGTGAACTGTTACATGTTAAGAACCATGACATTGATAATAAGCTCGATAGAGTTGTTGTTGAGTTTGGACAATTGACTAGATTTGTGGACACTCGTGTCATGGGTAAAATTATTAAGCCACCTAAATTATTACATGTTAAGCACCAAGGATTTGATAAGAAATTTATAATTTTTAAAAGTGCTACTTGTGATAATTTGTTTAGTCTTGTGAGTGACTTGTTCATAAGAGAGATTGTTAGACCATATGACATGCCAATGAAGTTCCAATTGCAAAGTTTAGTTAGTCACCATGGTTTAAGTGATTGGATGAAATGTAGTAAAAGCATGGCTAATTAATCACAATCGACATTGCATATTCCTAACCATGTATATGTAGGTCCATTCACGGATGATACTTTGGTTGATAAGTCATTAGGATTGCATTGTTTATTGAAAGTTGAGAGGGAATCTCTTAGTTGTGCATTGAAAAGAACTAGAATTCATATTTTTACAAGTTCATTGCATGACGATGGTATGATTGTGAATCTTAATATAGGACATCTTAAGTCATATCATGTTATAGTAGATGTGTTCCATAACACTTTGATAGGTGTTGAATTGATGAGTTCTATATTGAGTTATGTTGATGCATGTTTCAAAGAAGATGTTGTTTTCCATGTTATATTATTCTTTCACAAGATTTATGGATTGCATGAGTTACATATGGATTCATGGAAAGAAACAACTCATGTTAAGCATGTTAAACCTTGGAAAGGTGATGAAATTCATATTGTTGATGACTATAAGCATGTTTTAACACATGATCTGATTTTTGAGCATAAAGGATGTTTATCCTTGAGATTACACTCTGGTTGTAATTTCTTATCGTTGCATGATTCATTATTGATAAATATGGATATACAAAAGATGAAAGTTTTTAGGTTGATATTTAAACTTGGTGAAATCAATTGTTTGTTTCAAATCAAGGAATTAAGTAAGTTGAGGAGTGAAATTTTTGATTATGGTAGTATCTTGTCATATATAATTATTTTATTGATTTGCATGATTAATTGTAAATGCTTTGGATTGCATAAAGTTGTGATGTTGAGCATGGTTGTGCCAAAAAGAAGATTTACTAGGTTAGTGTTTAAACCTGATGATTGTGGTTGTATAAAGGATTTTCACGAGGGAACATCGAGTTGTGATAACTTGATGAGTGAGATTCTAAGCATTGATGGATTTACTTGTCATGACGGATTTGGATACATAAGTTGGTATGTCATATTGCATATTATCTTATTATACTTATTGATATCTTTCATTGAAATTCCTTACGGTGATCTCGTTGTGTTTAATGTTGCATATGTGATGTTGTCATTTATGGAAAGTCGCCGAGTAATGCAAGTGAGATATGTTAGATTGGTATTTGAACCCGGTGATAGGGTTTGGATGTGTTTAATGGTGGGACATGTTCCTACACCAAGAGATGTTTGTACTAAATTGTTACATAACCCATTGTGTGCTAACAATGTTGTTCATGTGGTAGTGCATAGTTTTGTTGTGTTTCTTCTACAGTTAAATTAAAGGAGGAAATCTTGATGGAGTACCAAAGTGTACCGATGTAATGTCAAGCGAGAATGGTTTTTGATCCCGGTGATTGGAGATACATCGACTTGCATGTAATGGTTTACAAACATGGAGAGTTTGAGCAAATCGACGACATGAAATCATATGGTAAGCATAATTTTAGAGACTATATCTTGGTTACTAAATCGTGTCTATATGATGTAGGTCTTCATTTGAGGACAAATCCTTTCCAAAAGAGAGGGAATGATATGATTCTGACCACCAACCAAGAACCAAGATTGTCACAAACAAGGGAGAGGCATTGGAAGCATGTAGATCAAGGTTCGAGGGTTCATATGAGCATGAATCGAGGTTCAAGGGTTCTAAAATGCATAGAATATGATTGGAAGATTCAATAGTTCTTTACAAACTTAATTTGTGGATTTATTGGAGATTCAGGCTATTACAATGGCTACTCTACAAATTCAAACATGCGTTGTGAAGTCTTACATTTCATGGAAGATGACTTGAAGACTCGAGAAATGTTCGTTAATGTCATACAATGACTTTGAAAGCTTTTAACGCCTAAAGGAAGACTTTAGGGGGGCCAAAATGCAACTTTGAAAATTAGGTCTTAACAAAAAATGAGATTTGTATATTTTCCTTATTTTGGAGGATTTATGTTTCTTAAATAGATTAGGTAACTTACCTAATTGTTGCCTACATAGATTAGGTAAGTTGAGTAGTTTCCTAAGTGGATTTTAGGTAGTTTCCTAAGTTGACTCTAAGTAGTTTCCTAAGTTGATTCTACTTAGGCTTTTCCTTTTAATTTTAGGTTTAGGATTCACAACCCATATAAATAATGGTTGTGGTTTATTGTTTTGTAGACAACTTTCTGATTATTGATTAATATAGTTTTTGAGTGTTTTTCAATACCTCCTTGTTCTTCATTGAACTTGTGATTATTTGGTGAGAGGCTAAGTAATCGAAACTCGAACTTATCAATAGGATATTCATCCCTATTGTGGCATTCTTCATTATACCAAGGTTTGTGTTTGTCTCGTAATTGGATCGTGGAGTACCACGTTCAATAACGGATCGTAGCATTGGGTCAAGGTGTCACAATCCATCAATTCATTGACGTTCTTCGCTTGCCGTGCTGCGTGCTCTTTGATTCCTTCATCGCGAGTACGCGTCTGGGAATCATATCACCGCGTCTTCCCGAAATACTTTTCAAACTATGGGAAGATGACTCCTCGTACGGGCAGCGCGTTTTATATCTTTGGAGTGAACGGACTGTCCTCCAGCGGTTTGGAGGCTCCATAACAGGGCTTGACCACAGCTAAATTGGCCATTGGTTTTGCCATGTCTCGCTTCATGGCCTCCATTCGCTCGGACAGACGTTTTTCAGCGTCCACAGTGAGCCTAGATGAACGGGCATGTTCGGACTGCTGGTTGCGTGCACCTCTGGAGTGTTCGGCAACTGGAGGGCAAAAGGTTGGATCATAAGAA
Organism: Codonopsis lanceolata; assembly: GCA_013146195.2. NCBI lineage: Eukaryota > Viridiplantae > Streptophyta > Magnoliopsida > Asterales > Campanulaceae > Codonopsis > Codonopsis lanceolata. The sequence goes on from CM028383.1 coordinate 41,607,501, forward strand.
GCCTCAGCTTCCCTATCATCTCGCGTCATGTGCCTAGGTCGATGTGCTTCTCCTTTCGCATATTCGTGGGCTCTGCGATGATTGTGGCTTTCTCCTCAGGCGTGATGATCATGTCGACGATGATGTCGATGGGAAGGACTTTGGCGGCTATACCTGTTTTCTGCCTGATCGTCTGCCCTCTGTGCTCCTTTCGCCTACTCTGAGGGCACATGAATGACGAATGTAATCCGTCTGCTTGGCGCGGGAAAATGTTGGGAGGCCTGACCACCACCAACAAGTATAGGGTTGCTAAGGGCGGGCAACACCAAATCTGCAACTAGAACCGGGGCATAGCCCAAGGCCAGCAGTTGCTGGTTCAGTACGAACATCATGTTATAATAATCCGCCTGGACTTGCAGCGCGGCGGCCTGTTGCTCAGGGGTCTGTTCGGGCAGGCTCACGTGGCTACCCTACCCATTTTCCCGCTTGCGGTTTAGTTGCGTCCTAAGATCCAATGCACGAGCATCCCATTGTTCGTTGATAACTTTCCTAGTGTCATGCTGGCTTGCATGACTCTAGCTGACGTGTTGGGATGGTGGTTCCTCAACATACGTCACATCATTGCCATGAGCCGCGTGCCAGGCAGCCACTTTCTGATTTCTCGTTTGCACCCCTTGGGGTGCCCTTGGTGGCAGATCACCAGGCGGTGGGTTGTTGTTCCCAGCCAGCTGGCTTCCAACTTGATGGTTGCTAATGGTGGCGTGATGCTTGCTACCCTTGCCAGCCATTACAATAAGAAGATTTCTAAAAATCTCACCGTGTGATGGGTAGGATATCTGGGCTTGATCTTTTTCCTTGAACCTGATTAAGACCACGAAAACACCTTAGTGGGAGTGCAAGGCTTGGCCTCGCGAAACCACTCCGGCGTGAGAGTAAGTATCTTGTGTAGGAGTCAAAAGAGAATTTGACAGAGGTTCTAGGCTCAAGAAAGAGTGTGTACCTTATTTCTGGTTTAAGGAGGGGTATTTATAGGCCCCTAATGACGTAGAATCCGTGTGGGATTTAGTTTCCATAGTTACCCAGCCAATGAAGGAGAGAATCCCTAGATTTTAGGCATGATAAGCGGTTGGTCGCATGAATGTAGGAATAGAAATGGCAAGTGTCCCGCTAAGTTAAGGAAACCTTTGGCTTGCCTTGGAAAGCAAGCTTCTAAGGCCTTCCGCTTGATGATTACCCGGGCGAGCAAGGGTCTACCCGACTACATGACATGTTTGTTGAAGGTAGGTGTCCTTCCTGGGCATGGCCCCTGGCCGGGCGACAAGGCCTGTGCTCGACCAAGTTTAGACGGGAACTAGTGTTATCTGCTCGGTCCCCTTCTAGCTCTGCCCGCTAGGTCGGGTCCCACGACAGTTAAGCTCGTGCCTTGCACGTGATGTGTGCTTGTGCTTTGCTCGTGACCGGATTTGGGTCGGGCACATCAGGTGAACTAGTTGCTCCATCCTTAAGGCTACATGAAGGTTCACTTGGGAAGAGTAGATAGAGAGGTTATGAAGTTCACAACTTCACATGCATGTTCAAATTACATTAAAATTAGGGTAAAATTATGGTCGGTCCCTTTTCCAAAGTTTCTAATCCTTCTAGTATTGTGTTTTCTTTTTCAACCGTAAAATACCATTTTTCAAAATATTGTTCCAAAAATGTTATCGTCTCCTTCAACAGCTCCGACAAATACATTGAGTTCGAAAATAAACCATTTTTGCGCAACAAAACAGGGTCTATTGGGACGAAGAATTTTTTCAGTTGGGACGAAAGCGGAGAAGGAGGAAGAAGAATGCTTACAACGGAGGAGATGGAAGAAGCATGTGGAGGACGTGGTCTGATTCTTTATGATTTTGAATCGCGGTGCAAAAATATTGGATTAATGTATCGCGTTGCAAACATTGATGTATTGTAGTTCAAACATTGATGTATCACGGTGCAAAAATAAACTAGTCAATTAAACTGATGAATCACTGTGCAAAAATTAATACAATAAAATTGATGTATTGCGGTTCAATAGTCAATGCACCGCGATTCATTTTCGTAGCGCGCATCATTCTCATTAATGGTATCGTAATCTTTTTGCCCCAAAAAATATTTTTTCCCGGTTTGAAAAAAAAATGAGACTGGAGCTTTTGAGAACTTTGAAAAGTGGATCGACCCGCAATTATTCCTTAAAATTACTATAAATTATGTATTTTAAAAATAGAGGTCCGAAAAGATTTACCCTTCTAATGGTCTAAAAGATATGGTGAAATTCGGGTCAGTTCATTTTGATAAGTTTTGAATTGTGATAAATAGCAAAATACAATGACTAAATTGAAAAATATAATAATATAGTTGCATTATTATTGTTGAAGGATATATCTAAACATATATCATACAAAGTTCGCTATCAAAACATTAATAACGAATTACCTTGTGCGAACTGGAACCTTGTGCGCAGCGGAAGAATTTCGCTTGAGCTACGATCTTTGTATACCAAGATCCACAGACCTGCAAGTCTCTCTCGTCGGATTGATATCACAGGGCACGGATATCAATACTGGTTCACACCGCAAATCCAAGCCTCTTGATGGTTAGGCTAGAGGGAGTATTTTGGTGAGATAAATTTTAGGAGAGAGGAAGAGGGCGGCCAACTTCTTTAGGAGACGTGTTCTCCAAATTTGTGATTAGGGTTTTATCCCCTTAGTTGCCCTATTTATATTATTACAGGAAACCTATTTCTTGTAGGTTAAGTCAATCCTAAACCCACTAGGATTAGGAAATTAACCAAAAATAATATAAATATATTTTCCATGTGGGCGGGACTAAATAATCGGGCCGCAAGCCCAATTACCAACATCTCCCACTCGTACACATGGACTCACCTCTCTAACCACATCATATCATCAAAACCTGTTAAACACCGCCTCTTCATACTGGAAGTGAAGCGTGCGACATGACGAGAAAGATAAAGGGTGGAACGCTATACCAAATCACCATCTGACTAGCATAGAACGTCCTCATTAGAAAACAAAACTCGTCTATACCCCAGACCGTATATATACATCAATTTAAGCATCCTCAATCCCTCAAGAGCGGTGCTTAAAACTCAATATGTTTGTGTATCAAGATCAACCTTTTGAACCGTATGTTCAATATGATCGCCATGGCATTGAAACACAAAAATAGAGATGCATATCATACTGTCTTTCTTAGACACTCATATTAATCACTCTTGGTTGACTGCTTTCCCAGCAATGCTCCGTAGGACTGTATGTGCATAGCCCGTTGGTCGGCATGCCAAAGTAGCATCATCAACGTCCAAGTTCATGATATAGTTCTAAGTCACATAAGGTATAACTGTGATCTGGATTTGATCACTAGAACTCACACAGTGATGAAGCAGGGATCATTCATTCACTTTCTTAAGTCGCATTATAGTCACATACAGTATGAAGTGTATGCTATGACGGAACTCCCACACGAAGCAGGCATGTCATGCTCAAACGTCATATGAACCTTAGTCTAGCCGCCCTTCTGGCGTCTAACCTGAGTACTTAAAAGCAGTCACTCTTCTAGTGACTCTCTTTTAAGATCTCACATTCGGACTTTTCCTTGGGATATAAAGTCGATCTTATAAAAGGTCTCATCTTGGCCGTATGCCAAGGCGATAGATGTAATGTCATTTGCGTACCCCCCTTCGTAGGTACCAAAGACTTTTACTATCTCAACTTGCTCGCCCACCTGGCGACAAGGTGAATTACCCGTGTGAGAGGGCCAATTCAATATCCACGACATCTTTTTAATCAAAATATATATGCTACGCAATTTCATATTGAAACATCCAATTAACATATAAAAGGAACAAAATGAAACTGCAATTTATTCAAATGATAATGAAATAATAATCAAATGTCAACACAAGTGTTCTCAGAATAAAAGTCAAATCCTACGAAGCCCTAGACCCAACATGTGATCCTGAAAGATATCTCTCTAGCTAGAGGTTTAGTCATAGGGTCTGCTAACATGCTTCTAGTAGGAATATATTCTAGAACAACTTTCTTTTCTGCAACCATGTCTCTAGTGAAATGATATTTGATGTTAATGTGTTTCGTCTTCCCATGGTACTTGGGATCTTTAGTGTAACCTAAAGCAGCCATGCTATCACAAGCAATGACTACAGGACGATCCACATGCGTCGTAACATCAAGATGTTGAAGAAAACTCCTCAACCACACAGCTTCTTGAACCGCAGCTGAGCAAGCCATGTACTCTGACTCCATCGTAGATAGGGCGGTTCTAGTCTGTCGCTTGCTACTCCAAGAGATAGCTCCACCACCAAGGAGGAAAGCGTAGCCGAAGTAGATTTATAACCATCTACATCTCCACCAATCCGTCGGTGAAACCTTTCAAGCTCAAATCACCACCTTGGTAACATAGGGTTAAATTTGTGGTTCCCACCAAGTAACGCAGAACCCTCTTCACTGCCATCCAGTGTTGAGGTCCAGGATTACTTTGGAATCGACTCAACATCCCTACTGCAAAGCATAGGTCAGGCCGAGTACACACCATAGCATACATCAAGCTTCCTACCGCATTCGCATATGGAGTCGTAGACATTTTCTTCTTCTCTTCTTCATTCTTAGGGCATTGGTTTGAACTAAGGACACATCTTTTTTCCATTGGAGTGACAACGGGTTTTGAGTTAGTCATGCCAAATCGTTCGATAACTTTCTTAATGTAAGTCTCTTGAGACAAACCAAGAAATCTTTTCGAACGATCTCTAATGACTTTTACTCCAAGCACATAGCTTGCTTCACCCAAGTCTGTCATATCGAAAAGCACCCACTCTTTAGTGGCATTTATCATCTCCATATCATTCCCAGCTAGTAGGATGTCATCAACATATAATGACAGAATTAAGATCTTTTTCTTGGATCGTTTAACATACACACAAGGGTCTTCCTCAATCATCACAAAGCCAATTGAGGTTATCGCTTGGTGAAAGCGAATGTACCACTGTCTAGATGATTGTTTGAGACCATAGATGGAATGTTTGAGTCGGCACACTTTGCGCTCTTGTCCCTTGACTTCAAAACCCTCTGGTTGAGTCATATAGATCTCTTCATCTAGTTCTCCATTGAGAAATGCAGTTTTAACATCCATCTGATAAAGTTCTAGATCCATGTGTGCTACTATCGCTAGGATTAGGCGAACATAGGAAAATCTCACCACAGGAGAGAATGTCTCCTCATAGTCTAAACCCTCTCTTTGGGTAAAGCCTTTCGCCACAAGACGTGCCTTATATTTGTCAATTGATCCATCTGTCTTTCGCTTGACTTTGAAAACCCATTTGTTTCCAATAGTCTTGCGACCTTGCGGAAGATCAACTAACTCCCAAACCTGATTTTTTTTTCATAGAGGAAATTTCATCTTCCATTGCAGTCATCCATTCACTGTTTGTAGGTAAAGAAAGGACTTCTTTGAACGATGTAGGCTCACTAGAATTGAAAGAAGTAGTTAGGAAAGATTCCTCTTCGATCGCGAATCGACGACGAGGTATATTTCCACGTTTACTTCTTCGTTCTAGGATCGGACTCCCACTAGAATCCGTACTCCCATTCGGATGAAGATCACTTTGACTCTTATTGGCGACTTCCATAGGTTCAACCTCATGTTGTACCATAGGATTAGGTTGAGGCAATTCCCCACCTTCGCCAAAAGATATCATGTGTTCTTCTTCCATCTCAAAAAGTTCAAAGTCTTTCCTAACTTCACCTATCTGTGGGAAATCATTCTCAATGAAATCAACATTGCGCGACTCTGATTCAGTCATTCCTTCGTCAGGTTTTCCACCGTACATAACATAACCCTTTGAGGTATCTGAATACCTTATGAAAACACACTTGTTTCCTCTAGGGCCTAGTTTTCCAAACTTATTGGAAGTACTATGGACATAACCTGCACAACCCCAAGGATGAAGATGCCCCAATTTAGGCTTCTCACCTTTCCAAAGTTCATAAGGGATTGTGGGAACTGACTTAGAAAGCACTCGGTTAAGTATATAGGCGGCAGTCATTAGCGCATCCCCCCAAAACGAAATTGGGAGGTTGGCCTGTGCCATCATCGACCTAACCATTTCCAACAATGCTCGATTCCTTCGTTCTGCAACACCGTTTTGTTGCAGAGTTCTAGGAATTGTCAATTGTCGGCGTATTCCCTTTTTCTCACACAATTCTTTAAATTGATCAGATAAATACTCACGGCCCCGGTCAGTTCTAAAAGTTTTTAAGCTTTTATCCTTTTGATTCTCAACCTCGCGCTCAAAACACTTGAGAGCTTCATCGCGGTGAGAAATAAGGTAAACATAACCATAGCGTGTGTAGTCATCGATAAAAGTGAGAAAATAGGAAGCTCCATGACGTGCCTTAACATTCATTGGTCCGCAAATGTCTGAATGGACTAACTCTAATGGATGTGTGGCTCTTTTTGCCTTACCAAAAGGCTTTCGGCAAGCTTTTCCTGCCAAACAAGATTCACATAAGGGTAGGTTGACTTTGCTGAGAGACCCCAACAGGCCTTCTCTAGCCAATCTAGTCATCCTATCTTTTCTTATATGTCCAAGTCTAGCATGCCATAACTCAGAATTAGAATCATCATAAACCATGCAAGAAGAAGAATTATGGGAATCCAACAAATCTAATTTAAAGAAATTATCTGACAAAGAACCATGTCCCAAAATCTCATCACCAAAACAAATATCCAAGTGATCATTACTAAAATTAAAAGAATATCCATGTCCTAGCAATTGTACTACTGATAGTAAATTATGTCGAATTCCAGGTGCATAAAGAACTTCATGAAGAGTCAATGTGCGTCCACTCCGCAATTGAAGTTGGTATGAGCCAACTCCTTTGACTTCAACAGACGAACTGTTTCCCATGAAAATTCTTCTTGTACCAGCAGGAACTTTTCGATAATCTACAAATCCTTCTCGATCCCTCGTCACATGTTTGGTTGAGCCTGAGTCTACAATCCACACAGGGAGAGAGTCAGCTAATAAAACGTGAGAGCAAACACAACTTTGCATAGAGATAGGATTAAGTGATACCTTCTTGGGCTCAGGACAAGTCCGAGCAAAATGACCCAAGGCACCACAGTTGTAGCACTTCTGCTTAGCAATATTCTTTTTGCCTCTACGACGTTTAGCAATCTTGTCACTTTTAGGGCCCAAATTCTGAGTCTTCTTGCTTTTAGCTTGTCTCTTGCGTTGCCCGTGTGGCTTGCGCGGACCCTCAAGGGAAACAAGAGCAAGATCACGAGTCGCAGCACTTATCGCGCGATTCGCTTCATGACACTCAGCCTCAAGCTCAACATGGTGAGATACATCTGCAAAAGTCTGAATGGAGTATGTATGAGTCAAGATACGCCTCAAACCACTCCAAGAATCAGGCAGTGAACGAATCACCACTTGAACTTGTTGTTCATCAAATAAGATAGAACCAGCAGCTTTAAGATCACGAATCATTCCGAACATCTCACGTAGTTGTTCAAGAATGTTTCGTTTCTGCTCAATCTTATAGCTTTCAAACTTGTAGGTCAAAGTCCTTAACTTTGTAGCAGAAGTATTCCCATAAATGCGCTTAATTTGGTCCCACATTTGTTTAGCAGTCGGGTAGTCCTCAAACTCGCCAATCAGATCATAATGCATGCTACTCAGCATAGTAAAGCGTGCACATCGATCTTTCTTTTTCCAGTCAAGGAATTCTTGCATTTTCTGGCGATGCTAGGCGATGGTCAAGTTACCCATCTCTGGTTCTACCATCACAGTATCAAGGTTGTCCAGAACCTCTTGCTCGTTTAGCAAGTACGTGATTTTCCTTTGCCAAACACCATAGTTTGAGCCATCTAATTTCTCACCCTTATTAAGGTCAGCGATTACATTTTGAGAAGCCATTTCACTACAATTTATTGCAAAAATAAGACATAAACATATATATATATATATTGATTTACTTTTGTTTTAAAAAATCAAATACTGAATATAATCACATCATACACATAAGGAGGGAAAATCCGCGAGGCTCGTCATCACAACCAAAACATGCACAACATGAAAATATTCATAAATTGATAATTTAAACAAAAGAAATATGATAGAACAGATCCATCAAGTACATATCATGTACATAAATATTTTCACTACTGAAAATAAATTTATTGGGTCTCGTATAGGCCCAATCGCAATTTTAGAGCTCAAAACGACAATTAAATATGCTAAAAATGACTTAAAAATAGCTTAAAATTCACAAAGAATTTTTAAAAAATTCCAGAACAGTCCCAAACAGCCCTAAGCAGTCACAGAATGACAAAACAGCCCATGGATATTATTTTTGTATTTTTTAAAAAACAGAAAACATGTTTTTATGCACTTAAAAATCAAAAACAAATATTTACATGTTGAATTGATCAAAACAGAGGCCACCATTGGACTCAGACGACCACAACAGAGCCAGATGCGCCGGCCGTTTATCCATCAGAGTTACAGAAAAGCCGCACGCGCCCTCACGCGCCACCTGCTCGTGTGGGCTTCCTTCTTAAGCTAACTGGGCGTAGGGCTGACGTGGCAGCTGACGGGGCATGATGACGTCAGCACAAAGGATTTTTTCTGGAGTGGGTCCCACTGATGATGTGGCAGGTGACGTGGCGCTGACGTGGCAGACACATCATCAGTCAACAGTTGACCGTTGACCAGTCAACGGTTGACTGGTCAGCTTGATCTCCGTCTCCACGCGCCTCTCCGGAGAGTGCAGCCCACGCGCCGTCTTCTGGTGGTCCGATGACCTCACGGAAGGTGGCGTTGGACTCGTCTCATCGATTACTTCCCATTGGTGTACTTTTTACCTCGAAAGGAGTGCCCAAAATGGCACGTGTATCGAAGCCGAGAGTGGGGGTCATTTTTGGTCGAATTTTTAACCCAAAAAATCGATTCGCGAAGGGCCAACTTCGCGAGGCCATAAAACGTTCATTTTAAGTCCAAATTAAACATATAATATGTCATTGGAAAGCCCTCACGGAGTACTACAATTACAGTCCATAAAATCACGATTTCACATAACATAGACAGGTCATAACAGCACGCAACGTTTCAGAAAAAACACTTTTCAACAAAACTTGGGTTTGCGATATTTTGAAAAATACCCAACAGAATTCCACTAGAATTTAGTATGTTGTTCGCCTCGTCGTTGGGAACTCAGACATATAAATTTTTCTCAAAAATTTTAAAGTTTTACACATAAAATAATAAAACTCATTTGTTTCGTTATCGGGTAAAACTTTTAAACAAACCCAAAAACATGAGCATGCGATTCATGGCATAACGAAACAAGCAATCAAGCATATAGGCTCTGATACCAATGAAGGATATATCTAAACATATATCATACAAAGTTCGCTATCAAAACAGTAATAACGAATTACCTTGTGCGCATCGGAAGAATTTCGCTTGAGCTAGGATCTTCGTATACCAAGATCCACAGACCTACAAGTCTCTCTCGTCGGATTGATATCACAGGGCACGGATATCAATACTGGTTCACACTGCAAATCCAAGCCTTTTGATAGTTAGGCTAAAGAGAGTATTTTGGTGAGATAAATTTTAGGAGAGAGGAAGAGGGCGGCCAACTTCTTTAGGAGACGTGTTCTCCAAATTTGTGATTAGGGTTTTATCCCCTTAGTTGCCCTATTTATATTATTACAAGAAACCTATTTCTTGTAGGTTAAGTCAATCCTAAACCCACTAGGATTAGGAAATTAACCAAAAATAATATAAATATATTTTCAATGTGGGTGAGACTAAATAATCGGGCCGCAAGCCCAATTACCAACATTTGTAAAAACTAAAAAGTACAAAAGTAGGGTAAAAAAATTGCCTTTTAAGCATATATCTATAACTATTACTAAAACAGAAGTCGCTGCTGCCACGTGTCGGCTTTCTGTCAAATGTTTAAACTTTTAAAGAATTTAATGTTTCCACGTGCCACCTTCTTATAAATTGTAATTTTTTTGATTTTACTGATAAAAGTTTTATCACATTTGATTTTGTAATTAGTTTATGAAATTTTATCACATTTGGATTGATACGGATAGTAAGGATAAGTTTTTTTTGCCGATATATTTTATCACATTTGATTTCAAATTTTTACAGATAAAAAGTTACTGATAAAAGTTCTTATCATATTTGATTTTATACGGTTAGTTAGGATAAGTTTTTTTGTGGATAGATTTTATCACATTTGATTTCAAAGTTTTACAAATAAAATGCTACTGATAAAAGTTTTAGTTAGAATAAGGTTTTTTGTGAATAAATTTTATCACATTTAAAAGTTTTTACATATAAACCATTCATAATTAAAAATGATAAAATCTCTATGAGTAGATTTTTATGATTTTATTATTATTAATAATGAAATTTTAACAAACAAATCTTTTTCAAATTCAAATTATGTTCATCTGTTGTAAACAATCTTTTTCAAATTCAAATTATGTTTATCTACTCTAAACAATTTTTGTTCATTGATCTATAAATAATGTTAGACAATTGAAATTTCTAATCTTTCGTCATCTACAAGAGATTTTAACCATCGTAACTCATTCCACTTATCAGTACCTCTCTCAGATTTTAACTATATATCTCTCAAATTTCTTACTTTTCAAATTGATTAATTGTTGTTGTTTTTTTCCTCAAGTTTTACAATATAACACACATACATGCTACAAATAAATGAGAAAACGAAGTTTATAGCTACTGTGTTGTAATCCTTTAGCTTATCACCGACAAAAATATATGTGGGCGAGTTTGGTGATGTTATGGACATATATAATTAAGTTGATGACAAAGAATATATAGGAGATAACATCAAAACTCTCTCAGTCATCTGATTCTACATTGGTGGTAGCTAAACATATTAGATTCAATACTTACTGTTTGAATTTATCCATTTGGAAGATGTTATCATTCAATTTTGCAATGACATGAGTTGAGAATGATGTTGCATTCAGTCTTACCATGAAGAAAATTGTTCGCATGCTAAGAAATCCCCCAACTCTCCTCCCCCACACCTCCTGACTATGTGAACTAAGCTTAATGAATATATAAATTGTTTTATACCAAAAGCAATCTTTGAGATTATCATATCTCATCTTTTTACCTACTTAAATATAAATATTCATCTACATTTATATCTCTCAGAGTATATTTATTGGATGATATTTTTATAGCAAACTTTGTTTCTTTATATTTTTTTGCTTTTGATATTTCGGATATATATATTTTTTGCTTAAATTTCTTTCATTTTTTATTATATTATTTGCAATCATGATTCATATTTTAATGAACAACAACATTTATTTTTTAACTTCTGTTTTCTGCAGCAAATTTCAATGTGCATCTTTATATTACTCATTCATATATAAATTTTAGTATTTACTTTTTTCGTTTAATTTAAAATATTCTAATTATAACGAACAATTCTCTTCTTATAAACATTTTTTTTCAAAAATAAAATAAAATCTTAAAATCGTGATCGCACGGATATAACCTAGTTATAAATAACAAGAACCAAAATCTAATTGTTATTTAATCCATGTTTTTTTTTTCTGATTTAATGTGCTTTTAAGTTTGGTTGTGGCAGCAGGTTGTGAGTCTGTACAGAGGAAAAGTACAGAGTGGTTTTTGTGGAGATACTGAGAGCAAACCATTTTCTTCAGGACGTGCAGCAAAAACTACAGGGGGTTAAGTGTACAGGTCGCAAAGAAGGCAAATGAGCGGATGAATAGTGGAGAGGTCGTTCACATAAAACGGCTACAATTCAATTTGGGGCTTTTTAGCCCTAACCTCTTTCTTCTCATCAAGCAACGCAAATTTCTTCATCTCCCCAAAATCTTCGGCCACCATTGTTGCCCGTCTCCACTGTCCATGGCTCCAAAGAAACGAGTTGCTCCACCTTCTGTTCCTCGACGTCGATCAGGTCGGTTGCTCGCGATTATGCCGCGCCGGGTGGCTATCACATCGTCAGAGTCGGTTGAAATCTCAACCACTTCTTCTTCTTCGGAGGCTTCTTCGCACTCCTCACCGGAATCCTATGCGCCGCCGGCCTCTCCAACTTCTTCAGACATGACGAATTCCTCCCCATCAGTCCCGGTATCTTGCTCGGCCGGTCCCTCGCATCAACAAGCAACCCAACCGACTGATGCCTCTCCAACTTCACTTGTTGAGGAACCCGAGCACCAGCCTCATTCTCCAGTCGATTCACCCACGCAACCTGAACAGCATCAGGAAACAATGACTCTGCCAATGTCATTGTTTCCCCATTCTGCACGAAAGAAACCACGGGTTCTAAAGGGGAAGGCTGTGCTAGATAAAGTAATTCGTCGAGGTAGTTGATTAACCTTCAACACAAGACTGTCCATCAAGCGCAGCACAGACATTTTGGCTCGCCGAATTATTGCAGGTAAGTGCTTTCATCTTCCGACTTTAAACGCTTTGAATTTGTCTGGCAGAATTACGAACTTCATGCGTAATATAGGTTGGGAAAATTTTTGGGTATTGGATTTCCCGACTTTTGATGAATTAACTAGGGAATTCTACTGCACCTTTGTTTTAAAGACTGATGAGACTTTTTCTGCTGATACACCGAACCTGATTAGATTCCGGTTAATGGGAAAGGTTTTTAATATGTCTTTGAATTCGTTTAATGATGCTCTGCGTTTTTTGTCTGGACCGGTTCCCAGTTCAGAGAGGGACATGTCATTTTGTGAATATTGCGAACCCTTTAATTATGACTGTAATTTGGTTTGGCATACTATTTCGAATGACAGGAGCCGCATAATCGCTTGTTCGAAAAGTATTCAGATTCGAGACCATGCTTTGCAAGTAATACAAAAAATTTTGGCATACAGTTTTTCTGGTCGCAAAGACGGTTCTAATATTTGCACCAAACCGGAATTATTTTTCATGTGGTGTATGATGAATAGGAAAAAAGTGAATTTGGGTTATTGGCTAGTGAGCCAATTTGTTTTGGTGTTGAAAAAGAAAAGCCGTCCATTAAGTCTTGGCTCAGTAATTACTCTTTTAGCAGTGAATTTGGGTGTGTTAAATTTACAACAGTATGATTTGAACGTTGCTTGTGAGTGTGAACCATTAGACATTAAATGCTTATATAGAATGGGTTTGTTGAAGTTTGTGGATAAATGCGACCTCCCTCAGCTGGGTGCATCTGCACCCGAGCAGCCTATGCTTCCTGCAGGTACCGCGGGCCCTTCTACTTCCTCTGATCCTGAATTGTGAGAAATCCTTGCTAATGTGCAGCATCTTCAGGCCATGATGATGGTGTACTTTGATTTTGTTGGCTTCCGACCCCCTCCGCCTCCTCCTCCTCCGTCCTCATGATTAGGGAAGTTCTTCTCCCTTTTTATTTTCGTAATTATTTGATTCATTGGGGACAATGCACAGTTTTGGTGTGGGGGGGGTAATTTTGGATATTGGTGATTTTGGATGTTGGTGAATCTTGGATGCATGTTTCTTTTGTTGTGGGTATTCTTGTTGGCTATGAGGATATGATTCATGATTTTTGATGTTGGGTTGTTTGGTATTTTAATGTGCATTATCATGGTAAAAGAGGAATTTTTGATATGTGGTGGAATTTTATTTGAAATGTTTTTGTTTTAAGTTAATTGCATGTTTTCAGAAAATGTTTCTTCAACATGTGGATATGTATGTGTTGACTTATAGCCATTTAAAGTGAGATTTCGGGCCACTTATGGAGCATTAAATTCATTTTGCTCTCATTTCTTCTTGTGTGTTTTACTCGCACTCGGATGTCAGTTCTAGAACTTGCATGTTTGTTTACATTTCAAAATCACATAAATGGGTTTATGCACTAACATGATTAAGGCATTTAGGAAATACCAAACTTTGGCTATCTTTTTCTATCCGACCCTTTTAACATTACCCCCTAGTTAGCCTTTTTGAGCCCTACCTATTTCTTTGACTAAACCAATTTTTTTTTGAGCCCTAGCCTTTTTAACTTTCTTTTTCATTCACAATGCCAAGAATTGTGGGGACTGCATGTGACTTACAGTCTTAATGCAGTCTGCGAGTTGGATGTTAGATGAAGTATGACTTGCTTAAGTTCAAGAAAATGAGATGTTTGATTTTGAGTTGAATGAGGTTCTGCTTTTAAGTATGCCAAATAAGAGATTCATTTTATTCAGTGGCTGTAAAAGTACAGCAGAACATAAGTAGTGGCAGCAGGCCAAGAAAAAAGAAAAAAAGAAGAAGAAAGAAAAAGAGACTAAAAGTTTGAAACAGTGAATAAAGTGACTCAGGAAAGAAAATCAAAATTGGAGCAGAAACATTACTTTCCAATTTAAGTTGGGTAGAAGTGATGTGACTGAGGAATGGAGCTTCATCAGAATTTTAATTGGTAATAGTTAAGCTGTGATGTAATGTGTAGTTCTGCAATTTCATTGGCATTTTATTTCACCTTATATCCCTATACCATACCTTTTTAACCCCTAGCCCCATTACAACCTATAAAAAGACCTTTTGATTAGTGCATTAAATTCATACTAAGTGATGGAGATTTGATCAACTTGCAAGCTTATGGTAATTACATTTCGTGGTGTTGAGTCGAGTGCTTAAATCCATATCCTTATTTAAACACTTGAGTGAATGAGTGTCTCCGTGAGGATGGTCGAGACATGCATATGTGAAGGTTGAAGATTTATTTTTGGAAACATGTTAGTTAATTTAGATGACACATTTTAAAGAATTCCATTACTTTGATTGAATTTTGATTTTTCCTATGGTCATGCACATTGAAATACTTGCATCCAAGTAAAATCATACCTTCATAAGTTGTACAGATAAAAACATGCATTCTTGTCTGGTTTGAAGATGCTTGAGGACAAGCATCGGTTTGGTGTGGGGGAATTTTGATGGGAACCCAAAAGTGCGATAAAATTAGCCGGTTTTATGATTTATTTTAGAGCAAAATATTACACTTTTGGTTGGTTTTTGTGCTGATTATGATGTAGGTACACAGGCGGCTGCAAAAGAGGAAAGTGCTGGATTCAGGCAAAGAGGGAAAACTTGGGATGTCACATGGGCACGTGATATTCACATTTCGGAGCTGAGCTGTTGGTGAGTTACTGAAGTTTCAAGCAGACCTGTTGGACAGTTAGAAGATACAGTTATTTCTGTCTAATTCAGTTTATGTATTAAATGGAAATACTAATTTGTAAGTAGTGGGGGGTTTTTGGAAGTTATCGGTAGTTTTAAAACTACCAAGTAGTGGTTTGGTGGGAGAGTGGAGTCATATTTATGTATGGATTTTCTGATCAGTGAGAGGGGGGGTTTCGGCCAGGAGGTTAGGGAGATCATTCAGTCAGTAACTTGGGAGAAAAAGAGTGAGAAATAATTGTGAGGAAAAAATGTAAGAACTTGTAATTCTTCTTTGAGGTTCATGCTGGGAACAAATCATTTGGTTTTTCTTGTAAGTTGTTTTTAATTATGTTTATTAACTAAGTTTCTTCTTCCAGTCAATGAGAGATTAAGTCTCAAGCCTTTTATTTCTGTGAGATCTAATTGATCTAATTCTTGTGTGGGTTTTGAATATTTATTTGTTCTCCGTTTTATACGTAGGAAGAAGATTGTGTCTCATTAATGTTTAATGGCCAGAATATTAATTAGCATAATATTCTAAAGCTAGTTAACACCGTTGATCCGTAATTGTCCTCGGTCTTAACAAAGTGACAAGTAATACACCTTTTAGGCATCACAAGCATAATCGGACCGTGTTACGGGAACGGATAATCATTGTTACATGCTATTGCTTTAATATGCGTGACTTTGAATCGGGTCTCTCGCTTCTTAATGCAACCGAGTTATTAAATCTTACGAGCGTCTCGGAGGTTGTAACTCGGTTAGACGGTAATTAACGAACGTCTCTTGATTATCAATACGGTAAGGAGGGATTGAGTGTTAGGCGTTTGTCGACATTTTTAACCGGTTTATTTGAAATCTTACAAGATATCTTTGCATCAATGATCAGAAATAAAATGCGAGATGAAATTGACTCATTGGCTGGATCTAATTTTTATTGAGTTAAATTAATTGTTAATCAGAAAGTTTAGTTGCAATAGTTTTCCGTTAATTAATTGTTAAGTTTATTCGTAGTTAATTAAAAATACAAATTTGTGTTCAGTTAGTTACTAATAAAATTCTAAAAAGGAATAATTTTGACGTTCCCTGCGGATACGATCTCGACTTACCTTATACTCGTTATTAGGGAAGTAGGTGAATTAATTTTGACGTTTTGACATTCGTCACATCAATTTATGCACTGCAATGCATCAATTTTAATTACAGAACCCAATTTATTCACCGCGATGCATCAAATTACCTAATCCAATTGATGCATCACGATACATCAATTTACAGTTTTATTTACATAATCCAATTTATTCACCGTGATGCACCAATTGATTAATCGCGATGCAAAATTTTAATGAACCAAGCCTTCATGTCTATTGTTTCCTGAACATAATCAACAAATGATGCATCACGGTTGATAAAATGGTGCAACGTCATTCAAAATTAATGCATCCAGATTGAAAAAAGTGTCTAACAACGAACAAATTTTGAAGACGAAGAAGATTTTGAAGAAGAAGAAGAAGAAGAAGAAGATTTTGAAGAAGAAGAAGAAGAAGATTTCGAAGATGAAGATTTCGAGGAAGAAGATTTAGAAGAAGATGATGAAGATGAAGATTTCGAAGAAGAAGAAGAAGACACATGTAAGAAGAAGAAAAAGACACATGTAAGAAGAAGAAGAAGATTAAGACACATGTAAGAAGAATAAGAAGACACATGTAAGAAGTAGAAGAAGAAGAAAAAGAAAACATGTAAGAAGAAGAAGAAGATGATGATGATGATGACACATGTAAGAAGAAGATGAAGACACATGTAAGAAGAAGATGAAGACACACGTAAGAAGAAGAAGAAGAAGAAGAAGAAGAAGAAGACACATGTAAGAAGAAGAAGACACGGGTGAAACTAGAGCTGTCAAAATTGAGCCCGGTCTAGCCCACCCAGTTTTTCATGGGCTTGGGCCTCAATTTATAAGACCCAAAAAACAACATGTCTTTTTGAACCGACCCAATAGGCACGTGGGCCGCACTTGGCCCAGACCTGAAAAGCCTGACTGTGACAAGTCAAACTTAAATTTTTTGAAGAAAAAAATTAGATTTGATTGAAAGGATGGAAGATTTCAAGATTAACTTGAATGAGAAGACATTCAATGCTTTGATTCATGGGTTTGTGAGACTGAACAAAGTATATAAGGGCCTCCAACTATTTGATAAATTTTGTGTTGAACTGCTGATTGAAGGGTTTTGTAAGACTAAAGAGTTTTAGAAAGCTTTACATTTATTTTCCCATATGAATGAATTGGGTATTGTTCCAGATGTTAACTTGCTTACAGTTCTATCCACAAGTGTGCCAATAAAGAATAAAGCTGGGCTTGAAAATAAATTTGGGCCGGGCTTGAAGAGAAATACTAGTAAGTCATTATTAAATTAAGAAATAATTGCGGGTCGATCTCCTTTTGTGAAATTGTAACCGCCTAAGTACCTTTTTTTTTTCTAAACCTCTAAAGTCCATTTTCGTTAATTTATTCCTAAAATACCCACACATATACCGTGGATCTCATTCGCGATGAAAGCAAGAAGTTCTAAGTCGGAGTGGAGAACTACACGAATGATTCAGTTGGGGAACACTTAACGGTCTAGCTTCACTAACAATATTCACTACTTTCCATATCTTGGAAGCAGATCCACTTTCTCATAGGCATTCTCTTAATAAATTATGTGAAGGTCTTCAACTCCTGATGTATCATATGTAATGAGAGATCAAGGTAAGCTTATCTTTTTGTAAGAGGTGGGAATGGGGCAGGGGTCATCGTGGATCTTAGTCCAATTACTTTATTAGTAAGCCAATGTCAATATCATTAAGCAAGGCTTCGCTAAAGCGCTCTTGATGGACATGGCTTAAAATAGCTCACAGATTCAGACTGAGGTGAGAGGGAAAGAGAGAATTTTTTATGCCCTTAGAAGTGTACTCGCTTTACCTCTTTCTCAAAATCGGTCCCCATCTAGATGAAATTTAGGCATCGTTAGTTCCGACGCCCGTAATTTAGGCATTGTAAGTTCCGACGCTCCGTAATTTAGGCATTGTAAGTTCCGATGCCCGTATTTTCTACATCGTAGGCTCCGATTCCCATATTTTCTGCGTCGTAGGCTCCGAAAGGGATCCGCTCAAATTTAGTCTTCAATTCTCGATGATTTCTAATGTGGTAGGAGCACTTCCAATGGATCTAATTTCTTTCGTTCTTATGGGATTTCCTAATCGAAGTCTCTTTGTGTAGTCTGGTTGAATAATTGCGTAAATGAAGTACCACACGAAGTCCGATCTGTAGGCCAGGATCCACTACAGTTTCTTCTGGCATGGACTATGCCTAAATTGGTGCCTATTCTTTGGCATTAGGGAAGGAAAAATAATGAGCTTATAGCTCTTGTCTTCATTCGATTTTGTCTTTTTTTAGTGGAGGGCAATAATTGTCTATCTATATTGAGTACCTTTCATATTGGTCTTACTAGGAGTGACTCATCGTCCTAGGTAAGTCCTTTCTTGTCTTAAGGAATCTTCCTATGAATTGATAAAATTGTCCATTGTGATGCCCAATTTTTTACTTGCAATGGCCATTACAATGCCTAATTTTTTAATTGCGATGTCCAAATTTGGACAGACTTTAAATTGTCCATTGCAATGCCCAATTTTGTGCAAGGGCTTTGTGTGTGTCTTTTATTCATTAAAGGTATCTTCAATTTTAATTTACCACTAAAAATGTACTTTATCAAATAAATAAAAATAAAGTTGATTGGAGAGGTTATAATATTTCCAAAAAGTACCAGCCGGTTATCACCTAAAATTAATTGATAGAGAACGACACAAAGACAATTAGCCAATGAAGTTACTTTCTATATTTTGTATTAACTCTTGTTGAACAAAACAAATTAACTTTTGTATTAACTCTTGTTCACTTTATTCTCACTCTTACAGCTTTATTCTTGTTCAATAGAATACAAAGAAATATATATATATATATATTATATGAATCCAAGCTTTATTCTTGGTTACCCAAATTTGTCATTTTTTTGAATAAAAATATTTTAAAAAAAATTGGCTCATAGGCCCGGAGTTGATATGGGCTGGATCGTAGTTTCTTGAGGCCTGGTATATCAGGACCAGTGGGCTTGGACCAGGCTGGTCCGGTTGACAACTCTTGGGGAAACTAATAACCCATCGGAGGAATAATTGCGGGCCGGTCCCCTTTTATAAAATTATAACCGTTCCACTATTTTTTTTTCAACCACAAAATTACACTTTTCTTTTTTTCTTCCTAAAATGTCATTGTTCCCGATATTTTGTTGCTTCTTGTTGTCATTATTGTACGGTCAAAATGTGTAGTTTAAAATGTGAAACGAGCGAAAACACCAATTCCCACAATGATGATTCTACTAAAAGTGATAACATAAGATTTGGGATGTGGCGAGAGCACAAGTTGTACTGTATTACTCCATGATTTATCAAAATCTCTCCAAACATATCAAAAACTCTTTAACTGTACAATATTGAAACCAACGATGCTCAAATCGTAACCAACGATGACGCATCGAAACCATCGATGCTTGAATTGAAACCAACGATGCCCAAATCGAAACCAACGATGTCGCATCGAAACCATTGATGCCCGAATCGAAACCAACGATGCCCATTAATGGTTGGAATTTTAGTGACTTCCTCACACACAAACAACAACAGTTGGAATTTTAGTGATAGAAAATAAGAAAGTCGGGTTAAGGAGGAAGACGGTACCGAGTTGCAATGCGCTCAATCAACATCTTCTTTCATAAGGTCAATCGGGATAGGGAGTGAAGAAAGGAGACTCGACCTGTCTGAAATGGAAACGTTTCAGTCGTAAATTTTGGGCTTCGTCAATGGAAAAAATGGAAAAACCTTACCAAAGTGGACTTGCTTAAGAGGAGGGAGACAGGAACAGAGACCCAGTTGGAAAATGTTGATAGAGAGAGATAGATCCTTCAAGAATTTCTTAACTTGGCTTCTTCCTCGCTTGACTTGGCGCAGTTTAAGTGCATATGACTTCGTAGCTAAGAAGAAGGCTTCGATTAGAAAATGTTATGTATCATTTCTAAGTGAGAGAGAAAATATTTTTGGGGGATTGAAAGGTGGGGGCGGGTGTGACGAAGGGAAGTGGAAGGGTGGAGAGTGGAGTATTAATGGAGAGAGGAAGGACATTTAAGGAGACTCTTTGACTTGAGACATTTAAAGAGAGAGTGCGGATGACCGACGTCCAAAAAAATTGAACGACACCCAAATTTTTTGAATGACGCTCAAATTTTTTGAGTCACGCCCAAACTTTTTTACCAATGTTCAAATTGGGACAGTATCTTGTGTGTATGTTTTTCTTTCACTAAGGGTATTTTCGTTATTTTTTTAAAAAAAACATACTTTATCGATTAAATAATATTATGTTAGATTTTAAGGTTATAATTTCATGACATGAGACCAACCCGATTATCATCTATAGATAAAATGGAAAAAAGAAGTTAGGACGGTGGATTAATGAAATCTAATGTGAAGAAGAAAATCACCGCCCTTCCTCTCTAACTCCCCACCCTATTCGCTCTTCGTCCCTGTTATATGATATGATGCTTTTTCTTCTTTGGACATTTTAGGAAAGATTTATGGAAAATGAACATTAACGATTGAAAAAAAAGAAACCGGAGAAGTAAGGAAGTGGCTTATTGGTCAGCTCCCCCTCCGGTCCCCTACTTCGACGCCACCCCCACTTATCACACTCTTATTTGATCGGTATATACACGCAACACTACCATTTTTCCATCTTCAAGATAGATTTTTGTAGCTTTAGCAAGGAAGAGAAAAGAGAGATAAATGAGGGGCATAATTAATGTTTATTCAACCGTCGGAGATCTGAAGAAAAAGAAGAAGAAGATACTAATTTCTTCCGGTAACAATATCAAAGGTAGTAATTTCTTTCATTTTTCTTCTGCAAATCCCAATCCTCCTACTAGTAGTACTAATAGTTCTAATGACCTAAAAGATTTGTTCCACCAGATGGCTATCAGCCGTCCTCTTCCCCCAATTCGACATTTCAACAAAATTTTATCTTCAATTACTAAGATGAAGCATTATTCCTCTACCATTTCTCTATTTCATCAACTCCACCTGTTTCGACTCAATCCTGATATTTTCACCTTTAACATCTCAATTAACTGTTTTTGCCACCTGGGGAGGGTGGATTTCGCTTTCTCCCTGTTGGGTAAAATCATGAAACTAGGTTTTGAACCAAATTGTACTACTTTCAATACTCTAATCAAGGGCCTTTGCTCCGTTGGTAACCTCCCTCGGGCATTTAATTTGATTCATGAACTTTTGGAGAGAGGTTTTCAGCCCAACATAATCACTTACGGAACTGTTATTAATGGGTTGTGCAAATCGGGTAACACTGATGCTGCCCTTGCTTTGTTTCGTAAGATGGAAATGCAAGAATTTGATGAGACCTGCAAACCTGGCATAGTTCAATACAACACAATCATTGACAGCCTTTGCAAGGACGGACGAGCTCACGACGCTCAACAGCTCTTTTCAGAAATGACTATGAAGGGAATCCCGTCTGATGTTGTTACCTACAATTGCTTGATTCAAGGTTTATGTAATTGTGGTCGGTGGGCAGAAGTTAAGAGGTTGTTACTCGAAATGGGAACCATTAACATCTCTCCAAGTGTACGCACGTTTAACATTATAATTGATGCACAATGTAAAGATGGGTTGGCTGCAGAAGCACAGGATGTGCTTGATCTTATGATTCAACAAGGTGAGATGCCCGATAATTTCACCTACAGTTCACTTATGGATGGATACTGTTTAATTGGCAAAGTTAGTGATGCTGTAAAACTACTGGATGTGATGGTTGGCCGGGGTGTTGAACCTGATGCTATCAATTATACCATCTTAATCTATGGGTACTGTAAGAAAAATATGATAGATGAAGCAATGAGTCTCCTTGGAGAAATGACTCATAGAGGATTGGTTCCTGATGTTGTCACTTACAGCACTATTATTGGTGGATTGTGCCGAATCGGCAGGCTTGGGGGCGCTCTTATGCTTCTTGACGAAATGCAAACTCATGGTCAAAATCCAAATATCGTCACTTACAGTACTCTTTTGGATTCTCTGTGTAAAAATAACAGACTTAATGAGGCACTGGTGTTGTTGAAAACTATGGAAAGCAGTGACCTGGTTCCTGATATCTGTACCTGCACCATCCTCATTGATGCGATGTGGAAAGCTGGGAAGCCTGATGCTGCAAAGAAACTCTTTCGTAATCTCTCTGCTAGAGGCTTAAAACCCAATAATATTACCTATAACGTGATGATGAATGGATATTGCAAGGCAGGTACACTTAATGAAGCAAATGAGCTGCTCCTCAAAATGAAGGAAACTGTATGTTTGCCTAATGAATGCACTTACAATACTATTATTAAGGGATTTATCCGATTTGGTGAGATATCAAAGGCAATTCAACTTCTTGAAAAAATGCGAGGTGAGGGTTTCTCGGCTGATGCAAGCACAACGGAATTGTTCATTGATTTGTTAGCAAATGACCAATTGGACAATCCATCCAAAGAATTGCTTCACCGGTATTTTGGCACTAGTCAATGATATGGTACTATCTACCAAATGGTCCAAATGGCCATCAGAACCCTTGGAGAAGGATCAGGTCATATCTAAAAATGGTGTGCAGTGTCCTTGGAAGACGGCGGCGAGAAGCCTGTTGAAAGGCAGAAAGCAGATGAAAATGACGGGAAGAACTTCTCTTGAGTGTTAGAGGATCTAGTCTCCCAGCAGCAAAGCGGGCCAGACCAGATGCAAACTCAGTACGGTCGGCAAAGTCGACATTCTGGTTTATAATCTTATTAGTGTGACATTCCTGCTACCGGGCATGACTTGGGGATAAGGATTATAACATTGTCCCGAAAGTTTGATTGTGGATTTTTTTTAGTTAAATTCTTGTGAGGTTTTAATAGTGTTTTTTTTTTTCCAGATTAACCTGGCAAAAAATAATACAAGTTTACTTCCTGTTGTTATGTTCGATGGTGGAAGAGTTTTGGCATTAAGCCCTCTCTCTCTCTTCCCCTCCTACAAAGCCCCAAAAAAGAAATGAAAGAAAGACTTTGTAAATTAAATAAGATTGCATGGCTTAGGTTGTCGTCGTCGTCGTTGTTGTTGTTGTTATATCATTACACCGATATATTGTTTTCGTTCATGAAGTATGCTCTTGGTAGTAGAGTGGTGATTATTCCCTGAAATTGGTGCCTTTGTCTACTCGGATTTAAAAACTGCCCAAACGGCTTTCCTTGCCTTGGCTTCCCCATCCCCCCGATTGTTGGAAAATCTTCTTCGACTAAAATTTGATGTTTTGATTGTTTGTGGGATTCATGGTTTCTCATCATGGATTATGGAAGTTTATCTTTTAGGTGCTGTTGTCTCTTCGTACTAAGAAATTTCTGAAGGGAATTGTTTTTGTTTTTGCTGATGGTGGAAAAGAGAGTTTTCTCTATGGTTGTCGTGTTGGGTTTATTTGGTTATCTTGTTCTAGTGACAGGAGATGGGTAGGAAATGCAATTTCATGCTATGTTTGTTTGTCCGTCGGAGCAAATTTCCACGCCGGCGACGGCTTGTCCATGTGTAGTTTGTGGTACAAGTTGCTATGTTTGGTTCAAAGTTGCTGTGATTTTGCTTCTATTTCCTTGTTTAGTTTTGTTGGGTTTCTCTCATGTCTTTTCTAGCCTTTTAAGTGTGAATGCAACATGATAAATGTTATGTAATTATTTGTTTCTCCTAACCCCAGCCCTTACCCTTGATGATTTTCAAAAAATAAAATTATAAAATAGTACTTCATCCGTTCTTAAATAATCATCATCTTTGACTTGGAACGCCGTTTAAGGAAAAATAATTTATTGTATTATAAATATTGGTGTAATGTGCGATTTTTTAAAAATGTTTTTGTGCATATGACTATAATTAAAGTAGGTAGAAAAAGTTACGATAAAACGTTTTCCTGAAATTGAAAGTTTTGAAAAAGACAAATATTTTGAAACGGTTGAAAAGGGAAAGAACAATTATTTTGGAATTAAACACCTTCTAACAATTTTACTCCCTCTATTGAACTTAATTGACTTGTCAAAGAAATAATATGTTCACTTGGTCTCATTAGAATGTCAAGCTTATGCGGGAAAATAGTTTGAGAAATTTATTTTTAGTAAAATGGAGTGAAGGGAAAGTGGGATAATAAAGTTATTTCTTGAATTATTTGGTTACAAGTAGATGTGACAAATAGACAAGTATGAGTAGTGGACTCAAATGGATGGACGAATAAGTGTCCATTTAATAATATGAGCATATATGAGCAGGTAGTAAATGACTAAATTGGCATGAGCGTCTATTTACTCATTAATATACAATTATCAAATAAATAAATAAAAATTTAAATATTAATTATCAAATAAATTTTAAGTATGTTCATACTTATTTTTAATAGGTAGTTTGGACGGACAAATGGATATAGACAAATATTGTCAGCTCTAGTTACAGGTATAAATGCCAAAGAATATACTCTTGCAAGACATGATTTTTGTGTCTTGAGTTTGATTATAAAACTGAAACACCTCTAAATACCTATGAATAGACGTAAATGCATTCACGTCGTACATATCAATTTTTGTTAGTATTATGCACATTTTAAAGGGAAAAAGACTTACATGAGGTGGGATTCAAATATGAAAATGTAACTAGAACAAATTTTGTTTGGGGTGACAAAGTGGGATCAGTTGACTTCCTTTGGTGTTAAGTAGTTGTTTTTTTAATTATTAAAGAGTTTTAGCTTAATTAGTATTGCTCACTTATCTTAACAAAGATATGTAATAAGGATACTGGTCAAGCTCAACAAAATACTAAGGGTGCAAGTTGTCCAAAGTAAAGAACTTGAAGGGTAGCGTGTGTAATACACAAGGGAGTTGTTATGATTATTAATCAGTTAGAGATATTTTCCTCTCCCTAGTATATAATGTAGGCGTTTTCTTGTAAATTGAAATATCACAATAAATCAATAAACATTCCTTCGTTGCTTCTCTCTCTCTCTCTCTCTCTCTCTCTCTCCTGCATTTACATAATTATCATGGTATCAAAGCATGATTTGCTTCCGCGCTTGAAAAATTGATTCAAAATTCTGCATATTGTTGAGGTCTTCCAACAATGGTGTCAAATCAATCCACATATGCCACAACTTCATCTAATCCAACTCCACCAGAGATAGTTATCGGACAAACCACACAGCGATCTGATGAAACATATGAGTATGTCTTAATTTCAGTGAATCTAGTTCTTTCGGTAGGTCGTCCACTTTATTTGAATGCCAGCGATGGTCCAGGTATGAATCTGATTAGCTTGATTCTTAACAATTCGAATTATAATCAATGGAAGAGAGCAATGCTAATTGTTTTATCTTCGAAATCAAAGCTTGGAATAGTTACTGGCCTTCATAAGAAACCTAACTCTGCATCTGAATACCTATCTCATTGGCAACGATGCAATGATATGGTAATATCATGGCTTCTAAA
Organism: Codonopsis lanceolata; assembly: GCA_013146195.2. Taxonomy (NCBI): domain Eukaryota; kingdom Viridiplantae; phylum Streptophyta; class Magnoliopsida; order Asterales; family Campanulaceae; genus Codonopsis; species Codonopsis lanceolata. The sequence continues at coordinate 41,633,346 of CM028383.1, forward strand.
TGCCATTTCACCATAAATTAGTAGTAGCCTTGTCTATATTAAAACTACAAATGAAATCTGGAATGACCTAGAATGTAGGTTCACACAGGGCAATGCTTCTAAGGTGTTTTCAATTAAGAAGGTACTGATAAACCTACAACAAGGATCTATGGTGATTTCAACCTACTTCACAAAATTTAAATCTGTTTGGGATGAGTTTGCTGAAGCTAGCGATATGCCTAAATGTATGTGCTTTTGTTCATGTGGAAATCTATAGAAATTGGATGATTATGAACAATTGCAGAAAGTCACAGAGTTCCTGATTGGTTTAAATGACAACTATTCAGGCATACGTCGTACTATCTTAGCCATGTCTCCCTTTCCAATCATAAGTACAACACTATCATTGTTGTTGCAAGATGAACAGATCAAGGAATGTTCTCCTATGCAAATTTCTTCTCCTACAATCATTGATTCTAGTGTCACATCAGCCTTATTTGTGAAGAATACATCTGTTAAGTCATCTCACTATAACAAACAAGCCTCAAATTCTGGAAGGAAACCTACATCTAAAAGTCATGTAGTGTGTGATCATTGCAGACGTGTTGGACATGCTAAAAGCACATGTTTCTTCATTCATGGATTTCCCGACTCGCACAAACTTCATGGAGTAACACCTAATCCTGCACGAATGCCAAAGAACCTGAAGATCAAGTCTACTTCATCATCTATCAATGCTGCTGCTATTTCTCATGAATCTGTAACTTTTATTCCTGGCAGTACTAATGTGTCTATGCCTCAGGAACATTACAAGCAGCTTATAAGCATGATCAATCAACAATGTGCTGCTGCCACAAGTGATTCTACACCTCAGGTTGCAGGTAAGTTTTCTAATATTCCAAGTGTTATCAGTTCAGTTCATACAAATTCTGCTGTCAGGCCTACATGTGAATGGATCATAGACCCGGGTGCTACAGATCACATTGTCTCTTCATTTCATATGCTCATCAATCCTATTCCATTTACTTCTATTGTTCACTTACCTAATGGTATTACAACTTCCATTACTCACATTGGTTCTATGCTTCTTCCCATTGGCATCACACTCAATAATGTCCTGCATGCACCTGATTTTTCCTTAAATTTACTCTCTATTAGTAAACTTGTCACTCAAATCAACTGTTGCCTATCATTATATCCTTCCTACTGTCTCTTTTGAGGACTTAGCTTCCAAGACTTTGAAAGGGATTGGTAGAATGGAAGGTGGCATGTACAAGCTTGGTTTGTTTGACATATCTCTTCCCAAGTCTCAAGCTCATTCTTCTGTTGTTCTGTCTACTCCATCTAAATCAGCTCTGCTTTGGCATCTTAGGCTAGGGCATGTTCCATTATCTACTCTGAAACATTATCCTTTTACTTGTAATAAAACAAATGTTCCTCGTGTATGCGATGTTTGTCATATGGCTAAACAATGTAGAATCCCTTTTCCTTTAAGCTCTAGTCATGCTATGGAGCCATTTGCATTAATTCATTGTGATCTATGGGGACCTTATAGACATTCTACACATGATGGTCGTCATTCCTTTCTTACCATAGTAGATGATTTTTCAAGAACTACATGGACTTATTTGCTTCACTCAAAATCTCAAGTTTTCTCTCATTTTACTGCCTTTCTCAAATTTGTTCAAACACAGTTTAAAACTTCTGTTAAAGCTGTGAGATCAGACAATGGGTCTGAGTTCTTCAATTCTTCCATTTCTTCCTTTCTTACTTCCAATGGCATTGAGCAACAAAGCTCTTGTGTTGAAAACCACCCAGCAAAATGGGAGGGTTGAAAGAAAACACAGGGACCTTCTTAATGTTGATAGGGCCCTGAGATTTCAAATTCATCTCTCTATTAAATTCTGGGGAGAATGTGTTTTAGCTGCCACTTATCTCTTAAACAAAACTCCCCATTCTTCTCTTCAGTTCAAGACTCCTCATGAGATTCTTCTGCACAAAACACCTTCTTATGATCATTTAAAGGTCATTGGTTGTTTATTTTTTGCATCTACCCTTAGGTCTCACGGAGACAAATTCTCTTCTAGAGCCTCCAAGCGCATCTTCCTTGGTTACCCTTACGGCAAGAAGGCCTACAAGCTTTATGATCTTTCCCCTCATAAAATATTCTATTCAAGGGATGTTTGTTTCTGTGAGGACATATTTCCTTTCTCTTCTTCTCTGTTCTTTCATCCTTATGTTCTCTCCACATCCTGTTGTTTCTCCAGATTCTTCAGTGCTTACTCTTTCTGTTACTTCAGTTCCTGTGTCATCCATTCCTTCTGTTACTGCAAAATCTAAGTCCTCTTCTTCCATTCCTTCTGCTACTGCAGACTCTGAGTCATCTTCTTTCATTCCTTCTGATGATCCTCCTATTACTTCAGATCATGTGTCGTCCAATCCCTCTGCTATTGCAGATCTTGATCCATCATCTCTTATTTCTTCTGATAATCCTTCTCCTTCTATTCCTTCCAGGCCTGTTAGACATAGAGTAGTGCCCTCCAAATACAAGGATTACACAGGCTTACCTTCTCAGTTTGCCTCCTCTTCAGCTTCTGCCAAGGTTCCTTCTTCTTTTGATTCTGTGTCTTATGACTCTATTCCTCATCTTATCACTCTTACATATATAATATCTCTGCTTTAAATGAGCCTACCTCTTACACTCAGGCCTTGAAAGATCCAAACTGGTGTTTGGCTATGACTGCAGAACTTGATGCTTTAGATCAAAATAACACTTGGGTATTATCTAATTTACCTGCTAACAAGAGGTCTGTAGGTTGCAAATGGGTTTATAGACTGAAATATAAGGTTGATGGCTCCTTAGACAAGTACAAGGCTAGGCTTGTGGCTAAGGGATTTACCCAGACTGCAGGTGAAGATTATTTTGAGACTTTTGCCCCAGTTGCCAAGATGACGACTGTGAGGAATTTTCTTGCCTTGACTGCTATAAAAGGTTGGCATCTTTCTCAGATGGATGTGGCAAATGCCTTCCTCCATGGTGACTTGGATGAGGAGGTCTATGTCTCTACCTCTTGGTTTTGTTGTGCCTGCCAACTTTCAGTCTTCTGGGTCCAGTCCTGTGGTCTGCAAGCTTCTGAAGTTTCTATATGGTCTTAAACAGGTCCCTCGCCCGTGGTATAGTAAGCTAGCTTCATCACTTCTGACCTTTGGCTTTGTTGAATCTAGAAATGATCATATTATGTTCACTCTTACTTCAACCTCTGCTTTTACTGCCATTCTAGTGTATGTAGATGATATCTTAATTACTGGATCCAACATTGAGGTTATTGCCCAGGTTAAAGCCCATTTGCACTCTCAGTTTAACATCAAAGATCTTGGTCCTTCAAAGTTCTTCCTTAGCATTGAAATTGCGAGGTCTCAGAAGGGCATATGTATTCATCAACGGAAATACTTTTTGGATATAGTATCTGATGTAGCTACATGTCTGCAAAGAGGTCCAAGGTTCCTATCAAGCAACACCACTTTTTAGCTGCTAATCAAGGTCCTTTTTTGTCCAATCCCAATCAAAACAGAGGTTGATTGGCAGACTTGTTTACTTGACAATCATAAGGCTTGATCTTACCTATGCAGTTCATATCTTGAGTCAATTTGTTTCCAGTCCTAGGGTGCCTCACTGGGATGTAGCCTTGAAGCTTGTAAGATACCTTAAAGGTACCATTGGACAGGGCTTATTCTACTCCTCCAGCAGTTCTTTGTCTCTTTCAGTGTAACGTGATGCTGATTGGGCCTCATGTCCTACCTTAAGACGGTCTCTTTCCGCCTACTGTGTCTTGCATGGTTCTTCTCTTATCTCCTGGAAGGCTAAGAAGCAGGGCATAGTCTCCAGGTCATCCTATGAAGCAGAATACAGGAGCCTCACTAATGCTTCTTGTGAAGTAACTTGGTTGGTTTCTCTGCTTCAAGACTTTGGTATATCTAGTCTTACTCCAGTTTCTCTTCATTGTGATAATAAGGCTGCCCTGCATTTGTCCTCCAACCCTATTTTCCATGAGTGCACCAAACATACAGAAATTGATTGTCATCTTGTTCATGACAAGATTACACCTGGTTTAATGCTTCCCATGTTTGTCTCCACCACAACTCAACTTGCTGATATGTTTACTAAGGCTTTGTCTTCATCTGCCTTACTTGGTCCGCTATCCAAGCTTCATGTGCTTAACCTTTTTTCCACATCCAGCTTGAGGGGGGATGCTAAGGATACTGGTCAAGCTCAACAAATTACTAAGGGTGCAAGTTGTCCAAAGTAAAGAACTTGAAGGGCAGCGTGTGTAATACACAAGGGAGTTGTTATGATTGTTAATCAGCAGTTAGAGATATTTTCCTCTACCCAGTATATAATGTAGGTGTTTTCTTGTATACTGAAATATCACAATAAATCAATAAATACTCCTTTGTTGCCTCTCTCTCTCTCTCTCTCCCCCTCCCTCCCTCCCTCCCTCACCCTCCCTCCCTCCCTCTCTCTCTCTCTCTCTCTCTCTCTCTCTCTCTCTCTCTCTCTCTCTCTCTCCTGCATTTACAAAATTATCAATATGTTGGGTGTTCAAGCTTCACTAGAAGCATTGTTGCTCAAGCCTCATCGAAGGAATCATTGTTCTAGTCGTGTGACATTGTTTCTCAAACCTCACTAGAGGCTCTATTGTTCTAACAGAATGATACTATCTAAATATTTTGTAGCCCCTCCATTGACTTTGTTCATTATCTATGATACTTCTGAACCTACTGCCTCATCACTCATTTTAATAGCACGCCTCTCGACACACATTCACATTCAAATAACACTGCACCCATTATTTATGGGTCTCACTTTACGTTTAGACTTTATATTTTTTTAAGACGAAAATGCCAACAAAACAAACACTAATAACATGGCAAGGAACTATCGATTGGCAATGCCCTTAGAACTACACAAGTAGCTCATGCTCTGCACATGCTTTTTTTATTGGCTTTCTCTTTTAAGTTGATATCTTTAACTCGCAGAAATGTTAGAAAATCATTCAATTAATGATTTCTAACATTAATTTCATGGAAAGACATCTCCAATCAAAACTCAGAAACAAAAAATTTAAAATGGGTATGAAAAATTAGTCTCCAATACATCAAGCTTGAGGTATTAACCTTTTTTTGATACCAAATGTAAGATTCAACCCGATCCTAATGCGGAAGATCGAGACCCAAAACTTACCTCCAACCATTGATGTTGAACACTTCTCTTTAAGCACCGAATCCAAGTCAATTTCAAGATTGTTTGCCTTCAATTTTTAGTGCTTTCAAGCCCTATCTCTCACTCATTGAAGGTGTGATTTAAGAAACTGTCAAGAGATAGGACTTGGAAGCACTGAAAATCGAAGGCAAACAATCTTGAAATTAACTTGAATTCGGTGCTTAAAGAGAAGTGTTGAACATCAATGGCTGGAGGTAATAGTTTTGGATCTCGATCTTTCATGTTTCTTCCGCATTAGGATCAGGTTAAATCTTACATTATGTAAGATTTAGTGTGGCCACACTTGATTAAATCACTCACTTTCTCTCTCTCTCACTCTCTCTATGTCTCTCTCTCTCTCTCTCTCACTCTCTTGTTGTGTGGTCCACTGCTCAAACTTTCCTCTCATAAGAGTAGCAACTGTTGGTAACCGCTTGCAACCGCAACAGTTAAGGCTTGATGGGAGCCTTAGATATTTGATATAAAATGATTGGTTTTTGGTCCCTACGTCCTCTCTTGACAGTTTCTAAAATCACACCATCAATGAATGAGAGATAGGGCCTGGAAGCACTGAAAATCGAAGGAAAACAATCTTGAAATTGACTTGGATTCGGTGCTTAAAGAGACATGTTGAACATCAATGGCTGGAGGTAAGTTTTGGATCTCGATCTTTCCTATTTCTTCCGCATTAGGATCAGGTTGAATCTTACATTTGGTATGAGAGCAAGGTTAATACCCTTTTTTTTGTGAAGTTTCCACCCCTTGCATTTTTTCTAAGGAAAGCGATCTTGTTTATTAAATAGAATGTCAAAATATAATGTGGTAAATAACACGAACAAAATGTACAAAATCTACACTAAGGAGGATCTGGTAAATGCCAAGCTAATCTTAGATCTCTAGCTCTCGCCACTACTTTGGCGATAAACACATGGGCTGGGGGACGGATTCCATCGTCGTCATGAAGACCTTATTGCATGCCCCAAAACCATATAGTGTAGACAACCTCTCGAAAAAGATATTGACACTTACCCTGTCTCCTAGAATAAGTACAACTAGGCTTGAAGTTGTTGTCCACCCAATCTTATACACCCAATGGCTCAAAGTCTTCTAGTCGAATCAAAATCCTCCAAATCGTCATGGACCAGTGACAATCCCAAAGAGCATGCAATGCAGATTTTGGCTGAGCGCAACATAAGGGACAGATAGTACTGACAGGGACATGTCGATTGCTAATGAGTTCATAAGTAGAGAAGGTATTATGTCTTGCTTGCCAAATAAAAAAATCCCCACAAAGGGGGGCCTTCAACGACCTAATATTAGTCCAAGCTTCTTCCCCACCAGCACAAATATCTGTTAACTGAATATGATAGCCCGTGCTTACTGAGTATTCCCCATTGGCTCTTGATTTCCAGAAAGGATTAGGAGATATGGTAGACATACCTTTTCGAAGAACATCAGCTGAACTGCATATACTTTTCCAGCTTATAATGGGTCTAGAGGACTCCCATACTTGGCCAGAAGTACCTTCACACATAAGGCATCCTTGTTTACCAAAACCTACCAAGCTAATTTAGTTGAAGGTGCATCATTCATTAAACGAGGACGTCTAAAGCCCATGCCACCCCAACTAGTAGGCTTGCAAATGACATGCAACGCCAAGATGTGTCATTAGCCATCAAGCTCCACAAAAATTGCCTACAAATTGCATCAAGTTGGTCCAAAATCTCTCTAGATATTTTGGAGGTCTGCATCACGTCAGACACCAAAGTGGATAAAATCGTTTGCACAAGGATTTTTCTAGTTGTCATAGACATAATGCGAGACTTCCATGATGCTAGTTTCCTACGTGCCTTCTCAATCAAAAAGCCATATGTATTGGAGACTAATTTTTCAAATCCATTTGAAATTTTTTATTTATGGGTTTTGATTGGAGATGTCCTTTGATGAAATTAAGCTTAGAAATCATTAATTGATAGATTCTTTAACATTTCTGTGAGTTAAAATGAGGATTTTCGTGCTCGGAACACCTTAAAACCTTTGGGTTTTTTAACTGGGTCGGGTGAAGATTGAAGACGAACTGTTCAATAAAAATAAATAAATTTTACCGATGCTTGGGCTCGAACCTATGTGTATGAGTTAAAAATAGTACCAATGAAAAGCATTAAAGGTACTAAGAGCATCTCCAATGTAAAATTTTTTATCAACTTCTTATACAACTTCTTAACCTTCCCATTACACATTTTTTCTCTTCTTACATACTTAAGAATAAATCTTCCTATCAGATACTATTCTTACACAACTTACACAAAAAAATATTAAATTTAACACTAACTCAAATAAAATAAAATAAAAATCCCCCCACTCCCCCCCCCCCACACACATTGGCCGACAACTGCTGCAAAGCCTTCCATTAGCACAGGTTCTTATTGGGGAATTTTTCTCCACTCTCTCTCCTAGTCACCATCTAAGAATTCATACAATGGTGGGAAAATGGTAGATTCTTAATAGGAATTGGGGTAAGAATTTGGGTTTTTAAACAATGGTGATGCTCTAATGTCGAAAATCAAACCTGGGTACCTACAATGATTAATGGCCCCACTGCCATATGGGCTATAATGTTATTTGTAATAGACTATGTTTAATTATTATCTCATAACCAGATGGTCTTTTTCCAGTTTTTCCCATGAACGTATATTTTAATGTCATGTGATTTATATGCTTTAACCAGTTAAGTATTAGCCGCAACGTTCTTAATTGATTAAAATTATATATTAATGTTTTATGATTGCATATGGTAAATAACATTAATTGTAGTTAATTATACGTGATATAATGAAATATACCCGCGAGAAATTTTATTATATTTGTATGATTAACTTGAGTAAAATATTAAATTATATTTCTTAATCTACACACAAGAATTGAGAAAAGGAACATAATTTGATAGTTTTATCATAAAGTTTAGACGAATTTAATTGAATATGACTTTAGCCCATACGCAAGTTTTATGTCACTGGATTCATAGATGTTAACATGATTTACATTGATAAAGTATGCTATATAGTTTTAATGTGCTTCAAATTTTTAAAGTAACATGAGCATTTTTTTTTTGTTTATTTAATGTAGTGATTCAACCTGTTAACTACCCTGATAATAAATGATGTTTCTGAGCTTAATGGGGACAACCATAACACTTTGAAGGAGAGAGTTCTTCTTCATTTGGGTTGGATGGAGTTTGACTATGCTATCAGGATAAACGAACCACCTGGTATAACTGAAAACAACACTCCAGATGAGGTTGATCTTTATGAAAAGTGGGAGAGGTCCGATCGTCTCCATGTAATGTTCATAAAAATTAGACTACAATGTTTGTGCTTTGTTGAACGTAATTGATGATTGGTATGTATCTTTCGATAAGGTATTAGCTAGCACATAAGAATGTAATTCTTATCCTTGAAGCATACTGGGGTTAGGGGTATACGTGAACATATCATGCGCACGAGAGATATAGCGGCTCAACTAAAATTACTGGAAGTTGAGATGTCAGATTCTTTCCTAGTTCACTTTATTTTGTGCACTCTTCCTCCACAATATGGTCCTTTAAAAATCTCTTATAACACATTATAATACACATAAGGACAAATGGTCGTCAATAAATGAGTTGATGACTATGTGTGTTCAAGAGGAAGGGCGATTGGCTATGGAAGAAGGTGGAGGTGAATTTGGCAACGACATCAGAAGAAAAGAAAAAGACAACCAAGTCAAAGATAATGGAAAAAACAAGAATCCTCCTCAAAAGGATATCAAGAAAGAAAGCAGTTATTTTTGCAAGAAGAAAGGGCACATAAGAAGAATTTCCCCAAGTACTTGATGTGACTTGAAAAAAAAGGTACTCAATTTTCATTTGTTTGTTATGAATCTAATATGGTTGATGTTAATCATAACACATGGTGAATTGATTCTGGTTCTACAATCCATGTTACCAGTTCTTTGTAGGGATTGTAAAGCCTGTAGAAACTAGTGGAAAGTGAGCAAATCATCCACTCCGGAAATAAGATGCCCTCACATGTGGAAGCAGTAGGAACGTGCAAACTAGTTTTAAGTAGTCGTTTTATTTTGGTATTGGAAAATAGATTTTATATTCCTAGTTTTGCGAGGAATTTGATTTTTGTTTCTAGACTACTATCATCTAATTTTTCCTTTAATTTTTCCAACTTTACTTTTAGTTTTTCTTATAAATCTGATGTAATTAGAAGTGGTGTTTTATCTGATTTTTTTTTCGTCTTAACTTACAAAAGGATGACATCTATACTAGCTTGCACGCTTATGATAATATTGGTATTAAAAGATGTGTTGTGAAATTCCTCTATATCGTGGCACTAGAGGTTGGGACACATCTCCATTGAGACAATTAAAAAATTGGTAAATGAAAGAGTACTTAGTACTTTGGATTTTGCCGATTTTGAGACTTGTGTGAATTGCATAAAGGGTAAGCAAATCAACGAGTCTAAAAAGGGTGCAAAGAGGAGTACAAACTTTTTGGAAATCATACACACATATATTTGTTGTCCAGATATGGACGCATACGATCCAAAATATTTTATCACCTTCATCGATGATTTTTCATAGTATATGTATCTCTACTTACTTTGTTCCAAGGACGAAACTTTAGATGTCTTTAAAGTTTTCAAAGCTGAAGTAGAGAATCAATGTAGGAAACAAACTAAGATCGTGAGATTTGATAGAGAGTACTATGGTAGATACACCGAGAATGGTCAAGCACCTGGTGTGTTTGCGAAGTCTCTTCAGGAACATGGATTGTTACCCAATACACTATGCCTGATTGTGCAAATCAGAATGGTGTAGCAAAAAAGAAGAAAACGAACATTACTGGACATGGTGATGGTGAGTATACGAAGTAACACAAAACTCCCTGAATCCTTGTGGACCAAAGATCTTAAGACGGTTGTGTATATATATATATGTTCACCTTTTTGGATGTTGGTTCTAATCTTCGTCTTGACAACATGGTTGACTTACCTACCGAAAAACCCATCCACCATGAATTAATGATGCAACTTTTGGACTTGCGATGCACCAACTTGACCCCTTATATAGAAATACCGATGCAAAATTTTGGATTTGTGATGCACTAACTGAACCCCTTATACATAAATTCATATGCACAATTTTTGGTTTTACGATGCACAATTTGAAATTAGTAAATCCCGATACAAAATTTTGGTTTTGTGATGCACCAACTAGACCTCCTTATACAGAAAACCCGATGCACAATTTCAGTTACGATGTACAATTTGGAATTTGTAAATCCTGATGCAAAAATTGGATTTCTGAGTAGAGATGTTAATCGGATCAACCCTAGCCCTATAGGGTCACCCATGTATGGTTGAAACCCTATAGGGTCACGTGTTAAACGGGCCATTCCAATTGCAGACCTAACCCTTTCCGTATAGGTCTCGACTTAAACGAGTTGCTAACGGGCCACGCCTAAAAAACAAAAATTTAAATCTAAACTTCAAAATTAAGTGATCAATAGATAACAATCAACATTGCAATCCAAAAAAATAGTCATAGACGAGGAAACAACATTACTTAAGTAATAAAATTCAAAATATAAATCAACTTACTACTAGTTAAAAAATACTAATAAAACATGAAATAAGTCCATAAACATCAATTTCGTTTTTCAACCACATTTTATTATTGTTGTTGTTGTTGTTGTTGTTGTTGTTGTTGTTGTTGTTGTTGTTGTTGTTGTTGTTGTTGTTGTTAAACAATTTCTAAAACATATTACACATATAATACGTTCATTGGTCATAACATAGAGTTTTTTTTTAAGAGTTACAGTGTTACATATATACTTTGTCTCTATAGTTTTTGCACAAAAACTACAAAATACCCTAAACATTTTTAACCTTTCAAACATTTTAAGTCAATGAGGCCAATCCAAACGCATATGGTGGATACTTAACTATACTAACTACAAAGCGAGTTGTCAAGTCCATCGTATCATAATGAAATTTTAAATCTTCTTACTCTTTAAGATATATTATACAAAATTTAAAAAATTAAACAATAAATAAATATTAATAATTAATTAATCGTCTTACAGCCCGTTGAGCTAGCCCTAATGAGCTATGACACGATTGGTCCAACCCTATTTGCCTTAGAGTTATATGGGCCGAATTTTTCTTGCCAAGGCTTTTCCATCCTAAATAGATACTTAAATTGAGGCAATGAAATTCAATGAAATAAGTAGACTTGAATTTCGATGCACAAGGAGTAACGTGGACACAAAAGAGGTGACGGAAAAGGAACACAAGTTGGAATCAAAAAAAGGGAGAAAAAGTCAAAAAGTGTAAAGAATTCACTCCGCTTTCGCTAAAAGAGATTCAACGGGGGTCGAAAGATAAGACAACACACAAAACCAAGGCAGGAGCAAGAAGAAAGAAGACTTTGGATGGAATTGCGATGCATCCACATAAATCAATTTTATTAAAGGTATATTCGTCATTTTCTCCTTAAAATGCACTTTAGCGATTAAATTAAAAGACATAAGGACTTTTGAGATGAATTATTGTGTAAAGTGGACCGACCCAATTATCACCCAAATGATTATATACTAGAAACACATTAGAAGCTGAGTAATGCTACATGTACCTAATAAGTACATTATTAAGAGAAATTCAATCCGATCTCTTTTGGGATATTTTCAATCGTTAAAGTCCCGTATATTTTTATTTAACCAGTAAAGTATATTTTTTGGGGCAAAGTGTCAAAGATACCCTTAATGAAATTGAATAAGGCGCGCTACATCGATAAACCATTTCGTGCATCGGAAAAAAAAATTATGCATCAAAATTTTCTTCAGGGAAAAAAATTATGCCTCAAGATTAATTGTGCATTAGAAATTTCTTCATGAATAATCCATTATGTGCATCATAAAATCAAAATTGTGCATCAAAATTTTCTTCGGCGGCAATCCATTTTGTGCATCGTAAGATCCAATTTGTGCATCGGGATTTACTTTAGTATTCTAATATCAAATTTATGCCTCACAATTTCAAAATAATTGTATCGCGAAACCAAAATAAAAAGATGTATGTAAACTATCACAATCAGGAACCTATTTACAAGTAGAATGAGATTGACTAACTAGAATCGGAAGAGCTAGGTAGCTAAGGAAGCGAGCACCAAGATAACATTATTTCATTATGGAACTCATTTCTTTTTGTCAACTCGTCTTTGTTTGCAGAATCATTCCCGTAGATTAAAGATCTTGATATTTAGTTCGAAAGACTACTTCTACCAAAGACAAAAGTCCCATTGAAGAGGATGGATTTCCTTCCCGATCAAAGGGAAGAAAGGTAATACTTGTATGGGGATTTCCGTTATTCGTATTCGAAAGCAACTCCTTGGGTAAAATTCGGTCGCTTATATCTAAATCTTCAATTGCGTACCATTTTTTTTCCAAAGCGAGTGGGGGAGAAATGGGGAGGAGAATGACAAGTTTGTTGTGATGATGAGAAGAGATGATGTTTCAACAACGTATGAGACATAAGGCAAAATTTCAGAAAAATTACCTTATACAATTGGAAGGAAAAAAAAGGACAATGAAACGGTTGCAAATCTTAAAAAAGAAAAAAATCGATCGATAGTTTATTTTAAAATAATACGATATTTATCATCTTATTTTACATTTTCTCAAGGCTTCGATGCGATTTAAAAAGTGAAATTAAGTAGAGAAATTTAATCCAAACCCACATCATCATCCACCATGACATCAATTATGTCAATATATTCTTATAATGATGCTTTTTTTCAACTGTTGCTTCATGCCAAACGCATATGCGAATATAAATTCTATTTTCGAGTATATATAATTATTGTCAGAACGTCCCTGTCAACGGACAGCTATGTTTTCCTAATTATTACACAATTAAGTGTTTTTAAGAACATTGAATATATTTTATCAAAAAAAAAAAAACCATGAAATATATCGAAAAGATAATGTTTTTATATCAAATAAAGCCGCCCATATGGCCATATGGAATTCAATTTCAAAGCCACATACATGTCTACTCTACAGTCTACATTAGCACTATTCGTGGGCCATCTTTGCCGAGAAAATATTTAGTGTAACTAGAAGATTGTAAAAATTTGGATAGTACGGTTTTACGGGTGTTTATGTAAAACGAATCTTTTTAATCTAATCTATTGTGTATTGGTAGGTTGAGTTGTGAGAGAATGTAGTTTCGTTTTACGAATTATGATCTGTACAACAGTTTTACAAGAGACTTTCTCCTAGAAGAAAAAATATATATACTCTCTTTGTTTTCAAATTATCATCCTTGTTTCATATTTCGTCCGTTCTTAACTAATTGTTATCTTTTAAAACTTTATCTTTTAGGAAAACATTTTTACTATTTTACCCTTACTTTTTCTACCTATTTTAATTATTACAACATACTCAATGGTATTAAAGAAAATGACACATTTCACCAATATTTATAATATAGTCAATTATTTTTTATTAAACGAGTCTGCTATGTTAAATAAGACAATATTTTTAAAATGGTGGGAGTATTTTTTAATTTCAAAATGGATAATATAATTTTTTGGTCCCTGAACTATACCAATACTATGCGTTTGGTCCCTGTACTTTTTTTGTAATGTGTTTGGTCCTTAAAGTAGACTTTTAGTAAGAGATTACCCCTTGACGGGGTTACCGTCAGTTTTGCCGTTATGTTTTTTTTAAAACCCAAATTCACCCTTAGTAATATTAGTGGTTCAAAATTTAAAAAAAATGAAAAATGAAAAATGAAAAAAAGAAAAAGGGAATCGGTCCGTCCTCCTTCAATCTCGGCATCCATCTTACCCTCTTTTCTTCTTCTGGAAAATCCCCCCTTCTTTCTCAAGACCCAGCGCCATCCATCTCCGGCTAAAGCCACCATCCTGCCTCAGATGAGTTTCCAGAACCTCTTCATCCATCTCCGGTGCTATCACAGTAGTTGTCATTTCCCTCGCCCAAATTCTCCACAACCGCCTCCCCTCCAGCTCCAAGCGCCGGCAACTTCCACGCCCACCATATCCGCCGGCTGCCTGAAATTTCGGCGCTCCAACTGGTAACCGCTGTTGATCTCCCGTTAAACCCCAGTTTCGGTCGTCTTCATCCATCCCCATTGGGTTGAGATGTGGGGCTCTGGGCTAATGTACTGGATTCTAAGGTTTGAATTTGAACTTTTTTTGCATACGACGTCGTTTGGTTGTTGTTGGGGCGGTGGTTAAGAGAGAGGGCGAGGGTGTTCAACGATGGAGTTAGGGCCATCAGCGTCGGAGGAGGTGTGGCTGACGGAGTCGTCCCCGTCGTCTTCACGGAACAGCACGAATTCCGATAAATTTAACGGCACTACGTGGTGGTGGTGATCTTGTGATTTGTTGATCGGGTGGTGGTGGTGGTGAAGTTAGTTGTGTGGGTCCATGTGGTGATGGAAGAGACCTTCGACTTTTGTTAAGATTCATTTTGTGGAGCTGGCTGGAGCGGAGGAGGTAAGAAGCGTGGTTCATGTTTCCAGTCAAAGATAGTGTTTGGTTTAGTACATGCCATCCCCCTAAACATAAGGGTATATTTGGGTTTTCAACAAAAATATAATGGCAAAACTGATGGCAACCCCGTCGGGGGGTAATCTCTTACCAAAAACCTAATTTAAGGACCAAACACATTACAAAAAAAATACAGGGACCAAACGCATATAATTGGTATAGTTCAGGGACCAAAAAATTTTATTATCCTTTCAAAATATATACTCCATTCGTTTCTAAATTATTGTCCCCCTTAATTCGGCATACCGTTTAAAGATAATAATTGACTGTATTATAAATATTTATGTAATGTGTGATTTTCATTAATACCCTTAAATATGTGGTCATAATTAAAGCATGAATGAAAAGTAAAGCTAAAATAATAAAAGTGTTTTCCTAAGTATGAGGACAATTATTTAAAAACAAAGGGTGTACTTTATTTGTTCTTAAAAGAATGTCATATTTGATTCACCGTGATTAAAAAAAATTGTTACCTTTGTTATAAATATATTGTATGCTCACTTTATCTCTCTCTCTCTCTCTCTATATATATATATATATATATATATATATATATATATATATATATATATATATATATATATATATATATATATATATATATTTGTGTGTGTGTGTATTTCTTAAATCAGAACACCTAAACGTAACACTTAAATCTCTAAACGTAACACCATTTAATGTTTGTAAATACCTCACTACCTCTCACTCATATTATAGACCATTTTCACTATGCCACCCCTCAATTATAATTCCCACAACAACCCACCCCCTCCATTACTTCCTAACAAACCTACCCAAATCACACAACCTGAAATCCTACAGTCCTCCCCCACCTCTCTCTTGAAATCTTACTGTCCTCCCTCACTTCTCTCTCTCCCCATCACCCCCTCTCTCACTTGTCTCATTTCTCTCTCTCACTCAAACCCGTCACTCCCAGCTCTCTCTCTCTCTCTCTCTCGAAATCTCTGAGTCTCCACTCCCTTCAACCTGCGAGCAACAAGGTATGGTTTCTCTCTCTATCATTCTGTTTGTTGTTGTTTTTTCAATGAGTTCAATTACTTGGAATTTGTAGCTTCAATTTGTAGTTTTTCCCTTCAATTACTTGGAATTTGCTGAAGAAATTGAGTTTTCTATTTCAATTTGTTGTCGAAGAAGCTGGGAAATCTACCAGTTTTTTTTTTCAATTTCGTGTGAAAGAACCGCTAGGACACAACTGATGTATTAGACAACTACCGCGACTCACCAGCGATAGTGGCATAAAACATCCGTGAATTTGTAGCAGATGTTTTATGCCACTACCGCTGGCGAGTTGCGGTAGTTGTCTAATACATCCGCTTGTCTGTAGTGGTTGTTTATTATTAAAACCGGGTGTATATAATGGTTGTTTTGTGCGAGAACCGCTCTTTTTGTAACGGATGTTTAGATTTTTAAAAAAAACATGTTTTTTTGAAAAAAAAAGTTATGTGATATGTGTACTATATGTGTTTATATATATAGAATGTTTTATAGATAACTTATCACTTTATAACTTAAGTTTTAATTATTTTTTAAAAAATAGATCCAAAATGTGCGGATGCTTTGTATTTTTTTTTTTTGAAAAACATGTTTTTTTAAAAAAAAAAACTTAGGTAATATATGTGTGTCGATATATATATATATATATATATATATATATATATATATATATATATATATATATATATATATATATATATATATATATATATATATATATATATATATATATATATATATATGGCAAAACACACCTTTGGGCCACTGTACTTTACAAAAGGTTGCAATTAGGCCACTGAGACATCAAAATTTTCGGGATGGCCACTGTACCAGACTTATCTTGCACATTAACCCCTTTTTTGGATGGACGTTAAGTTTGGCCGTTAAGTTATGTTAAATGTCTATTTTGCCCTCGTCTTCATCGTCTCCGAAAAAATTCCAAATTCAAAAGAAATCACAGAACCATAATAAATCTCAGATTAAAGAAAATTTACAAATTTACAAAACCATGTCATTACAAAAAATCCCAGATGGACTACCAGGCAAAGGAAGCTTGGATCTTTCCATCTCACTTCATTCTGATTGCCGCAAGATAAAAGTAGTAGGCTAAAGGAGCCGGCTAGCAGTTCAATGAAGTCGGGATGCCATTTCATCGCCAATTTCTTGTACGCCTTTTTTAACATCCATGAATCCTCCCAACTTCCCCCTTGCATTATCTCATCCAAGAACCTCCATTATCATTGCAGAAACTGCAATTCTTTGTCTTTGTCTTCCTTTCCTCCTCTGTATTGGTAATTTAAAGGCTCATTTTTTAAACCCAGATCTGAGTTTTGAAACCCAGATCTGGGTTACTTGACCAGAGAGAGAAAACCCAGATTTGGGGAAGCATTTTAAAATGCACGCACTGGTGGTGGAGAGACGATCAGACGGGCAACCCAACAAGCGTTTTGTAACTTCCCCAACTTTCCAACTATTTTTTGCTCGAGATTTTATCTGGGTTTCTTCGTGGATGCTTTCTTTTGGTAGATCTGAATTTCTTGGTCTTTGCCCTTTTTCTCTGGTGATTGTTCTTGCTAGCAACCCAGATGTATCTTTGTAGTTTGAGAAGATTTTCTACTTTAATTGTTGTTGGGCGTATTTGCATTGACCAATATGGGGCAATGAGCTCAGCCCACCATGCATCTGTCCAATGATGTTGCATTTGTTCGTACCACCAAATTCAGTTGCAATGTTATTCTCCATCACACTTTGTAAAATATATAGCTAAATTGCGTTTAATTTTGGGTGATGGGTTATTGGCATCATATGTTTTAATAGCTTTAATCCCCATGGTCAGTATTGGTACCCCAACCCCAAGTGATTGGGTAAAAGGTTGAGATGAATTCGATACTTAAAAAGATTTATGAGTTTTAAAACACAAATCTAGGTTACTTGTGTATAGAAGCAGTGATGATGAAGTCGAGGGTAAAATAGACATTTAATCAAACTTAACGTCCATCCAAAAAAGGGGTTAACGTGCAAGATAAGTCTGGTACAGTGGTCATCCCGAAAATTTTGACGTCTCAGTGGCCTAATTGCAACCTTTTGTAAAGTACAGTGGCCCAAAGGTGTGTTTTGCCTATATATATATATATATATATATATATATATATATATATATATATATATATATATATATATATATATATATCACTTCATAACTTAACTTGAATTTATTTTTTGTAATAGATGGAATCTGGACGTCGACAAGGGAAACGTTCAGCACATGCAGAGGATTTGGGTAGAGTACGTAACAAGGTTGTGACTGCTTCAGAACGTAGGAAAGCTGCTAATCAGGCACATATAACCACTAATGAGGGGGATGAGGGTGCTTATGCGCGGACCCCTATTCACGGAGATGATAGAAGGAGTCCAGACCCCACCGATATTCCATTTGAGCCTCCTTATAATTCTCTATTGAAGGGGAAGAGGGCATTCACCTATTACGAAATAGGATGAGGAGATAGAAGCCTCATTAAACATGATGGGTGGCATGAGTGGCATGGGTGACATGGGTAGCATGGGTGGTATGGGTGGTGTGGGTGGCATGGGTGGTATGGGTGGCATGAGTGGCATGTGTGGCATGGGTGGTATGGGTGGCATGAGTGGCATGGGTGGCATGAGTGGCATGGGTGGCATGGGTGGTATGGGTGGCATGGGTGGTAGTGGTGTGGGTGGCCAAATGGTAGTTCGAGCATGTTACACGGGCGTGGGAACGGTCTGATGAATGCTGATATATTTACTGCACTACGAGATAAATAACGGTTAGTTGATGAAGAGGAGGAGGATTTGGGTTTTGGTCGACGACAGAGAGCGGGCCGAGCACATAGTAGAGGCAGAGTAAAAGGTCGTGGTGATGGTGATGGTGGTGATGATGACGATGATGATTCAGAAAATGAATTGGATGGGTATGGTTGGATGTTGATGGAGCCACATGGAGGTGGACCCGAGAACACAGAGTTACTTACTGGATTTTGTGGTCATATTGCATCTGCATTATAGAATAGCGAGGTAATTTATTATATTGACGATGATATTATTAAATCAAATTTATTAAATTGACTACGTAGTATTGTTTTAATATTGATGAGGGATTATTTCATTATATTCAATAGGAGAGGCCAGTATTGAGTTGTTATAGCTCCGTGGATCGCCGAACAATATTGCCTTGGACAATAGATATAGAGACTATTCAGTGGATCACTCGGAGTAACCTAGGACACTTGAGGGAGTGTATGTTACAGGACTTGAACATGTCGTTGATATCAGTCTTTGTGGAAAGATGGCAGCTAGAAACCAACAGTTTCCATTTACCGTTCAGGGAGATGACACCGACGTTGTACGATGTGCATTACATTTTACAGATCCCAGTGGTCGGGAAACCTATTTTGGCAAGTTCCAACAAGTTAGCTCAGATCAAGTCATCTCTAGCCATTCTCTTACGCATGCCTCCTACCAAGGTGGACAGTGAGGTGAGGGGAAGTAGTATTAGATTTTTGACATTACAAGAATATTTGGGTGGCAAGACTGTTTTTGCTCAACCGAGGATGATCAGTTATTTGTTATGGTTGATGGAGACGACGTTGTTCATGGACAAGTCATTAAATCGGGTAAATGTTCACTTTCTACCGTATGTGATGGATATCTGTGATATGCTCAATCACGCTTGGGGTGCAGCAACCCAACATTAAAAAGTGGCAAGCAGGATATGTTTAAAATGATAAAAATATTTTTCTAAAAAGAAAAAAGTTTAAAAACTTGATATATTTTTAGAATGAACGGAAAAAAAAATACAATTATTTAGAAATAAAGTGAACATTTTTTATTATTATTTGTACGAATTTTAAATTTTTTTTTTTTGAAGGGATTGACTATATACCGTGGTAATACTGCTTCGTGGGAGCCTAATGGATTTAAGTGGTGTTAACATGAATGTACGAGGCACATTATATTTTGGCCAAAATATATTTTACCCCAAAGTATCCACCAATATTCACTTAGCCCCCCAAATCCGAAAACTTGTCAAAAGCATACTTAATGTTTCATTTTGTCCCACATAACCCCCCGCGACTTACGTCCATTACAATTCGAACATTAGTTTGCACGTGCTCCTTCACGTGCTGGGTGTTTTAGTCATTGCTCACTGTAACAATAAGCGAAGGAAAATAAGAAAAACAAAAGGGATCGATAAAGACTAGGGATCTCCATTTGTTTTTCAGAGTTATTGGTTGAGAGAGAACAAAGCACACAAATTAGGGTTTTAGGTTTTAGGTAAACGCAAATTAGATTAGGGTTTAATCGAAACACAAGAGTTGAGAGAGATTGAAGACAATTATGGAGATACATAAGGAGGGAAATGAAGTCGCTTCCAGCGGTAAGTTTTTTATTTGTTAGTTTTTTTCGAACTTTGCCCTAATTTTTGACATTTAATTGCAATTTTTGTTATGCGTGTAGTTATGTCTGCAATTTTTATTTATTTTTTGTTAAAACTTAGGAAGTTTGACTTTGAATTAGAATACATGGCTACATCAAATGAGAGAAAAAGTTTGTGTTGGAATATGCCTGCTGAAACAATTTCTTATTCATTTGAATATTCCGGAACACTTTGATTTGATTGTCCCCATTACTGCATGTTCTAACAAGTGACTAAAAAATCTACGTACCGGTTAGTGTGACAACTTGTTGAACCCTGCATAGGTCTTAGACTAGGTGAGTCTAAGTCTTAGTCTTACTCTTACGTGATGACCTCAGCAGACCATTTCTTACACATTCCATCAGCCATTTATCTATATTGTTCATATATTTTGTAATTCTTTATTTTCATAAATCAAAGTGATCATTTTCATAAATGTATTAAATAACAGTATTTTATTTACAAGTTTTGAAGTTGTCATGATCGATCTTTCAAGTTGTTAGACTTGGAAAAATAGGTTTTTCAAAAAGTTAGACTCATATACCAATTGTAAGTCCAGTTGGCAACGAAATAAGGCTAGAGGGGGGTAGCCTTTTAAAAACTTTAAAGGGTTATTTTGAAAACCTTTAAAACTGACAGCGAAAATAATAAGTTATGATAGAACCTGATGAACAAAATACATTGTATGAGCTGTATGACACAGGTTTGGGTAGAAAAGGTTTTAACTAGATCACTTAATATAAGAAATGAACTGAAAGACAATATATATATATATATATATAATAATAATTAAATAAATGATTCAAAAATGTAACTGACTGACACTTAAGTAGATTGGGATTGCTTAAGTGTAAGAAACAGTTATAACAGCTAGAAGATAAAAGATAGAATATTTGGAGTGGTTCACAGTGTAAAAACTGTTACGTTCACTACCTAGTTGGTCAAACTTGGATTTTGAAGTGCACTAAATATATTGAAATTCTAAGTGATCACTAACAGTTCTGTTTACAACAAAAACTAGTGTTTGAAGAGTATGATTGTGAAACAATCAAACTCGTGCAACAATCAAAGTATTCCTAAAGATTTGGAAGAAGAAAGGGTTGGAATACCATGATTGTCTAAACAAAAACTAGAAAAGAATTATTTGTGAAAGATTATCTAGTAAGTGTTTAAGAACTGGAACACTTCAAGGAAAGAAATTGTTTGAAGGAATATGTTGAGTGTCCAGTCCTGGGTTGAAGCAGATCAAAGAAGAATATCATATACGTAATGAGTGATGGCTTCAACCACTCTATCCTCTATTCTATATATCTTCCACCACTGTCTTCAATCTTTGCTTCCAAGCTTATTTATAGAGATTCTTAAATGATACCCGTTTTGAAAGAGCAATGATGATCATGAAAATAACCGTTTTGAAAGGGCAGGGATGATATTTGAAGAATGATGATGAAATCTATCTTTTAATGCATATAGATCTTGTAGAGGATTTTTTATGATATCTCCTAGTATACGATAATAGATATGGTGGTTAGCTTTAGAAGATATAACATACTGTTGAGAATTTAATATAGACATAAAAAGTCTTCTATGAATAGTTCAATGTTTTGAAATGTGCTGGCCAATAATGATTAAATATTATGAGAGAGAAGGCCACACGTTTTCAGTAGATACTATTTCTTGGAATTTTCCTTTAACAGGAGCTTGAAGACTTAAAGTTTAGATATCTTCAGAGCAATATCTCAATAGTGTATAATGTTCAGCAGATAGAGATTTGAGCGATTATGAAGGTGCTGGAACCGATGTATCAGCAGTTTAGAGCTGTTGATGACTAAGTTTAAGCAGAAAGAATATTTTACATAAAGGAAAGTTGCTTAACTTAATCCACATTAATCTAGCTTAAGAAGATAAAACAATTGTGGTAGTCTATCTGCTAAAGGGTTCAACAGATAGAACTTTAGACTTGTTAAAGTGTAGTCAATTTGATTTTAATTATCAGCTTAGTTAATGTCTTATCATCAATCTAATCAAGCAAGATGATTACAACTCCTCCTACAGATTTCACTTAAAGTGCTAAGAAACTTAGTGTTAATTTAGTAAGTGAGATATAATAAAACTTTTCCTATTTATCCTACAAGTTGTTTATGACCTCAAAGTCTTTTTAATGTTTTTAAGTATATCCTAAATATTCATGTTTTAATAGAAAGGCATGTATGGGGACCAGTTTGATGTGGATTTGAACACACAAGTTTGTTCTTGTAGAAAGTGGCAGTTGCCAGGTATTCCTTGCCCACCTGCTATATTTGCCATGAATTACAACCAACTTGATCCTGAAGATTTTATGTCTGATTGGTATAAGAAGGACACCTACATGAAGGGATATGAGCACATGGTGTACCCATTGAGGGGAAGGGATATGTGGCCCAAAACCAACCTAGAATTGCACCCCCCCCCCCAATTGAAAAGAAAATACCAGGAAGGCCCAAAACAAGAAGGATTAGATAGTTAGATGAGAAGAAGGGCAAACCTAACAAACTAAGAAAGCACCAGGATACTGTGAGGTGTAGGATTTGTGGTGAAGAATACCACAATGCTAGGATTTATCCTTTGAAGTCATCATAGCCTGAAACTACAGGAAGTTCTCAAGAAACAAAAGGTGCTCAAAGAAAGAAGAAATTACATGTAAGTAACTTACTAATGTAATCTTTATTTATTTTTTTCTTATTGTTTCAATATACTTATTTTCAATGTTTATCATGTCACAGGCGAAGAAGAAGAAAGGGTCATTGTTATGGAACAGTGCTAGCCTAGATAAAGAACTACCAATCCCTACAATTTAATTGGGTGAATCAATGACACCAATTGACTCAAGGGCATCCACCAAGGAGTATTTCAGTATCACAAGTAGGATCAGTGCGTTTTTTTTTTTATTGGTGTACCCATTGATCTTGTTGTTTCAATTTACTTAATTTGTGTGGTTATGTTATAGGGAGGATCAATAACTCAAAGATACACAAAAGCACAAGGCAAAGGCCATTTTCTAGTCCAATTTATTTGCCTCAAAATCATCCATCAATGAGTATTTCTTTATTATTCTTTATTGATCTTGCTGTTTCAATTTACTTAATTTTCATGGTTATGTTATAAGGAGGATCAATAATTCAAAGATGTACAAAAGCACAAGTAAGGCAAAGGCCACTTTCTAGTCCAATTTCTTTGTCTCAAAATCATCCATCAGTGAGTATTTCCAGGATATTGTTTATTGATCTTGTTTTTCAATTTACTTAATTTGCATGTTTCAATTTACTTAATTTCATTGTATTAATGAATTAATGTTTCATGTTAGGAGAGGACCATTAGTGTTTGTTACTTCTTTATCACAAGACTCTACCATGCAAGCTCCTATAAGTGTTATTATACTTTGAACACCATAAATTTCTTGAATAACTTTCATTTACTAATGTCATTTATCATATTCAGGGACCAGGGGAGAGGATGACAATGCTAGAGATGCCCTATGCTGCAACAACTATTGGTGGTATTTCAATTCATGCTACAAGCAATAGTTAGATGAGGAATAGATCTATTACTCCTAGAACTTTGAAAGCTGCAACAAATTTAAAGAACAAAAAGGTGACCATCAGGGTGAGCAGGGGAAACAAATCTAGTGTTGGGAAACAAATGTAGTATTTAGAGTGCTTGAAGTATGCACATGTAATAAAGGAAACAATGTCTTTGGTAGTTAGTTGAACATGTAGCTCTTTTGCACATGTGGTTGCATAGGTTGGTTAATCTTTTGCACAGTTAGTTTAATAGGTTGGTAAATCTTTTTCTCAGTTAGTTGGATAGGTTGGTAAATATTTTGGCCAATTCAAAATGACCAAATTGATACAATGATTTTGTAAAGTATATTTAGTATTTAGTGAGTTGAATGGTATCAATGTATCTTTTGTAAAGTTTAAGTTCACCAAGTTGTTATAATGCTTTTGTAAGTTCAATTTCACAAATTTCACCAAGTTTACAGTTATAAATTGATTTGTTATACAATTATATCTCTTAATCAAATTGGTAGATACATATATATCTTATAAAGACAACCAACCAATTGTGGAACAAAACAACCAAACAAGTTATAAAAAAAACAGAGTAAAACAAAGCACACAAATTGGTAGACAAAATTAGTATCTTACATTACCAAACCTAAAACATGGTTTAACATTGTCATAAATAAAAACACATCAATGAAAATGTATTAACATCTATTTTACATGGCCGAAATTACCTTACACAACAACAGGAAGGAGCAACAACAACATCAAAATAAGAAAAAAAACAACCACATAGTAGAAAGATGAAAAAATTTCGCTCCCTATTGCGCTTGATTTTCAACTGAATTATCTCTTTTTTTTTGTTGATTGATTGACTGTAGAAGACCTAAAATTACAACAGAAGATGTAGGGAACATGGGGGGATCATGCCAAGAAAAGTAACGACACCATTTATCCTGTGAAATTAGCAAAAAGAGGAAGGTGGGTAATCAATCGACGAACCATAACCTAGAAACTTAATTTCAATGTTAACAATCATAATTTGGAAATATGAATAAACACTTACAGTAGAATAGTTTCGGTAGCCAAAAAACCTCCACCCAAGGTTTGTTTCCGTCCATGATGTTGTCAGCATGCTGGTTTGACCACAATAACAAGTGACATCTGCCATGGCCATCGATGGTTGTTGGTTATGAAGGAGGGAGGATTACGACTGCTATTCGAAGGAAGGAAGACGATGAAGACGCTAAAATCAACTAGCACCCCTCTAATTGCTCGCTTATTTATATCTTTTCCTGAGTGAGCAATTACTAAAATGCCCATCACGTGAATGGGCACGTGTAAACTAACATTCAAATTGTAACGGGCGTCAGTCGCAAGGGATTATGTGGGATGAAATGGAACATTGAGTGTGCTTTTGGCACGTTTTCGGATTTGGAGAGAGTAAGTGAATATTGGTGGATACTTTTGGGGGGTAAAGCATATTTTGGCCTTATATTTTTCATCCAAATAAGCATCCATTAGGGTGTGATTGCTCCAAAAATATGATGTTTGGGGCCAACTTGTAAAAAAAAAAACTTTACACCCTAACTTGCAATTTAGGTATAAACATCCATTTCAAGAAGTCCCAAGATGTGTTCTCTTGAACTGAAGCATATGTCAAATAAGTAAGGTCAAATAAACCAACTTCCAAACAGACGGTACAAGTCTACAAGAACAAATTGCATTTTCCTTTCTTGGAAAAGCTCTCCCTCTTTCTCTCAGTTTGCTGTTTTCTCACTCAATCCCTTGTGATGGAGTGAAAGTCTCTCTCTCTCTCTCTCCTCTTTTACACCTTAAAAAACCTTCTGTTTTTTTGGCCCCAAAAGAAGAATAGAGGGAAGGGTGAAGGGGGTTTGGATTCTTTACTTGACATTTTTCCCTTTCATTTCCCTTCCATGTGAGTTCCAACTTCCCTAATCACCTGAAAATTAACAATATCTATGAAGTTGTAAACAAATTATAGAGAGAGAGAGAGATACTAAGATTGGAGGAGTAATCTGGTGGGTTTTGGCCAAAAGTCAGTTCTTTGGCAATTTCAAGGAAGAAGATGCTTGGGTGTGAGTGCTTTTGCTGGGACTCTGTTTCTGCTTCTGACTTGTCCCCTTTAGATGAGCCACAACCCTTTTCTTTGCCTTCACCCCTTCCGCAATGGCCTAAAGGTATGTCTTATCATATGATCCTCATTCATTCTTTCTTTCTTTGACCCTTCTTGTTCAATTTTGGCGGCCCACTGTAATTCTTGGGTTTCTATCATTCTTGTGTTTATTTATTTGGTTTCATTTTCTTTTATCTCAGTTGGTTTGATTTCTGGGAAATTTTTTATTTTTTTAGATTATGTTTTTTTTTTAATCTCTCTCTCTCTCTCTCTCACAGACACACAGACACACACTCACTCACAAGTCACAAAAAACTCTAGTATAGTTGAAGATTGATGGATTAACCTGTTCTTTGTTTGATAAGTATTTCTTATTTTGGAAATTATAGTTTTTGTTTTCAATCTTGAAATCATTTTCAAAATAAAAAAGAAATCTTGATGTATGTCTAATTGGGGTAAATGGCTGATTGTTTGCTGTATGTCTTGATCTGGAATAAACATAATTGGGAATTTTCACAAATGTCGTTGGTGCTTCTTTGTTTCACTTAGTAGTTTACTAATTGGTGATGGTATATGGTTTGGTGAACCAATTGCATTAGATGATTTACCTTACCCAACAAATACCTAATAAACATGGTGTCCTGTCAAACAATGGGTGCATACAGTCTGGCGTTTTGGTCGACCAGTTTCCTAGCCCAGTAGATATGAATACTCAATATATTTGGATTTTATTAGATGATATAACTATCTTAGTTTATTTTTCTTTCCTCTGTGTGTTTTGTGTGTGTACGTGTTATTGGGTGCGTTTCTATCCTTATTTTCTTGCTTACCAGTCTCTGTCAAAAGTTTTTTGGCGTACTGAGTAGTATACTCATAGACTCGGCCAAAGTTTGATTTTCTCTTTTGTTTTTTTTCCTTTTTTCTTTTGAAGTATTGGGAATCTGAAATTCCTTGGAATTTGTATTTTACTAAGGAATTGGCATAAGCCAATATTTTATGTAAACTTTGTACTAGCACACTATGAATGTGAAACAATTCAAATAAAAGTTCTTTATAGTATCTCTCTTTTAATATTTGATCTCCTCTTTATTTTCTGATTCATTGGAGGCCAAACTCACACTCTTTATTTTGTCAAAGATGTTTAAAGGGTCCAGAATATCACTAAGCTGAGTCATTTCCAAGGTCTTGGAACAATCCAACATCTGCCCCGACACTATCCCAGGAAGTGAGTAAGCTTTTTCTGCATGTCCAAGTCACGTTAGACAGTTAGAGTAACACTACCATTTGCGAACAAACGTACACATGTCTGTAGCTTGGGAGGCCTATACATCTATCCAATTTCAGACATTGTAATACACTATTCCTATTATAATATATCCAGAAATCCATGCTCTTTAAATTGAAGCAATCCATCTGTAACATGCCTGTATACCAAAAGCACATACGTCAACCACCATAATCTTCTTTCTTTCTGGAGTGAAGGCAGCCTCTCCCTCTCTCCTAGAGAAAGGGGCAGCACCCTCATAGAAATTTTATTACTGACGGGAGATTAATAAGTAAGAATTTAGAAGAAGGTCAGCTGATTAACTGACCTGTGTGGCAGTATCACCTATAAAAGAAGGTTGTGTTGGGGATTAGAAAAGCATTCACACCTAGAATCAATCCTAATGCCTTTTCCCTGAATCCTGTCATCAGTGGCAATCACTTTGAGTCGCGTCCACAAATGATGCTTTCCATATTGGCCTAGCATGATATGACTTGGAATCGACCTTAATTGCTTGAAAAGTTATTTTGAGTTGTTGTGCACTATAAACATGGACCTATCAGGTTGTATTTTCTCTTACACTATTATTAAGATGCCAACCATAACTACTTCTGCATCTTTCTCCTTCAGTTTTCTTTAGTCCTCTCTGTCTTTACCTTTACTTCTTTCAATTTATGTGAGGATTAAGCAGATCTCATTGAGTTTTTTGAATGGCCAGCTGGTCCATTTATGGAGGGGTTGCAGCTATGTTCTACCCCTTTTACTTATTAATTTTGTATGCATTTTTCAGGCCAAGGCTTTGCTACTGGTAGTATAAACCTTGGAGAATTAGAAGTGGTAAAAGTTACAAAGTTCCAGTGTATTTGGAACTGCACCCCACAGCGTGGAAAGAAAGGTGTCACGTTTTATAAACCTGTGGAAATCCCTGATGGATTTTTCACCTTGGGTCACTACTGTCAGCCGAATGACCAGCCACTTAGAGGCTATGTTCTTGTCGCCAGAGAAGTAGAAGCCAAACAGTTAAACATTGGATGCATTCATGAGTCCATATCTCCAATTCCTGCTGTTACCAAACCTCTGAATTACAGATTAATTTGGAGCTCGAAATCACCTCATGGAGAATGTGTGTGGGTTTGGCTACCAAATGCACCAGTGGGCTATAAAGCTATGGGCTTCATAGTCACCAATGAGCCAGACGAACCCGAGCGTGAAGAAGTTAGATGCATACGTGATGATCTTACAGAAAGTTGTGAAACTTGTGATATGATAATTAACACGGTTTCAACTACATCCCCGAATCCACTTCGAGTTTGGAGCACAAGACCATGCAAAAGGGGGATGTTTTGCAGAGGTGTTGATGTAGGCACATTCTTCTGCAGTACGTCTATTGTCTTTGGGGATGAATTAAGCATTTCTTGCTTGAAAAATCTTGATTCCACTTTACATGCAATGCCAAATATCGACCAGATCCATGCACTCATCAAGCACTATGGCCCAACGGTTTTCTTCCATCCTGAAGAGGAATATATGCCCTCATCTATTGCATGGTTTTTCAAGAATGGAGCATTACTCTACAGCAATGGCAAGTCTAAAGGTGAATCCATTGATTCTAGGGGCTTGAACTTACCAAGAGGCGGAGAAAATGATGGGGAGTTCTGGTTAGATTTGCCAGATGATAATGATCAGAAGGAATATGTGAAGCGTGGAAATATCGAGAGCGCTGAGTTCTACGTTCATGTAAAACCAGCGTCAGGAGGAAGTTTCACAGACATAGTAATGTGGGTCTTTTGCCCCTTTAATGGACCATCCACCCTTAAGGCAGGGCCGGTGAATATTCCAATGAGCAAAGTGGGTGAACATGTTGGTGACTGGGAGCATTACACACTCCGATTGAGCAACTTCACCGGAGAGCTTTGGAGCATGTACTTCTCAGAGCACAGTGGCGGGGAATGGGTGGATGCCTCTGACTTGGAGTTCATCAGTGGCAATAAGCCAATCGTTTATCTATCGAAATGTGGCCATGCAAGTTTCCCACATCCCGGCACCTACATTCAGGGCTCTTCAAAACTTGGTCTAGGAATAAGGAATGATGTTGCTCGAAGCAAGAAAGTGATGGATTCTAGTAGCAAGTACCAGATTGTAGCCGCAGAGTACCTTGGAGATGTTACAGAACCTAATTGGTTACAGTATATGCGAGAATGGGGTCCAACCATCGTGTATGATGCACGTTCCGAAATCGATAAGATACTCAACCACCTTCCCTTCTTTTTCAAGTTCTCGTTGGAGACTCTTATTCAATTATTCCCTACAGAGATATACGGTGAAGAAGGACCAACTGGCCCAAAGGAGAAGGATAACTGGTTCGGGGATGAAAGATCTTGAGCCAGCCACATACAAACTTGCTCTTTGCTCTTTGCTCTTTGCTCTTTCTCATGCAAGCGAAGCTAGAATGATTTGCCTAACAAAAGGTCAATTCCCTTGCAAAAGGTCAATCACAGTATAGTTCTCGCGTCGTTTGGGAGTCTACGTGTGATGGGATATTATTTTCTTCAGCATATGGTCGATTCTGAGTGCTCATTTGGTTCGCAACAATCGTTGTTTTCATTTGAAGTCATTTTAGAACAAATTTCATTCAACGAGACAAAATACATAGAAAGAAATAACGATTGTTGTGCGCCAAACAAGCATTTACTTTCCATTTCCTTGAGGAAAGGAGATGAGTTGTATTATTGCAGCAGCAGCAGTAGAGTTTCTGCTGCATCATTTGTTAATAGAATGTTATTGCTGTAAAATATGATTGTATGGTAGTTATTCCCAAATATGATTGTATGGAAGTTATTCCCAAATCCTTATACCCCCTCCTTCCAATCATTTCTGGCTGTTCTAAAAAAATGTTCTTTTTTTTTAATGAAAGTTACCCCTATGATTTTAACATTGATTTAATTTTCACTTTAATTAATGGTCCACTCTCATGCGGGTATTCTTGAACAATTTACATTATTAATAAAATACTTTATCTGTTTCAGGCAAAGATTTCATGTTTGAAAGTTATTTTTTTTTAAAGAAAATGACATTTTTAGTAGTTTATTAGTAATAAAATAATGTCTTTATGCTTTAATTTTTTTTAAAGTAGATTCTTTGTGAATTTTTTTTATAGGTAAGTATGATCTCTTGTTGGTATAAGGATTGGAACTAAGGACTTAAAGGTCTTTACCTGAGTGTCTTTGTCATCTCTTCCACAGTTCCACTCCTTGGGGTCGTAGATTCTTTATATAAAATATCTCAAAAATAAAATAATGAACATTTGTCTGGAACAGAGGAGGAAGTATAATTCATGAATGTATAATTCATGAATTTGGTTCAAAGAAAAAGTTGCATCAAGTCTTAACATTTTGTATTTTTCATTTTATATTTGTACTCTCTCCGTCTCTAAATTATTATTCTGATTTCTTTTTTCATCTGTACTAAAATAATTGTCTTGTTTGAAACTTTCATTTTTAGAATAATATTTTTACCACTTTATTCTTACTTTTTTATCATATTTTAATTATAAGTTACATACACTTGAGTTTTAAAATAAACTACATACTAAATTAATACTCCCTCCGTCCCTAATTAATCGTCTGGGTTGATCCGGTGCACAGTTTAAGAAAAAGTAATCGACTTGATTATTTATATTGGTTTAATGTGTAGTTTCCTTTAATGTATATGTGGCCCATAATTAAAGTAGAGTGAAAAAGTAAGGATAAAATGGTAAAAGTGATGTTCTAAAAAGGTAAGTTTCAAAGTGGACAATTATTTTGGGACAGACGAAAAAAGAAAGAAGGACGATAATTTAGGGACGAATGAAGTATTAATAATCCAATCAAATATATTTTTTTAAATCCTGCCTCAAGTCCACCAAAAAAACTAATTCAGAGAGGAGGGAGTATTATGCAAACAACCATCCAACATGGAAAAGATTGGTAACAACTAGTCTTGTTGGATTGACACCACACTCATCCCACCAAACTCTTTAATGCGTACTTCATTGGAAATCACTATGAAGTTGATAATGCGACAAATAAAATTAGAGAAGTTGCCGGCCTTTCCCTAAAGTTTCCTTTTTAAAAAAATTAAAAATTTAGGGGTCGGTTCATTTTTAAAAAAATTTAATTTTAATCATTAAAGTATTTTTTTTAACAGAAAAAAAATGACTTTTGATTAAAAAAAAATCACTTTTGATTTTAAAATGGCTACGATACCCTTAATAAATAGTAGATACGCACGGAGCTCATTATTTTTTGTACCGAGGTTCAATAGTTTATTATGTAGTCTAATTGTACCGTGATTCATTAATGTTTATATCGCGATTTATCAAATTTATTGTATTATTTTTTACAATACTGTTCAATAGTGTAATTGACTAGTCTATTTGCACTGCGATTCATCAATTGAATCTAATATTTTTACACAACGATTCAAAGTAGTTTAACTGTCTAGTTTAATTGCACCGCGGTTCAAAATCATAATGAAACGTATCATGTCCTCAGTCTTTTTCTTCTTTCCACTCCGTCATAAGTCTTCTTATTCCTCATCTTTCGCCTTCATCCCTACTATGAAAATCCTCCAACCCAACACTTTTTCGTTGATCAACAATGGTGATTTTCGAATCCTAAGTGTGTTGCCAGAGTTATTGAAGGAGACGATGATATTTTCGGATCAATATTTCAAAAAGTGGTCTTATTATGCGGTTGAAAAAAAAGAACAATTGACTTTTGGGGTTAAAAACTTTGAAAAAGAGACCAACCAGCCTTTTTTTTTCTTCTAACCGTTACAGTCTATTTTTGTTAAATCGTTCCTAAATTACTCGAAAATGAGAAATTATAGTTGGAATTTGCAGAGATGGAGGAAGAGAGTAGAGAGGTTAGGTAGTGAAGAACACTTGTGTGTTTCACCTTGGATTCGATTAATCCACCACACTAACTTCTTCTTCTCTTTCTTCTTCATCTATTGATCTTCAGTTTTAGCAATGTTTTCTTTTTCTTCTTAAAATTGATGCATCGCAGTGTAAAAATTGATGCAGCGCGATGAAAAATTGGATTAGGTAATTAAACTAATGCATCGCGGTGGAAAAATTGATGCAATTTAAATTGATGTATCACAGTGTAAAAATTGATGAAGCGTGATACATTTGAGTGAGTGATCTGTAACGCGTCTCATGCTCATTAAGGGTATCGTAATTTTTTTGTCCCCAAAACTTTTTTTTTCTGATTAAAAAAAAAACACAGGTTACTGTAGTGATTGAAAATATATCAAAATGGACCGGTCCAAATTTACACCCAATATAATCTCTTAAAAAAAAACACAGGTTACTGTAGTGATTGAAAATATATCAAAATGGACCGGTCCAAATTTACACCCAATATAATCTCTTATTACTCCATCCCTTCCAATATTATTGTCTTGCATGCTTTTTTCGTCTGTTACAAAGTAATTGTTCAATTTCAAAAAATTTTGTTAATCTTACTTTTTCGTCCTACTTTAATTATAGACTATATTCACATTAGTTTCAAAGGAAACTAAATATCAAACTAATATTAATAAGCAATAAAATTATTATTTTTAAATCGTATGTCAGATCAAATTGAAAAATATCTTTTTTTATTAGCCGTTGGGTGAGGATTCAAGTCAACTTGTGCAATCTACTTTCCGGAGTAAGTCAAAGAGAGTCTCCTTCCTGTCGAGTCTGGAAGATTCAGAGAAATAAATTTTCCATGAACTGTCCTCTGTGACCGTAACATAATTTTTTCATTGAAATCTCTCAACCAATTGAGGGCCCCTTCAAACTTACCGATAAAAGTGTAGGAAATAATAAACTTTAAGAATAATAGCATATAGTATTTTTATTGATTGAACCACCTATTTATATAGGGGAATACAATTAGGGTTACACTAGGAGTGTAATATAAGAATCTTTTACAAGGTAGGATTTACAATAAGGAAAGAATTATACAAGGATATGAACTATACAAGGTAGGTAAATAATAGGGAATAATAAATACAATTGACAAGAAGATATTATTCTCTGATATGCCCCTGCAAGGAGAGACCAATCTTGTTAATAAGTAGCTGATAGCGCTACCAAGGAAGTGGTTTGGTGAAAGCATCAGCGAGGTGGTCAGCCGAGGAGACGTGGGAGACCCGTAAAATCCCATCCTTAACCTATTGGCGAATGAAATAATAATCTAGAGCAACATGTTTCGTGCGAGAGTGGAACACAGGATTGGAGCATAGGCTAGTGGCGCCAACATTATCACATTAGATGGCAGGTTGTTGCGAGGAGGATATGTCGAGCTCCCTAAGAAGCGAGGATACCCAGCGGACATCAGCAGCAACTACAGCTACAGCAACAGCTCGGTAGTCGGCCTCTGTCGAGGAGCAAGCAACAATGCGCTGTTTCTTCAAGCTCCAAGAGACAGGAATGCGACCAAGGTAAACTATGTAGGCGCTAGTCAAGGTGTAGTCATCCATGTTCCATGCCCAGTCGGCATCAGCAAATGCATGAAGGTCTAGAGAAGACTGGCGATGAAGAAAGATATCATTATCAATAGTGCCACAAAGGTAGCGAAGAAGGTGTTTGGTGGCGAGCCAGTGATCCGTGGTCGGCCTATGCATGAACTGAGAGAGCATGTTGACCACATAGGCAATATTCGGGCGAGTAAGGGAGAAATACTGGAGACTCCCAATGACAGCTCGGTACTCGGTTGGATTTGTAAGAGCGGTGTCAGAGAGGAAAGAGAGAACCGACGAGGTGGCCATTGAAGGTCGACAATGTATCCTCGCTGAGAGAGCAGGATACCAGTAGGTTGAGGAACGACCTCGACGCCGAGGAAGTAATGAAGCAGGCCGAGGTCCTCGAACGAGAAGCAAGCAATGAGCAGGGAAGACATTGATGAAGTTCTGAACAACCATGTCATTGTCACCCGTGATTATGATGTCGTCAACATAGACGAGTAGTGATACCATGCTCAGCTAAGAGAAAGAGTGAGGTATCGGCCACAGAGTTCTTGAAACGAGCAGCGAGTAGAAACAGACGAAGTTCGTTGTACCACGCCCGAGGGGCTTGCTTGAGACCATAAATATCTTTACGTAGGCGACAAACATGTTGAAGGCGATCACAATCAACAAAGCCATATGGTTGAGCCATGGAGACTTCTTCAGTGAGTGTCCCTTGAAGGAAAGTATTGTTGATATCCAGTTGCCGAAGAGACCAACCTCGACTAGCAGCAATGGAGAGGATAAGTCGAACTGTTGTGGGCTTAACAACCGGGCTGAATGTTTCATGATAGTCAACCACCGACCGTTAATGAAACCTTTTAACGACTAAGCGAGCTTTATACCTGTCAATTGTGCCATCAGGTAACCGTTTAATTCAAAATATCCATTTGCAATCAACAATATTAGGAACCCCAGTGGGAGGTACCAAGTCCCAAGTGCCATTTTTAATAAGAGCATTGTACTCCTCAGATATAGCATGTCGCCACCAGTTGTCTTTGATGGCTTTGGTGACACAGGATGGTTCAGTGTCAGAGGATAGCCGAGCAGAGAGGCTAAGTTTGTGAATGGGTTTATGGATGTTATTTTTGGAGCGGGTCATAATGGGGGAAGTGCAAGCTCTAGGGGGAGGAGCAGGGTTAGGCGGAGGGATGTCTGGGAGAGGGGGTGAAAAATACGAGGTGGATGGTGGATCAGGTTGGCGAGGCAAGGGAGGCTCGGCAAATGAGAAAGTCGAGTTGGGTAGAGGGAATATGTGCGAGGTGGATGGAGGATCAGGCTACCGAGGCAAGGGATACTCGGAAATTTAGGAAGCCGAGTTGGGTAGAGGAGCTTCAGGCAGGTCACTGCGAGGACAAGTTGCCAGTGGTGTGTATGAGGCCGTGATCGATGTATTTTATACGTCGGTTTTATATGCTTCTATGACTTAAATTATGCTATTTCACGAGGCTTTTGGCTACTAATATATGTTTTCGGTGAGTTTTGTAAGTTTCAGGGTTATTAGTGAAAATATGCGAAACTCCAGGGTTTTATGTGTAAATTTCAAGAAGGGCCAAAGAGGAAAAATGAAGAAGAAACGGAAGCTGTCGAATCTGGAGACCTTGCGGACGCAAGGTACATCAGACCTTGCGACCGCAAGGTAGGCAGTACGGATCACTGCATGACAAATGTGCATATGTCGTACACTGGCTCACCAACACAATAAATTGAACCTATCGATGCACGAGAGTGATAAGTTAGGACCAGGTTCATACATGATCTAGGTGACAGATAGATCATAAATCTAGGTGACAGCTAGATTGACAGTTCTTGTGCTTAGGATATAGAATGGATGAATTTTGCGGGGATGGAGGCTGAACCAATTGTTCGACAGACTATATCTATCTTTAGTGAACGAACCCAAGAATTTGAATGATAATTATTATGAATTGAACATAAAGGAGAAACAAGTGAAACTCAGAATCCTAAATTCCCACCCATTATAAGATCTTCATATCTGTTATTACTGCTAATTAGTTAAATATCTAAATATAAATAGTAGTTTAGAATAGAAATTAATAATTATAAAAACCCTCTTTAGATTAATAATTTGTTATCAATAAATTGCACTGTTCGTGATCACTTGTCTCTGTGGGTTCGACCCTTGCTTCCAATACTATTCTATAATAGTCTTGTCCACTTGCAAGGAAAAAGATTAATTAAAACATCGATCAAGTTTTTGGCGCCGTTGCCGGGGACAAGCTAGTTCACGTAGTTAGTTTGTTGGTAGCGTAGTTTTTAATTTAATTTAGTTTTCAATTTTCAGTTTTTACAAAAATAAAAATAATAAAAATACAAAAAGATTTTATTTTGTTTTTAATAGTTAGTTGTTTTTAAATTGCTTTAAATTATTTTTATGCACGGTCGTCGATCTTTGAATCCTAAATCGGTAGAATTAAATCAAGATATAAATATTGTTAGAAGAAATCAAGAAGTCCTTGAAAATCTAGCTCCCGAGTTTGATAATCAAGAACAATTGAATCAAGAGGATCCTCTGGTTGATCCCACAATGGAAGAAAATAATAATAATAGAAATCCTGAAAATCCAGTTGACCCAGTCAATCGGAATCAAAGAGAAGAAGAACCTGCAAGAAGAAATATGGAAGTAGTGGTAAATCAAAGAACTATTAATGACTTTAGTAGACCTTCATTAATGCAATACCATCTTTTCATTGAATGCCTCATGAAGATCCTGTCAGTTTCTTAAGAGAATATGAATACATGATGAGTACTTTTCCTTTAGGAGGGTTAACTGAAGATCAAATTAAAATGAAATATTTTCCCAGTGCATTAAAAGAATTGGCAAAGAGATGGTTTATGAACCTAACACCTAATAGTGTTTATACTTGGGCTCGATTATATGATTTGTTTATGAGTAAATTTTACAAGCATGCATCTCTTACTGAATATAGAAAACAAATCATGTCATTCCAAAATGAACCAGGTGAAACATTCCATGAGTCATAGGATAGATTTAAAAATCTGCTCATTATGTGTTCTCATCATAATTTGGCTCAACATGTGTTAGTGCTTCAATTTTATCATGGTCTTTCGCCAGACTTACAAACTTTGGTTGATAGTGCAGCTGGTGGTTCTATTAATAGAATGACATCAGAAGCACTAGAAGAATTATTTGAGATGTTAAGTATTAATTCCCAACAGAAAAGTGATAGAAGTAAAAATAGAAGCCTATATCAATTGCAAGATAATTCAAATACACAAGCTCAATTTGAAAATTGGCAAATTCAAGAAGCATGTGCTTTATGTGGATTATATTCTCATGCTACTAATTTTTGTCCATCAAGTGCTATGTATTCTGAACAGGCTAATGCTATGAATATGTACCCTCAAAGGCCTAGGAATGATCCTTATTCAAACACATATAATCCTGGTTGGAGGAATCATCCTAACTTTTCTTGGGGAGGAAATAAGCCTTTGCAACCTCAACAATTCCAACCTCAACCACCACAACCTCCACAGCTGCCAAATCAAAACCAGTTGAGAATTGAAGAAGTTCCCAAACAAGATGTAGCAAGTAAAGGTCAAGCAACATTGATGAAATATATGCTTGAAGAGATTGAAAATCTAAAGAAGCACATTGCAAATTCTGGAGCTGATAAAAGAGAAGAAGGGAAGTTCCCTAGTCAAACCGAGCAAGCTAACTCAATCACCGTCTTGCGAAGCGGTAAGGTAATAGGTGAAGAGGTAAGTGATTCTGATCCTTCTTCTAAAGTGTCTGTTACAGTAGAAAATTCTGAAAAGGAAATTGAAAAAGAAATCGAAAAAGATAGTGATAAAGAGAATAATGAACCAAGTAATCAAGAAGTAGAAGTAGAAGTAGAGGTTCCAAATAAGGAACAAGAAAAAGAAGTTGAAAATAAAGATAATCCAATAGAAGTTGAAAAAGAGTTAGATCAAGAAGAAGAGGAACCTTATGTGACTCCACCACCTTATGTTCCTCCAATTCTGTTTCCAAGAAGACTTATGAAAAACCGAATGGACAAACAATTTACGAAAATTTATAATATGTTATCCAAGGTGAATGTTAATCTTCTTTTGCTTAATGTTATTAAAAATATTCCAGCTTATGCAAAGTTTTTCAAAGATCTTCACTCTACGAAACACAAGTTTGAAAACAATGAAAAAATTATTGTTTCTGAAAACGTAAGTTCTGTTTTACAACCCGAATTACCACCTAAGCTAAAAGACCCTGGTAGCTTTAATATCCAAGTTTCCTTGGGAAGCTCTAAAAAGATGAAAGCAATGCTAGATTTAGGAGCAAGTATTAATTTGATGACATTTGCGGTCTATAAACAGTTAGGGTTAGGAGAACTAAAACCCACTACTATGCAATTACAATTAGCTGATCGTTCAGTTAAATATCCTTTGGGTATAGTGGAAGACATCCTAGTTCAGGTTGATAAACTAATCATTCCAGTTGACTTTGTGGTTCTAGAGATGGAAAGGAAGATTTGCACAAATAATGAAGTCCCAATATTGTTAGGCAGACCTTTTATGGCCACTGCCAATACAATGATTAATGTGAAGAATGGTAAACTCACAATGTCAGTCCTAGGTGAAACTGTTGAAATTTCTGTTTTTGATGCTATGAATAGACCTAGTGACATAAGTGCCTGTTTTTCAATAGATGAAATTGAAAAGTTATCAAGTGAAACTTTTGAAGAAGGGGAAGATTATGAGAGAGATAGATTCATAGTTTATGATGATAGTCATATCCCTCCCATAAAAATTGACATTGATGAGATTGAAAGAGAAATAGAAGAAGAAGAAAGACAAGAGAGGGAAAAGTTAGAAGCTAGTAAAAAGAAAGATAAAGAAGATAGAGAAAAATAATCAGAAAATAGTTCGGATAAGATTGAAAAAGTAGAAGAAAATAAAGAAATCAAGGAAAATGAAGTAGAGATTTTGAAATCTCTCTTCGAAGAAATTGAGGTAGAGAATGTCGAAGTAGAAATTAAAGAAGATAATTAAGTAGAGAATGAGGAGGATAAAATAAAAGAAACAATTAAAGTAGAAAATTCTGAATTTATGTCATCCATTAATTCTCCTAAAGTTGAAGAATTAAAGCCATTACCACCCCATCTAAAATATGCATTTTTAGGGGAAGGTAACACTTTGCATATTATTATAGCAGCCGACTTAACGGAAGAGCAAGAAGCTAGTTTATTAAAGTTTTATGGACACATAGAGAAGCTTTAGGATGGTCCTTGGCTGATTTAAAAGGCATTAGTCCCTCTATGTGCATGCATAAAATTCATCTAGAAGAAGGTAGTAAACCTTCAAGAGAAAGGCAAAGAAGACTTAACCCACACATGGAAAAAGCCGTAAGAAAAGAAGTTCTTAAGCTCTTAGATGCGGGTATAATTTACCCTATACCAGATAGTAAATGGGTTAGGCATGTCTAAGTAGTTCCTAAAAAGTCAGGAATTACAGTTGTCAAAAATGAGAAAGATGAATTAGTTCCTACAAGAACAATAACTGGTTATAGAATGTGCATTGATTTGAGAAAGCTTAATGCAACAACCAGAAAAGACCACTTTCCTTTGCCATTTATTGATCAAATCCTTGAAAGACTAGCCGGTCATAAATACTATTGTTTTCTTGATGGTTTTTCTGGTTATAATCAGATTCCTTTTGCACCCGAAGACCAAGAGAAAACAACTTTTACATATCCCTTTGGTACTTTTGCTTTTAGGAGAATGTCATGTGGATTATGTAATGCACCAGCTACTTTTCAAAGATGCATGATTTCTATATTTTCAGATCTAGTTGAAAGATGCGTTGAAGTTTTCATGGACGATTTTTCGCTTTTGGAAATTCTTTTGATCATTGTTTAGAAAATCTTACATCGGCTCTGAAAAGATGTTTGTGAAACAAATTTAACTTTAAGTTGGGAGAAAAGTCACTTCATGGTCAAACATGGAATTGTCTTAGGGCATGTTGTTTCAAATAAAGGCATTGAAGTTGATAAAGCTAAAATTGAAGTTATTTCACAACTACCCCTCCCACTTCGCTTAAAGGTGTTAGAAGTTTTCTAGGGCATGCTTTGGTTTTTATCGAAGATTTATAAAAGATTTTTCCAAAATCAGAAACCTCTATGTAATTTGCTAGCAAAAGATACATAATTTATTTTTGATAAAGAATGTTTAGAAGCTTTTAATTTATTGAAAGAAAAATTAACTATCGCCCTCTATTTTATCCGGCCCGAATTGGTCACTTCCTTTTGAAATCATGTGTGATGCATCGATTTTGCGATTGGAGCCGTGTTAGGACAAAGGGTAGATAGAAAGCCTCATGTGATCCACTATGCTAGTAGAACTCTAAATGATGCACAATTGAATTACACAACTACGAAAAGAATTTTTAGCAAGAGTATATGCTTTAGAAAAATTTAGATCATATCCGCTAGGATCAAAGGTGATAATATTTTCTCGATCATTCTCGCATTAAAATATCTGTTAAGTAAGAAAGATGCTAAACCAAGATTAATTAGATGGATGTTATTGTTACAAGAATTTGACAATTACAATCAAAGATAAAAGGGAACCGAGAATGTCGTAGTCCGACCATTTGTCCGATTGGAATTTTCACCCTTGCTTGAACGTCAATTTCTTGATGATCCTGTCCCATAAATGATGATTTTCTGATGAGCAACTTTTAGCCATTAAAGATTCAGACCCTTGGTATGCTGATTTTGTCAATTACCATGTGTCTGATATCATTAATCCGAATTTTGATCATTATGAAAAGAAGAAATTTTTTAGGCGGAAACAAAAATTATTTTTGGGAAGCACCTCATTTATACAAAATTTGTTCATATTCTTTAATAAGAAGATGTATTCGAGTAAAAAAGACCAACAAGGTATTATGGAATTTTGCCATGGATACTCTTGTGGAGGTCATTTTAGTGGAAACAAAACAGCTAGAAAAATTTTGCAATCAGGTTTATATTGGCCTACTGTTTTTAGAGATTGTGAATTGTTTTATAGAACATGTGATAAGTGTCAAAGAACAGGTGGAATAGGAAAGAGAAACGAAATGCCCTTGCATATTAATTTGGTTGTTGAAATCTTTGATGTTTGGGGTATTGATTTCATGGGTCCTTTTCCAGTGTCAAATAATTGTGAGTATATTTTAGTAGCAGCTTGATTACGTATCTAAATGGATTGAAGCAATAGCAACCAAGACAAATGATGGAAAAACAGTGGTTAAATTCGTAGAAGATTTGTTTGCTAGATATGGAGTACCTAAGGCCATAATAAGTGACCAAGGAACTCATTTTACCAATAAGTTGTTGAATAATGTTCTTAGGAAGCATGGTGTAACTCACAAGTTAGCTACACCTTATCATCCTCAAACATCCGGCCAAGTAGAAGTTAGCAATAGACAAATAAAAGCAGTATTAGAAAAGACTGTTAGGCCTAATCGTAAAGATTGGGAATCTAAACTTAAGGATGCTTTATGGGCATACCGAACTGCTTTTAAAACCCCATAGGAATGAGTCCATATAGAATGGTATATGGCAAAGCTTGCCATTTACCAGTTGAAATTGAGCATAAAGCCTATTGGGCTGTCAAAGAATTAAATTTAGATTTAACCTTGGCTGGAGAAGAAAGATTGTTTCAGTTAAATGAGTTAGAAGAACATAGGTTGAATTCGTATGAGAATGCTAAGACATATAAAGAAAAGACCAAGAAATATCATGACATGGGGTTAGCCAACAAAATGTTTCATCCAGGGATGAAAGTGTTACTTTTTAATTCTAGATTAAGGCTATTCCCCGGAAAGTTAAAATCTAAATGGTCTGGTCCCTTTATAATCGTACGAATCTATCCTCATGGAGCTGTTGATATTCAAAATC
Organism: Codonopsis lanceolata; assembly: GCA_013146195.2. NCBI lineage: Eukaryota > Viridiplantae > Streptophyta > Magnoliopsida > Asterales > Campanulaceae > Codonopsis > Codonopsis lanceolata. The sequence continues at coordinate 41,675,080 of CM028383.1, forward strand.
CTAAAAATAATGAAATTTTTAAAGTTAATGGACACCGACTCAAGCCATATCTAGAGCCGATGTCAGTTGAACGAACAATTGAGTTAATTCGTTTGGCTGACAATGAACCACCCCGAGATTAGGCTTGCAGTTTGGTCGAGCCAAAGACGTTAAACAAAGGCGCTAAGTGGGAGGCAACCCACTATTTTGAATGTTATTTCTTTTGTAGTTAGTTTAAATATGCTATTCTCCGTTAAATTTAATTTTTGGACATTTAATTTTTAATTAAATATGCCAAAATTCAAGTTTGGGGGAGAAAAGCATCTTAGTGTTGTATTTATATGTTGCTAATATTTTTAGTTTAGAATTTTTGTTAAGTTTTTGCATACAGGAAAGATACAAAACATAACGGAATTAACTAAAAGGGCTAAACCGCCGGTAAACCGCTGAAAAGAAGAAAAAGAAAACAAAGTGGGAGCAAGCTTCGACACCTTGGCGACGCAGGTGTGGAGACCTGCGACCGCAAGGTCCTCCAAGCAAATGTAAATGTCGACATCGCATCGTACTGTAGCCGACATGGGGAATCAGCAAAGAAGATTAACCGCTAAACTTTGATCGCCACCTCGCGGTCGCAGTGTGGCGCACTTGCACCGCAGGTCCCCTATATAAACAAGTGCCGGGTTTTCATTTGCGCGAATCACCGTAAACTTTCCTCCTTCCTCAAAGAAGCAAATACAGCCAGCCTTTCTTCCACCCGGTGAGCCTCTTCAAATCGGTCCAAATCCCAAGAATCCGGCTCTTAAAGACTAATTACAAGATCTCTCCTCCTTCATCAAACTCTTCATCTTCTACCTCCCCCACATCCACCATTGCACTCCATTGAAGCTTGAAGCTTTTGAAGAAAGAGGAAGAACTCTCCATTGTTGCCGATCAAGCTCACACTCCTCCATCTCTCGAACTTAAAGCCGCATTTAACAAGTAATCCTAACCCCTCTCTTTAATTTTTACGTCAAATATTTGCATGCTAGGGTGTTAGATAATTTTAACGTAGATAAAATTTTGCATGCTTTAGAATTAATTTTTAATTTTAAAATTTTAAAAACATATTTTAATTGTTAAAACTTTAGTTTTTAATTTTTATTCAAACAAAATGTTCCGAAAGGTAGAAATACGGCTTCTGGCCCTCCCGCCTGCTCAGAGGAGGAACAAAATTTTGACATCACCCGATTTGTGTCCTACGAGGCCTCGAAAGATATGCGCCAAACTCTCCAAGTCCTGGTTCCCGAGGGGATTCAAGGTCAAGAATTTGGCCTCCGTCCAAATTTCAGGGCTCAGGTGGGGGCGTTTGATCGACTCTCCCGAAAGGCACCGTAGTGCCTATTGTCGAGAGAGTTCTATGCCAATGGCAAAGATTGGCATAGATGGGGTGTAGACACCGTTAATGTTAAACATTAGTAGACTTTTCGCCCCAAAGCATTAACGATATTTC